>VZTR01017675.1:147541-199394 GCA_013400775.1 Chaetops frenatus
GCCAGGGCCGGGGCCGGGGCCGGGGCCGGGCTGACCCCCGGCCGTGGCCCCGAGCGCAGCCCCGGCCATGTGCCCCGCGCTGTCCCCGAGGTGCGCCCGGCGTGTGCCCGGGGACAGCCGCCCGCCCGCACACGGACACAGGCAAACACAGCCCGGAGCCCGCCTAACGCGGGGCGGGGAGGGGACGCGGGGCGCACACCGGGACAGGGACTCGCCGTCCGAGAGACGGGGCAGCGTCGGTGTCATCACCGTCGTGCTCTGCCCTGCTCGGCAAACACGCGGCAGGGTTTTAGCTGCCTGCGGTTTCCATGGAGCCCTCCTGGCACGTCCCAGCAGAAACGTACGGCGGATGTCTTCACGGCGAGCCTGCAGAGGGTCTCCCACTTTTGCTCAGAGCTCCCAGGTGGAGTCTTTTCAGATCCTTTCCACTGCGTAGCTGAGCACCAGCAGTGCTTTGAGAAACGTGCTTTGTGCACGATATCCCTGTTTTGAAACAGAATTTTGAAGCGAAGCTGCAGCAACACACATCTTTCAGTCCAAGCTGTCGGCTGGATGCACAGTTTTAAAAGCAGTGGCTCCCTAAAATGAAGAGATTATTAAAAGCTCATTTATTAAGAATCTCCAGCCACAAAGGTAATGGTAATGAGTGTTACATACTCTGCACACATGCTCAAGTTTTGGCTATAAGATGAAGGCATGAAGTCGGGCCTGTACTTAAAAATACTGTAAAGCTACTTGGCAGAAATGTGCTAAAATGGTAAGCCATGGGTTTAGTGATATGGATTATGTTGTCAGTCCTTCAACCTTAAGTTCATTTTTAAGTCCAAATTTCAGTCCTTGGAGAAAAGATAGGAGGAGGAGGAGGAGGAGGAAGAGACTATTATAATTGAAATGCTGACATTGCTAACCATGGCAGTGTGAATTCACTACTATAATAAGACCTCAGCTAGCAGCCTAATTCCAGAGAAGTGATGTTATCCAGTAATAATGTAATCAGTTTGTTGGCTGTAACATAGGAAACTGGGAATAGCTTTACTTTATTGATATTTTTGGCCAAAACTTAAAAAAAAAAAAAAATAATCTATAAGATGCCAGGATTGTGGCAGGAGGGCTACCTTTGCTATTTAAAATAATAAACCAAAGTTCTTCATGAACATTTTTCACTTCAGTGCAGTTTTACAAAAGCATACTTTAAAAGGGACAGCTAGTAAGAATGCAAGCTCTCAAGCTAGGGATTGGAGGACAGAAAGGCCCAAGGGTGTAACATTGTTAAAAGTTTTCAGAGAGGTCCCGAAAGCACAATGTTCACTTTACAAAATAGAAGTTTTCTCTTGGGTAATCGCTGAATGAGTTTGCATTGATTTGCAGCTGTGAGTTTAAAGGAAAAAAAGGGAAAGAAAATAAATGAAGAAGACAAATGCCCTGCTAGTAAATTATGATGCAACCATTAAGAAAATCGTGTCAGATAATATGAAAAATTGAAATTGACTGCTTAAGCTTTTGAATTTATATATTCAGGATTTTCCATCCCTCATATTTTTTTTTTAATACTTATTTTT
The DNA here is from genome assembly GCA_013400775.1 of Chaetops frenatus. Taxonomy (NCBI): domain Eukaryota; kingdom Metazoa; phylum Chordata; class Aves; order Passeriformes; family Picathartidae; genus Chaetops; species Chaetops frenatus. The sequence goes on from VZTR01017675.1 coordinate 149,101, forward strand.
AAGGACTAAACATTCTGATAATTTTCTAGGCACCTGGCTCTCAAATTAGAAATAACAGCAGAAGTGAATTAACTTGTAAGGTGCATGTACCAGTGGAACCTTATTAGTGAAATCTTCCAGCGAGGATTAGTCAGTGTTGTTAGTGAGGTGAGAATTTCAGCCACTTTTGTTGCAGAAAATTACAAGGATAGACCATATTATCTCTCTAATTCAGACTGAGATTTTGCTATTGCTCTTGATGGTGTTCTTGATGCTTGTTCAACCTTAACCAAAATTCACTGTGGTCAGTGGGGCTCTTTGGGTTGGGGCCATGAATTCTTTGAAGGAGCAAATCTTAAGTTTCTCCATGTTCCTAGGAAGCCTAGCAGTATCAAGACAAAGACATTTGAAAGTATGTGAAGACAATGGAAACAAAGTAATGAGTATAGCCAAATCATAACTGCCATTTTAACAGAGTGGCTTGTAAATAACAGAGCTCTACAAGAATACTTGGGTGTGTCTGAGTCAATCCATTTTGAAAACCCTATGATGTGCAGCTGCAGAAACGACACAAATTCTTGAAAAACTGTCAACAAAACTTGAAATTTCTTGAAAATCATGTTTCCAAATACAAGCACTGTTCTGTACATAGATGTATCACATGTTGTCCAGCAACTCTTGAAAGGTAGGCTAAAACTCCTACAGTGACTGCCTTGTTCAGCTGATCTTCTTAAGGCAACACTAACATCTTTTTTAAGATTTGCCATTTAACAAATTCTTATGTGTATTACAGCCATTTGTGAATGTGTGTAGTCTGGGCTGTGGAAAACCAGTGGCTGGCATTCACTGTCAGGCTTACATCCAAAAACATACAAGTTAATTTGCACTACATGACCATTGGCACTACAGAGTAATGAATTTGAAAAGGTATTTTTGAGAATATTTTCCAAAGCTGCCATTATACACTTGCTTGAAGCTAGAAAATAGATGTGATATAATGATAGTTGTTTTGGCGTTATTGTGGAAGATAATACCAGTTTGTGACTACTGACTGGATGTGAAACAAAGCTTTATGGCTGTATGTATTGGATGTGGTATGTCAGCAGTCATACAGGGTACTAATGGAAGCATTGTGTATTAGTTCTGTAAAAAGATTCAAATGACAATTAATTGCTGTTTTTCACAAATACAAAATGAGAGAGCAATGAAAAATTAACTGAGGAAATGTATGTATGGATATGAAGCATGGTATGCCAGCTGCCACACAGGAAATCCCCAAACCACTAATTGATGGAAATTTTGAGAGCTTAACAGGTTAGGTTCCAAACAGTGTTTTCAGCTTGGCTTTTCTTTTTTTGTTATTAGGCCATGACAGAGAGATTACATTAGCCCAGTACAGATATTTTTCCTTTCTTGGCACATTGTTTTAGAAGTTTTACCTCCTTCGTCATTACTCACAATTGCTTAGTTTTTTATTTTTGATACAAAATGTCACCTATTTAATTGAGAGATTGGGTATGATAGTGTAGAGGTGGATCCTCATGTATACAGGAGGAAAAGAGGCAAGTGAGAGAGGAAAAGGGAAAGAGGAGGGTGTTTGGAGAGCACAGAAGGAAGACAGGAACTGTGGGGCTTGTGTTGGAATGGCTGGTGATGGGGCAGGGCAGAAGGAGACCAGACCAGTGACTGTGGAGACAGCCATGTTCAGAGTTTGTTATTTGATCAAACTACCCCTTATTTTACATGCCCTGCATTTCTCAGGGGGAATACAGCTTGGAATCTGTGTGAAATGGTGAAAGATTGAGAAAGTAAAGACAGAATGAAAAAGCAAGAGGCAATTTCCTAATTTGTTTCCCTTCCATTTCTAAAGCCTGCCTAGCCCACACATCAGGTAGGGTACGCTTAGAATCTTGGAAAAAAAATAAGCTGCAGCTGGAACAAAGTTGGAAATAAATTCCAGTAATTTTTAAGATGATAAAAAATATCTGACCACTCCTTTTCCCTCCTCCCTCCAGAAAGTCCAACAAAATCATCTACCCCATGGCAAATGCCTGACAACAACATGGTATGTGCATCTACTCTGAAACCAGAGTTCAGGGTATATATATGTAACAGCAACTCATATTTTGGCCTTGTGATACTGTTTACCTGGGACTTTCACGCTGTCATATTTTTCTACTTTCTTTTTTAGTCAATTTGCTTCTTTGCTTTTGGGACAGAAAATCCCTCATGCAGTGTGGTCCAGGTTATACTGAACCATGCTGAGCAGTATCTTATTCCACACATGACTTACTCATGTTGCAAAAGCAGGGTGAGTAATGGGTGCTGGAATTTAACTCTATACTGCACTTTGCATCTGGGGTTTCTGTAATAGGTTCATGAAGTTCACAGACTACTTACTGCTAGTAACTTCTTAGTTTTTCTAGCTCTCATTCCTGCCATTTCCCCCCATTTCCCCAGAGATTTTATGTGGTCCTGGAGGACTTTTCAACTTTGCAAAATGATGCAGAACTATATCAAAATGCTCCAAGCACTGTAGAAACACACAGGGTGTATTTGTGCTGCAGAAATAGCAGGTTTTGACTGGGTTATATCCCATATAGCCACAGGACTGTGGGTCAGCATTTCATCTTTACCAGCAGCAAGGTTTGCAGTGACTGCATGTCTTAGGGATGTACTCGATGTGCACAGAGGGCAAGTAGTGCTGGACTATTTACATTGCAAGTGGGATGATTTCAATGGTACCCTGCAATGTCATCCTTGGATACATAGAGAGAAAAGCTGATATGCCTGTGGTGCTCTCAAGTACATGCTATACGCCTCCAAGTACAAGGGCTAATTTGAATTTAGAAAGAAGCTCTCCAATGTGCTAAGCTGCTGATGTAGCACTTGCAGTGAGAAATTTACTGGTCCAGAGAGAACTCTCAGGTCAGACAAAGAGGGGCTCAGAAAGAGATGCAAAACAAACAAACAAACAGAAGTGTTCAAACCCACAAACAACTTATTATTTGATCTGGAAACAGAACAGAGGGGTTGCCTGTAGCTGCACTTTGTTCAAACTTCATTTGGGCTTGTGATGTAACTTTGTGTTAGTCCACACAGCTCATGGCAGACTCTGGACTGTGGGTTTTCTTACTGATGATTCTGCAGCCTCTCAGGCTCCTGGGGCTAGTGTGCAAGGGTCTGTTTGTTCAGAGATAGCTATTCAGTGCAAAGAGGTGGTGACAGAAGTTGCTGTTAATTGTTGCTGTATGGTTAAATGTTGGGAGTTGCTGTGCAAGCAAGTCTCCTCTGCTCTGTTCCAGTTCAAAGTTAAGCCACCTAGATGAAACGAGGGAAAAGTGTTAATACAGCTAGGTCTCAAAAGAATAGAGACAAAGAGGAAGGGAACCAAAGTTCAGATCCAGAGGGTACATGCAGTTTAGATGTGCTGAGTCCAGTCTTGTGTCCCAATAAACAGATCACAGTTGTTTGTGAAAAAGGGTCTCATGCTTTCCAGGATAAGCTGGCTGTTTAGTTTGCCTTTCTAACTAGTCAATAAAGCTCAAACAATGCTCTAGGAATTATCTTTGTATTAAAATTACCTTATTCCTTATGTGTCTACATCTATATTTGGATGTGAATTGTAGACCTTGGATCCTAAAATATTTAGAGCCCAGTTAAATTTTGACATGAGAGCAACTGCATTAGTTTTCTGTTCATTTTCCTAATCTGTAAACAAGCTTTTGTGCAAGACTATTGGCTCTGGAAGTCTGTTTGAAATGGACTTGTGGAAGTGCAAGAGTTCATAACCCTTCTGTTGCAGCAACTGGGAGTGCAGTCTGAACACTGAGTGCCTGCTGTAGTGAGAAGTGGTGAGGTTTTCCTGCAGAGCCCTAGGAAAGTCCAGCATTGCTGCCAGCTGCACGACAAAGGCCACAGACAGTGCATACAACAGCCTCCTCTAACCTGCCAGCAAGAATTAATAAGATACTTCGTTATTAAATTAAATTCGAATTAAAACACTTCCTGAGGCTGACCTTCAAATTCTTTAATCTGAGAATGGATTCAGCAGCATCTTGTGAGCTTTGGAGCTCACTAGGTTCCACTTCTACTGCAATGGAACAGTGTTCCATTGTAACCTGTATTTTCTTGTTTATTTTATATGTATGAATTACTGCTGCTGGCTCAATATGTTAACAGTTATTTAAAGAATGGTCTGGTAAATTTTTTAGTTTATGTATGGATTATAAAATATAATATCTGTCACTATATTTTCTGGTCACTCACTTTATGTTAAGATTTCATTAATATGCTTTTCTTAAATAACAAACAGATCCTGCAGAGCTGGTTAGCCATGTGAGGACCATGTGGTGTAAGCAGTTATAAATACACCAGTAAAAAATATTCCAGAGAATTATAAATCACTACAATGTTCAACTCCAGTGGGTTGATGAATAGTATCTTTATTAACTTATTAACCACTTATCAAAATGATTTACCTTGTACTTAGGCTTAGGTTTATGTTCTGTGTATATTTTACATAAAGCCTGACTTTGTTTTCTTTTGCCAGACGTATTTCTTTCTGAGTCAAAACTCAGTCTCTTTTGCAAAAAGGAGGAGAATCAAAGAGGCATAATAATCAGCCTAAACTCATCCAAAGCACTTTAAAAATAGCCAGCCCACCTACTGCACTGGGAGATTTTATAGTGCAGTGTACAGAAGCACAGTGTGGAGTAGCTAAGGAGCTGTGCAATATGTAAGCTTTTCAAAATGCACTGGAGGCTGCGATTCTCTAACCAGTACCAGACCTGCCCCTGCTGGGGCATCTGCCTCTCAGACCCCCACTGCCTTACAGATTGGTGCCCAGGGTGTTGAACTCTGCTTTCCATGAGAAATGGCCCCGAGTGGATGTTTGTTCCCAGATCCGTGGCTGCTGGTGTTGAGCTCAGTGGCAGGAGGGGGTTGAGAAGAGCGAGACGGCCTTGCTGCTCAGTCGCTGGTGCGGTGGGCGGCGGTGCTCCGGCACTGCCACTTGGGCTGCTACACAGATGGCCCGGGTAAACTTGAGTAAAATTCTAGCAGATAGGTCTGCAAAGGGATGCAGGCACCCAGCTGCGCTGTGTGGGCCTTGCTAGGCTCCATAAAACCATGCCCAGCTGGCAGCTCAGTTTGTGAGTGTCTGAGCTCTGCCAGGGAGCAGGTTGCAAACTGCTTGCAGGTTCTGGTAGGGGTCGGTCTTGGGGAGGACCTTTCTTGAAAAAGTTTGCCCAGCAGAGTCCTGTACTAATCTGTTGGGGACTCTCCTCGTAGTGTGATGCTGTTTCTTGGTGGATCCTGTTCTTATCATGGTGAAATGTAAATACATCATGTACACGGACACAATTAAAATGGTTCTAATTTTCAGAGACCATTTTTATCTTTTCCCCTGCTCTTTCCTCTCCAGCGGGCTTCCTCTCTCTCTTGTTAAAACCCCTGCCTGTGTGTTCCTCTAGCCAGTTTTTATCAGTTTTACCTTTAATTGGTACACATAGTTGGCCAGTTTACCTAATTTCCCAATGAAGTGTTTATCGGTGAAACAGTGTTTGGCATGTGAACAGCATACATTGCAAAAGATGCTGCAGGAGGAAGGGCACTATGGATGTGTGTTACCACACTCCAGCTCAGGTCAGGTGGTCACATTGCTGTATCTGAGTGGAATCTTGCACCAAAATAAACTTTGAAGTTGACTAAAATAAAAAAAAAGGGGGATTTTCCCATTGTAGAATAAACAGATTGTACTATGCAGGGAAATGAGGTAAGTCAGTCTCATGGTTTTTGGCATCACTCATACCTTGAAAAAAGAAGGATTTGGGAGGACTTTTAGGTACCTTTGGTACCTAAAGGGGCTGAAAAGGAGCTGGAGAGGGACTTTTTACAAGGGCATGGAGTGATAGGACAAGGGGTAATTACTTTAAACTCATAGAGGGCAGGTTTAGATTAGATATTGGGAAGAATTTCTTCACTGTGAGGTTAGTGACACACTGGTTGCTCAAGGAAATTGTGGGTGCCCCATCCCTGGAAGTGTTCAAGGCCAGGTTGGATTGGGTCCTGAGCACCCTGGTCTAGTGGTCCCTGCCCATCACAAGGAGGTTGGGAGTGTGTATTCTTTAGGGTTCTTTCCAAACTAACCCAGTCTATGATTCTATGATTTTAAAAGGGTTAACTACCTGTCATAAACTGCATCTTATTCATGTAAGGCATCTTGGCATTTCGTTTTTGTGTCTCTGTTAGAGAATTTGATGAAACAGCTTTTGTTTGTTCATACTTTTCTTTCTTAGCATTTGTATCTCATCAGTCAATGTTATTTTTTCTGCAAAAAGAAAAAGAGCTTGTACTTTATGAAGACAGAAGTCAAGTCATCCTATTGCTTTAGATTATAATTTTCATCTTGATTAAACATGCAAACACATAGAATTTTACTGCTCCCAACAACAAGGATTGTAACAGTTTACATGCTGAGATTTGATAGTCTATGTGTCTGCAGAATTTGATCACTATAGGAATGGAGTATGATATTGGGCCCTTAATACATTTTGTGGAGAAAAAAGCCATTGATAGGGTGAGTCCAAGTTAACACATGGGACGGACTTGACTCTTTCCAAAGGGAAGGAAATTCTTTACTTATTTACAATTTTTTGAAGACTTTTGGTGCCCTGTGGTAGCAAATATGTTCTCAGGATGAGGGTTGTCTAGACTGTGCTCTCCAGATTATTGTAAGCATTTTATTCAGCTGAGAGCTGGAGCTCTGTAAATGGTTGGTGGGATTTGAAAGGACCTCAATGTGCAAGGGGAAAGAGGAACCTGCTGTAGATCTTTTGGGTCCTCAGCTGCCAAGCATATAAATATGGATAAGCATGTCCCACTGACTGCAGCAGAATTTAAAATTAAGTTTTTTCAGAAGTTTTTCCAGAGCTGGGATTTTAAGCAGTTTCTGTGTTTAGCTACAGTGTACCAAGGAGTGTGTGCTCATACAGTGAGCTTCCTTGAGCCAATGCAGAAAATCAGGGAGGCTGTTATGCAATTATTGCTGTATATCTTCCTGCTTGTAAGCCTCAATTCCAATCTGGTTTTTTTGGTGTGTTTTGTTTAAATCCCTGAAAAGATGTCATTCTCTTGCTGAATCTGTTTTTCCTCCTAAACACAAGCTGTAAATACATACACAGATAACATTATGTGATTTTTTTTGAGTCATCTGCTTGAAGTTGTTATGTGTTTTATGCTAGGCAAATTTAGAAAATTATCAAATCTCATAAGCTCAGATATAAAAGCTCCTTGACTCGTCTTTGCCATGGAAATTGCAAGTTTTAACATGTAAGTGTATATGTAAAAGACAAAACCCAGAGGTAACAGACAAGTAGAATTTTGTGGGGTTGTTATAGACACAGTGACATCTGGTTTTTATTGCAGTTAATGATTCCTAATATTATGTGCCATTTTGTGTTACATAACCATTTATTATTAATCCGCATCTCCTCTTACAAATCACTTTTCAATGCTTTTTTCCCCCCAATCATATATTGAGAGAGCATGTAGGTATACATTTATGCCTACTAAAATAAAACTAAAGGTATTCCTCTATATTAAGAATTTTTGAAGTACTTAGAGATGGATTCTGTGTTCCCTGTGAAGTAACTGTTGTCCTAATCATTACCAGGAATTGAACCTGGAACTACCAGAGCTAGAGAATAGCTTGACAATTTGAGCTCAAAAAGGCTAAGTCTTCTGGCTAACAGTTGTAGGAGAGTCATGCCTTTTGTGGCTCTGGCAGAAATTACTAGTTGGAGAGGGAATTATGCTTGTGCAACTCAAAATTGTTAGTGAAATCCAAGGGAATTTGGGGGTTTGCAGGGAATGCAGAATTGGGCTCTTCCAGGAGCTTCCCAGTAAGCATGAAAGAGGTTTTTTTTTTTGTCTGTGTGTGTGTGTGTGATGAGTAGTGAGAAATCCTAATGTCTGACAATGCTCTGGCTAAGTGCTCTTCAGTTTTCCATTAGTGGTGGCGTAGTCCATCAGTAAATCCTTTCAGGAGTAACCATCTGGCATTTCCTAAACCCTTGTCTGTGTATCATGTAAAACTCAGTGTTACCACTCTAAAGAAAGACCTTGAAAAGTTAAATGCCATTGGAATTTAGTAATGTAGGCCACAGTGTAAACTGTGGTTGAGCTGAGGCCTTCTTTAGAGAAAGAACCTGTAATTGATTAAACCCTGCCTCTAGCTAGATAAAAATGAGTTGAAGTAGATTAATATAAAAACAGTTAAAAGCTTCCTTGTTGTTGTCAGTTTTTAAAATTAAACTTGTCAAGAGTTTGGCAGAAAGAGCTCAAAGGCAGATCTGATCTAAACTGAAGAAAACAAGCCCAAAGGAACAAAGAGCAATGTGGACCTTCTCATTTTTGGTTGATTTAAATGAATTTTCTAACTGAAGGCTGTGAGCTTTAAGGTCCTTCCAACTCAAATGGTTCTATAATTTTATGACTTTTTGGCCTTCCTTTCAACTTGCCAAGCCATTTTTCTCCAGACTACCATCTTCCATGATTTGTGTCTCATAGCTTTGTCTAACGCAGAAATTTCTTCTGTACTGCTTGGTCTATCTTCTTGTGGCCTTCATGAATCTTCTCTGACATTAAATTAAATGAGTGCAGTTATTATGAGAACATAAACCAAGGGCAAAACTCAAAAGGTAGTCTTGGATTAAGTAAGAAACTGTCTGAGAGAGAATTGAAATGGAGACAGCACACCCTAACAGCTAGAATGATGTCAGGCTTTTTGCTGCAATCTTGTTTCCATCTGTAACTTTGCATGGCTTGTGACCTCTGTGTCACACAGCTTGTCCTACTGTAGGCACATCTGCATCTTGGTGGCAAGAAGGTGCAACTTTCTGGAATTGATGTGGACATAAATTCTGCAGTCCCAATGATGAGTGAAAAGTGACACTTGTAGACTATCCCCAACAAATGCTACCAAAGTATATATCAAAAAACAATGTTGATTTTGCTTAGCATCACACTGGAAAGTCATTTTAGAACATGTTTGGGCTTTGACACCCTTTCTTAATATTTTTCCCCCACATCCTTTTGTGTATACAACTGGGCCACGTTAGTGACCACAGGTATGAGTCTCCATTCCATTGCATTGGCTTTATGCCAGAGTAACCCCACTGTTTTTCACAGCATAAGTGTCTGATGAAATGTGGTGAAAAATTGATCCCATACATATTCTAATCTCTGAGTGACTTAATATTTAGTGCTAAAACATTTTCAACCTTTCAAAACAACACTTCCATCAGTCATGTTACAGATTTAAAGTCTGCTGTCTCACGACTCGCCAGAACTGCAACAAATGCTGGGAAGTGAGCATGTCCTTAATCACAGCAAACCATGGGATATTTGATCCTTACATTTGACAGTCCTGTTGGAGGTCAGCTAGTACTCTTGTATATTGACCTCAGTGTTAAAACACGTGCCTTTTCCCCCCATCTCTATTTTAAGGTAAAATAATAGAATAATTTCCGTAGATGTAGGCTCTTTGTTCATTTTAAATGGTTGCAGTTACCTTTAAATGGTGGCAGTTTGAAATCTGTATCAGCCTTGGAATCTTATGGTCTGAGACATAAGTTAACAGAGGCCTTGAGAAAGTAAACATGGCAGAAGTCAGATGCAGGATGTTTCATGGGTCTGCAGGTTGTTTCTGACTACAGAAGTAAAACTTAAGCCTGTTGTTGTTATAACAGCATACATATTCTAAATATACATATTTCTGTTACTACACACATACATATATATGTAGTCCTTCTAGCTACTAACTAATCTACTGCTCTATTTGCAATATAAGGGCAGCATTGTGGTATTTTTAGATTTCTGAATTCAATGAGCTTGTTCCTGTTTAAATTAGTTGCAAAGCTCCAGTTGATAGCAATAGGAGCAATCTCATTATTTTCAGTGATCATAAGCTAACACTCCTGACAACTAACCTGGGAAACTGAGACAGACTGTAGTCTCAAAGCAGACATCACTGAGGAGGTATTGGTGTATTTTGAAAGGGATGTAGAAGTCTGTTGGACTTGAGGCTTTGCTGCACCACAGATTTCCTGCATGACTTTTAGATTACTTGATATGGTTCCCCTTTGAATCTGTGAACTGGGCATAGCAGCACATCCTTATATTAAGAAGAGTGATGTGCTCAAATAGCAATTTGTGGCACGTTTTGTGATTGGGAGAGATTTCTCGTAAGACTCAGACATGAGTTTGATCTGAAACAGTTAGGTAAATAGAACCAGTACTTAATTAATTATTAGTTAATTAGCTCAGTTAATTAGTAACTGATAGAGTAACAGCTGCTCCTGCTTATTGTGTAAGGGAATCGTAGAATCACAGAATGGTCTGGGAAGAGACTTTAAATAAGGGAGTTGGGAGCCTTGGTCTCATGTTATGCTCCTAATGGCACTGTAATGATGCTGCAAATTAGTTATGCTTCTTTTCTTATATATATATTCTAATTGCTGCAGATTAATGAGATGTCAGTCCCTTCCAACTTGAGATGTTCTATAGGTAAAATATGGTAAGTGTTTATACATTTAGACTGAGGCATATTTAATGCAATGAAACTTGGTTTAGCCAATAAGAAAAGTGGTTAAATCACATTGTCTTGTGCTACTTAAGGGATGAGGATGTACAAAGACTGCTTGATTCAGCTGACATGTGGTAACTTGTTAAACCTTGGTAATTTCAGCTCATATAAAGGTGGAGATAAGAAATTGTTGTTGTTCCTTCTGGTATCAATGTCTTTGACTACAGGGAAACAAGTCTGGCAATATAAAGGTCTTGAGAAGTTTTATACTGGTTAACAGTACTCCTCCCTCGTTTTCTCCCTTTCACATCTTTCTGATTTAAATTGGCTGAAGAGAAATTCTGGTTCATGGGAAATCTTGTTTTCTTTATTTTTTTTTTTTTTTTTGGGGGGGAGGTGGGAGAGGAGTCTTTTGGTCAAAATTGATCTGGGAAATAAAAAAAGAACTTTTTCTGCCAACCAGAAATTTTGTGATAATTTCCTACTGGAAACAACAAACATTTCATTTCTGAAATAAATGTGCTCTCTGGTTCCTGCAGCTTCTCAGTAAAAATGGCATTTGACAGGTGACTCTGACTATCAGCTCTGTAGAGTAGTTGCAGAGCTGCACACTATCAGTGGTGCTCTGGCAGCCTCGCTCTGTGGGCTGACTGGAAGTCTGTTGCAGGCCTTCCAAGCTCCCAGCTGGCAATCTGTTCTTACTGTTCAGCAATCAGAAAGTCTGGAAAATACTGGGATTTCCATGTTTTCTGTACCCTTAGTAGGAAGTTACTCCTTTTACGCTCAGGGTTTCCAGAACTTCCAGCTTAGGTGACTGAAACCATGAAAACTTGGTGTTTTCTCTCTTTGGGACAGTCTCTTGAGCAGATCTGCCTCCTGTATCCTTACTAAACTCACCTTTACTTCAAGTGAGCCACTTCACACCTTGTTCCTCAGCACCGTGGTGGTGTTCTGTGCTGTAGGATGCAGAAAGAAGGGTCTCCCGTCTGAATATTCCACCCATCTCTCCTCTCTGGAGATGTACCTACCCTGCTTTCAACTAACTTGGGGTAGGGGGTAGCAATCCAGCTGTGGAATTTAGCGTGGGCTAATTCCTGCATGCAGTTTACCCAGCTTCTTTGGGTGTGTCCTGCATGGCTGCTAGACCACAATGGAAACTACCCACGCAGCTTCAAACAGCTAATGAGGCGACCTCGCACCCACCACACCCAGCGACTGCAAGATTCTGGCCCATCTTGCAGAATAGCACTATGCAGAGTTACAGCATCTGGCTCTGGCAAGGCTGCAGGCACAATCAGTCTCTGAAACAAAAACAAAACCATGCACTGTTTCTTCCCATATTTACATGACTGAATGCTGCAGTGCACACATGTGGGCAAGAGCAGGAAGAATGCACTCCCCCAGTGATTGTGAGGGGACTTGAGTGGCTCAGCACCCTGCAGGATCTGCTGCTTGAGCTGATCCACAGCTTTTTTTTCCAGCCACATCAAGGATTTCACACATCTTAAGCGGAGTTGACACTTGCAATGTGAAAGCTACCTAAAAGGTGTCAGATTTGGCGTTCCAAATTGGAGTTTATCAGACATTCTTACAGGCAGATTGCAATTACACCTATGCTTAAGCTCTGAATATCAATACATTTCACCAGAGATTCAATTCTTTTCCAAGTCTCCTTATTACAAGAGTGATACAGGTTTCCTGTGAGTGACATAAAAGTACAGAAAAAATGGATTTCTTGCAATCTTGCTTGTGTTGCTACAAATATACTTCTCATGCTGAAGAACTGAGCACCTTCAACTTGTTTTATTGCCCTCATTACTCTTGGTCTGTGGATAGCTAGATGTGGCAGGAGACAGCAAATATTTTAGATGAAACATGATAGAAGAAAGCAAGAATTGTTTTCAGTCTTCATTGGCACAGCAGGCCATTTCTGCATTTCAAGCACTTTCAGAAAGGCTTATTCTGACAATGAATGTACCTGATCTTTCATGGTTTAAGTGATCTTTGCATGAATGCGTAGAGTTCTGCTTGTGCAAGTACCTGTGTGAGTGAACAGATTTGAGCCCACACAGACTGTTTTTGCTCTTCAGTTCCTCCTGGAAGATGCCTGCCAACCTTAGACTTTTACAGCAGGAATCTTGCGTAAGACCACATGTGCAAGAAAATCATCCATGCAACATTTAAAACCCATTGTTTCTTCCATTAGTTAAGAGGAAACACAGACTAATTTCTTACTGAATGTGGTTTTATGGCCTTCTCACAGCTTTGATGATCTTGTGGGAGCATGTAATCATAAATTATTAAAAGGAAATCTAAGCTGCTCAAAGCTAAACACATCAGTTATCTTGTTAAGGAGAAAAATGTATGTGAATGGATCAGTATGATTAAATCACTGCAAGACATCATAACCTTCTGTTGTGATTGCATGTAGGGAACCTGATAATCTTAATTGTCTCTGTCATAAGGGAGCAGGAAGGTATTTTTACCCATGGAACAAAATGAAACGTGGTGCTCTGGGCACAAAGTGGGGCAGGAGTGTGTGTGCAAACACATATGTACATACTTGTGCATGCACACGTGTTCTTTTGGTACACTTCCTTCCAGATGCACTTGGAGTCCTGGCTGCTGTGAAGGCTTGGCAGCTTTCTTGTGCAGTGTGGGTGTTTATCATTCTGCTGTGGTTGTTCATGTTGTGATGAGTTTCCCCTTGGGTGCATTTTTCAGGCACATGTTCCTGTCAACCAAGGTCAGTGCTAAGCCAGAGAAGCAGTGCACAGGTGCTGTGTCAGACTTAGCTTCTTTCTTTTGGCTGCAGACAGTGACACTTCTTAATTTAACTTGGGATAAAACCATCGCCCTAATACAAGACCAAATAGTCTTTTTTGCATGGATTTAAAAAAAAAAAAAAGGTTCTTTACATAAAAAAAGGAAGAAATCAGTGCTTTCATAAAAAAATATATTTATACTTCATAAAAATAGACTCTCAAGACCTGACCAAGAACCTGTTAAAACTGATGGAAAGACTCTTTGGATTTTAGCAGGCTCTGTTTCAGCCTTTAATGCATGCTCTGGTGTTTATGATCCCAGGTGGGAGTAGCTCTTTGTTAAATAGGAGGTGGTTTCTTACTTTATTCTCACGAGGTATAGTGCTGGTGGCAGTGGAGAAAGCTCAGGGTGATGGGAGAGTTCATGACAAAGAATGATCTTTTTCTTCGTGGGCGGCAACCAGCTTCTAAACAAAAAAGCCCTAAGGAGAGAAATGCATCAGGGTCATTACAACTGTCATTTGGCACTTACTAACATGTATTCTTGAAAGAAACTGTTAACACAATTTTGCTCTTTCTTGCCAAACAGCGAGGGCAAACTGGCAGTGTTTTGAAGCCAGAGTTGGACTGCAGGCTTTAGAGCTCCTCTCTAGGATCAGCTGAAGGAGAAAAATGGCAAACTGGATGTGCTTAACCCTTTTACCTGCAGAAATCCATGCCTGTCCACTCACAAACATGTGCTGTGTTCAGCTGGGGGCCTGTAGCCTGTGGGGTTACCCAGGGACCAGCACTGGGTCCCGTCTCATTCATCTTATTCATCAGTGCCCTGGATGAAGGGACAGAGCACAGCCTCAGCAGGTTTGCTGGCACTACAGAACTGGGGAGAGGGGCTGGTACCCCAGAGAGCTGTGCTGCCATCCAGCAAGACCTGGACAGGCTGGAGAGTTGTGTGGAGAGAAGCTTGATGAAGTTCAACAAAGGCAAGTGCAGGATCTGCAGCTGGGGAGGAATAACCCCCTGTTCCAGCAGAGGCTGGGGGCAATCTGCTGGAAAGCAGCTCTGAGGAGAAGGACCTGGGGGTCCTGGTGGACAATGAGCTGTCCATAAGCCAGCAGTGCCCTGGGGGCCAAGAAGGCCAATGGTATCCTGGGGTGCACTAGGGAGAGCATTGCAGGCAGGTCAAGGGAGGTGATCCTGCCCCTCTGCTCAGCCTTGGTGGGGTTGCACGTGGAGTTCTGTGTCCAGTTCTGGGCTCCTCTGTTCAAGAAAGACAAGGAAGTACTGGCATGGGTCCAGCAGAGGGCAATAAAGATGATGAGGGGACCTGGAACATCTCTGTGAGGAAAGGCTGAGGGAGCTGGGCCTGTTCAGCCTTGAGAAGAGACGAGGGGATCTTAGTGCATACAAATATCTGAAGTGTGGATGTCAGGAGGATGGGCCAGGTTTTTCACTGGTGCCCAGTGACGTGGCAAGGGGCAATTGACAAAAACTGAAACCCAGGGAGTTCTGTCTGAATGTCGGGAAAGCTTCTTTGCTGTGTGGGTGACAGACCACTGAAACAGGCTGCCCAGAGTAGAGTCTCCTTCTCTGGAGCTATTGAAAATTTGCCTGGACATGGTCTTGTGCAACCTGCCCCAGGGGCTTCGGGGGGATGGACTACATGGTCTCCAGAGGTCCCTCCCAACCCCAGCTATTCTATGAAAGCTACAGCAGACTTTTGCCTTTCTTTGAATGACAGTAATAATAACCTATGATGTTGTAATACTTTAAGATCAAGGACATATGAGTTGATATGAATTGACTTGAAAGAAATTTATTCATCTGTTTAGACTGCATAATGGTTTTGCTTTCACTAGGAGTGAGTAAAAGCCAGATTTCAGTCTCGTTGGTCAGATTTTTCCTGTTAGGCCAGCACATACTGTCCAGAGTAAAGGAGGAGTTGATTAATCCTCCCAGGACCTTGTGCTTTCTCTGTCCTGTTTTTCCTGGAATAAACAGGCTAGAACTCACTTCTCACTGTGTCTAAATTGACAAGATCCATGACGTGTGAGAAATTCAAGGTCTGAGAAGAGACACCTGTCCCAAAGGTCTGTCACAACTTAGGATTCGCTGTGACTCCAGTACTGCTGCTGTGCTGTGGCTGCATCAGCCTTTTTAGAAAGGCTGGTAGGTAAGCAATGGTAGACTGGAGTACAAAATCAGCAATTAAATATGAAAAGGGAAAAAAACCTTTTTTGTGGTTGTTTTGGTTTAATCCCAGCTGGCAGCTAAGTATCATGAACCTGACTTCCCCCTCATGAACTTCCCCCTTGTTAATTTCCCCCTCACTCTGGTGGGATGGAAAAAAGTAAAAACTGAGGGGTTGAGAAGAGAACACTTTAATAACTGAAAAAAAAAAAAAGGTAGAATATAATAGTAATAATAACAGTAATGAAAATGAGAAGGAGGAGAATAAAATCCAAAAGAAACAAGTGATGCACAATACAGTTTCTCACCACCAGCTGACTGATGCCCAGCCCACCCTGCAGCAGTGACCAGCCCTTCTGGCCAGCTCTCCTGGTTTATATACTTAAACTTTATAGCCTTCTCTGCTGTGGAATATCCCTTTGACCAGTTTGCTTCAATCTGTCCTGGCCATGCTCCTCCCAGATTCTTGTGTACCTCCTCACTGGCAGAACATGGGAGACTGAAAAGTCCATGACTTCAGATGGGCACTGGTCAGCAATAGCTAAAACATCTGTGTTATCAGCATAATTCTCATACTGAACCTAAACAGCACTGCACCAGCTACTAGGAAAAAAATTGGCTCTATCCCAGCTGAATCCAGGACAGTAGTGGCAGGAGTGATTACAGTTTCACTGAAGCTGGCCATAGATATAAAATTATATATATATATGTCATACATATAAAAGGATATATAAAGCATGGGCTGGACTCTAACTTGCTGTTTTCCCATTGCTGCCTTCATTCATTTGGGCAGTTTAAGTCTGATTCTGTATCACTAGGTTGTGTAAACTAAATATTGCTTAAATGCTTGGCTTCACCAAGGTCAGTGCAATCCACTCCATTCAAGACATTAAGCAAGCTCCTTGGAAGCTTCTAGAACAGTTTTCTTATTGATCTGAGGGACTTGTTTTGTTGATACTAAGTTGGTACTTTTTAATGTGCTTTTGAATTTATTTGGAGCATTTGACCCTGCCAGGCTCTGCAAAATTGGAGCAAATGTAAATCAGTAGCTGTGCAGTATAGAATTTCTTGTATGTACTGTGAATATTGGCACAGGTGGGAACTGGATAAGGTGAATAGTGCTGAACTCAGAGTATTTTGGATTTTTTTTTTTCTTGCACACATAAAGAAAAATATAATGGACTCATTTACTTAAGGTCATTTTGGAATAAATCCACTTTAATCAATGGTGTTAAACTACTGAGATGTGTTACTGATACAGCTGCATTTTATTGCCTGCTTCGTAAACCACAAATAGCAGAGGGAACCAGGTAAAGGTTTCAGTTTCAGATGCAGGATGTGTGATGCAATCCACTGCAGGGTTCATGTGCATATGCACAGAGCATATTTTTGAGCTACTGTGCTTTGAAATCTGTGCCAGACATCTATGCAGCCAGACAGTAAACAAAGAAAAAGATACCTCAGGCCAGGAACCTTCAGCAGCGCAGAGGGTTTTCCTCTGAGACTGGAAGGGGAAGAATGATGTGTGCAAAGTCACAAAGGTTAGTAGGCCAACCAAGAGCAGCACTGTGCCTGTGAGCTCCATGGATGGGATCTGAAGTCACTGGGAGTTTTGCAACTAATTTCAAAAGAGGTAGGACTACCCCCAGTGTTTTGACAGCAGTTTCATTCCGTTGGTATCAAACTATTTACTTCAGATTTGGTCAAGGATGCACAAGGTGAATTTTGTCTGCTGTCAAAGAAGGTTGTGAAATTTTATATGTCTTGCTTAATTCAAAAACCATTTTCCTCTGACTGTCAAATACTTCATGAAAATTTTGCCTTAGTCCATGTAAAAGTGCTTTCTAACTGAAGCATGTTCTGATGGCATTGAACACAGATTCCACTGCACAGTAAAGAATTCTAATTGCAGAATATTAACTGCAAACTCTTCCAAATCCCAAGAAGGGACTTTGTAATTTAAATTTTTGATATGTGGCTTACATGTTTTATAAATTCAGTGAAATTAATGAAAAGATTGAAGAATAAACACTGAGGTATTTAAATTTTTTTTTCATCCAAAACCAAATATAAGATTAAAAGCAAAGCTGCGCAATTGGTTTTAGACTTTAAGAAAGCTTGAAGAATTATTTGCCATTCTTCAGTTGCAAGTGAATATAGCAACCAAGTAAAAAATAACTCTGTAAATGGAATACTAAGCATAAAATATATTCATAGAAAGCAAGGCTGCTGGAATATGGTAATACTTCTGCTGATTTTGATTTGGCTTTTGAAGTATGAAGGCTTTTTATTTAGTTAGTTCTCAGGTGATTTATTTTTGATCCACCTGTAATAATGATTATTATGATCTAAGTACAATAATGTAGTGGCCAGCTAATGACAATCTTCTGCAGCATCAAAATCAATTTGTGATGTCTCTTGGGAAATGTAGATTCAGGTCCCTTCTCCCCATATAATGAAAAACACCTGTAATGTCAAAAGCTGTTTTCTTTGTCTGTCAAACAGTACAGTAGAGAAGTTTGGAGAGGTTTTAGAGCTCTTAACTTCTTTCTTTGGGACGTCTGAATAGTGGCCCTACTGAAGCAGGAAAACTAATATTCTGCTGGAGGTAGAGAAGGGTTTGAGTAGAAGATGTTTAATTGCAGAGAAGGCAGATAGGAGGAAAACTACAAAATAGCATTTCTTCCTGTGGGTATTTGTCATCCAGAGGTTCAGCCTCTGAACATCATCCAAAATCTGAGGAGATGGGCAGGAAGGCTGACAGAGTTTGTACCAGTGATATGCTGTCTGGGAAAACAACAAGTCTTACCAAGAACTGATCCTTGTATTTCAGAGGCAGTTTTGCAGAAAGAATACTCAGAACTGTAACTGATCTATTTAAAAGTCTTAGTCATACTGACATTGTCCTATCTTCTTTTCTTTTCTCCCTGTGTACTATCCTTGCCTGAAAAGTAAAGAAAATAATAATCATGTTTCTGTCTTCCTGCTTCACTGGGTAGGAGTGTGCTATAGTTGAAAGACTGGTGCAGGGTAGGGAGAAACTAAATTTACAATATAATATTGATCTGCCAGCTCTTTTCTAATACAGAAAAGAGCTGAATTTTTTCTAATTCTAAGAGCTGAAATATTTTCTAATACAGAAAAGGAAAAGGATTTTTGCATTAGAGTGATCCCCCTACATGAAAGGGATTTTCTCAATAGAGTTTTGTGTTTGAGGTTCTGTGTTTTCCTCAGGGTTTGTCACAGTGGTCACACATCGACAACCTTCAGCAGTAAATAGCTGGATGAGACCTGTTAAATCCAAGAATTGGGGGTTGTTTTTTTTTTCAGAAGTGTAGTAGACCATAACATGCTCAGGACAAGAAAGGTCTTTAACCTTCCCAAGATTTTGACAGCTGCATGGGAGCAAGTGACCCTGATTATGTGAATACGAGATTTTTCACTTCAAGGGCTGGATTTGCTCCCTCCTCTGCAAGCTCGTGGCCAAAACTAGTTTGCCAGGTTGAGAGCAGAGTTAGTTCTGAATCTGCAGCGTTCCCTGCTCTTTATATGCCTGGGGTTATATGGTGGTCATATGTCTGGGTTGTAAAAAGATGATTAAGGTTCTTTATGCACAGTACTAATAACAGAAAATTAAGGGCCCATTGACTCTTTACAGGAAGCCTATTTAGCTAATACCAACAAAGCTTTTTTTCCCCATTTTAAGTAACATGGTTTTGTTAGTTTGTTTTAGCTGCTTTTGTTGTAATTCACTCTGGCTTTTTCTCAACCCTTGCACTTTGCCTTTGTGATCTCTGTTTTCTTTCCATCCAGAGTTTCCTTTTCTATGCTTCTCTCAGGCAGATTCCTTCCATCCACTACAAGAATAAGTCTCAAATCAATTGTTGATTGAAGTCTTGGTTCCCTGGGTGTTTCTCTCCACTGCCTTTAGTAGTTTCAGGATTCAAAATACATTTGTTTTTCTTTCTTGCCATTACACAAATAGTGCTCCCCAGTAGGACTTTGAAGTTCATATTGTATTCATTAATAAGATTTTAAATCTTTTTGAGACAGTCCCTCCTAGCCCTTCTTCACCAGCAGGATGTGTAGCCCAGTGCATATGAATTGGTTCCGGGAGTGGGGCCAGGGAGTAAGGGAATGGGGCTGGGCCAGGAAGCAGGAATAACTGCTTCCCTAAGTGTGGGAAAAGGGATTTCTGGGTCCAACCTTGTGAGGGCTGAGGAGGTGAGAAGTGCTGTCATCTGTGCTGAGCGTGGCAGGGAGTGGGGTCTGCTGGTGCCCTAGGAAAGTCGCAATTTTTGAAGGAGCAGTGATTTTGAAAGTTGGTTTGACCAAACTGGGGTGAGCTGTTCCCAGCCCAGTTTTGGCTGCCCACAACCTCTGTTGGCCTGGGCCTGTATTCCTGATGCCAATGCATTGCCCAATGATGTCAGCGGGTGTTTTTGGGTTTGCAAGGAATGCAGGAATGGGATCTCTGAAAAACAGAATCTGTATGTAGAAATGTTCTAAAACAGAAAAATGTTTTGCAGGAGCTTGCCTGAAACATTTTAGCCCTGAAAATGGGTTGCTTCAGGTCCTTGGCTATTGTTTTAATGAATTATCCTTGCAGGTAGCTCATGTTCTTCCATGCTGTCATCAGACACTTGTGAAATGCTTGAGGGCAAATAATTCAGGAGACTCTTTCTGACCAAGACAGCACACACCAATTGCCTGGATACCACTGAAGTTTGCAAGATTTCAGAAGTACTTTTCTGAATTACACCTTGGCAGATTATCATGGATATTCCAGTGGATCTTTTGTGGAGCTGAGAACATCTCTCATGTGTTGAAGATTTTAGCTTTAATTGATTTATGTCCTAGGATTTAACAGTATGCTATAGTATCTTCATCAGCCTTTGCTAATGTTTTCATTAGTTGTTAAAGTGGAGTGGAGTCACCACACTTCTTCCAAGAGCATTTCCTGCCAGAGCCAGTAGTATGGCTGTCTTTAACATTTCTCATTCTTGGCAATGGAGCAGACTTCCTTTCTGTTTTCTTGGTTTTACTCAGTGGCATGTAAGGTCTGGGACAGGAATTTGGTTCTTTGTAGTAGATGTGTCACACATGGTACAAAGCAATGCCTTTGTCAATGGGTCTGTAATGGACTCATTGCTGGGTCTTACAATCTGCAAGTGCTTTCTATGCCCTTCTGCAAAGAAATGATTATAGTTTGATGCCGAGAAAAGTATTACCTTTTCCAATGGGATGCTCTAAATATTCAGGGATTCCTTACTGAGTGTCTGACATGCTTAAGAAATTCATCAGGTTTATCCCCAGGTAGCTTTAGGACGAAAGCTTCTGAAATGTGTCAGCTAGTTAGATGTTAGTTTTTATATTCAAGATGTGCTGGACACCAGAGAGTTCCTGCTGTAGCAGTGTGTTGAATCAATTTCCTTGTAGCCTTCAGCCACTGCTGTGTGTTGGCTTTTGTCAGACTGTGACAACCCCAACTGTGTTGGGGTTTTCTTACCTTCTGAGAGAAATGTCATTGGCCTTTTCTGACCTTGCCTTGTGGTCACACATGAGATTTTGAAAGGTCTTTTGAAATGGCTTGGCTTCTCCCTTGGTACGATGATATTGCAGAGTACTACTTCCTGGATTTTCCTGCTAGAATATAACAGTTTTTACAGTGGTAAAGTTTTAAATAGAGTTTGAAATACTTGGCATCAGGATAGAGGTTTTTGCATGCAATATATTAGTCAATGTGACTTACTAAACCCCTAAAAAGAGTGGCTTGTGCAAGAAACTGCATATTCCCTAGTAAATCATAGAAGTGTAGGAATGGGAGGGAGCTCAGGCAACCAGTCCATCTCTCTGTTTTGTGGCCGAGCCAAGGACTATTTTTGACAGTGATTTGTCTAACTTTTCCATAATGGCCTCCAGTGATGAGGATTCCATGACCAGCCTCGGTGAACTGTTCCAGTGTATGGCTGTTTTTGTTAGTTATTTTGTCCTAATAGCCAACAAATCTTCTTTTACCACACGGTAAGCAGAACTATTCTTCTAACCTTGCTGAACCTGAAGAACAGTTGATCACTGTCATATTTATTACAGCATCTTGCATATTTGAAGACTTATGTCTTCCCTCAGTCTCTTTTCTAGACTAAACAAATCCAAATCTTTCAGCTTTTCTTCCTAGATTATATATTCCAACCTGATTTTTTTTTTTTAATTTTTGTTTTTCTTCTCTGGACTAAGTCTGCATAAATCTTGAAAGATATAATTCTAAACTGGACTTTATTTTTTATTTGAGGTATCACAAGTGACAAAAGGTGTGAATTAGTTACCTCTCATAGACCACCATGTTTGCAAGAGAATTATACTTCTAACATGGTTTTCACATGGTTGTATTTTTCTGCAGTTCTGTAGCTAACTTGCTTTTTTTCTACTTTGTAGTTGTTCATTTGTTTTTCCTGCTGAAGTGCAGAACTTGTCTTTTTTGTTTCATCCCATCAGTTTCACAGCTAATGGTTAATTGACAACTCTTTCAACCTTTCCTGTGGAAGTTTTTCTAATTTTCACAACCAGATGCTCTGCAAATTTGAAGTGTCTCTTAATATTCCACCATTCTGCTTCTAGCTGGGCTTTAGTCAATCTTTTCAAAACAAAGCAATAATAATACAGTTTTCATACAGGGATCATATGGTAATATATTTTGAGGAACCTTCTTTCTACTGGTTTCCTGATGAAAATGCTGAGGGAGTTTTGTGCAGCTTGTGTCACAATCTTTCTAAACTTGAGATCCTATTTTCTGTTCCTCCCTTTAACTTGTGGGCCATAAACATGGAGCAAAATAGAATGGTCTGAGATGATTTATTTTTCATCTCCATTAGGAAGGTTGTCCAGAATACTTCCTGTGTCCCTGTTTCCCCAGCCCTTCCCTAGAGCCAGTAGTCACTTCTGGTTGGTCTGGTCTGAGTCACACCTGACAGTTTTATTAGAGCTCATGAACAGCATTGGGCAATGGCTGGATCACAGGCTGAAACTTGGCAGTATGTCTGTAATATCACGGATTTGGGCTTCTGGCAGGCAGGCAGCTGACACCCTGGGACACTGGTTTGACAATGGATGTCTCTGTTCATCTCAGAAATAATTGTAACAGAAAAAAAGTCTTGCCCTGATAGTNTTTACCTAGTGTCTGGTCTATTCACTAACAGGTTTCTCAACACTGAAATGGTTCTTCTTTTCTTCCCAAATTATTTAAGAGCAATAAACATACTCATCAGCTGACTTGTCCTCCAGGGGCTTTGAGAGTTTTTAAAGGGCTGCTTTATTTCCCCCCTCTTCATTCCTGGCAAAATTGCAAATATCTAACTGAACTCACATTACTTAAATAGAAACTAATAGAAGGGATGGTTGTACAAGTAGTTCAGGGTCTGGTCACAAATATGCACTAAGCTGCTGGTTCTCCTGGGTGAATTTCACCTTGAACAGAGAAAACAATTACAACTTGTTAGCTCAAAAAAGGTAACCATCCTTGTATTTTAGTCAATCCAGCTACAGAGTGAAGTGGAAAGACAGAAGAGGAATATAAAGAGTGTTGGCCTGATAGCTCAGTGGTTATTTATAGCAAAAGAGAATAATCATAAAATATGATGAAAATATTTTCATTTTAGACTGTTATCCTAAAACAAATCACAACCAATCTGAACCAATAAATAATGGAGAGAAGTGTTTAAAAAGGAAAAAAAAATATTAATGAAAATATGATTTTTTCTTTTAATGTTTCTTCTGGAAGTGTGCTGTGCCAGGTGCAGTAGTAAACATATCTCCTTTGAATCACTGGAGATGAAAACCAGCCATGTGCTTGAGCTTAGGTAGTTCCTATGGGTTTATAACTCTTTTGAGCATTCAGGAAAATATGGCACACAAAATTTTAAACTATGATTCTGGCTACAGAGGCACAACACATTCTTTTCTGTTTTTAATAAGTCTCTCTCTTTGTGCAACAAATCCTTCTAAAAAATTGTACGAGCAGTGCTAACCAATGGGTAGCAGCTAGAGGCTGGGGGGAGAGGAATTGCTTTGGCTGGACAGAGACTAAGGGATTTGTACACCCAAATTTCTATTGTTTTTAATAAGAATTTGGCTTCAAAACTCATAGCCCTCATATGTATTCAGTCTCTAAGAGCTGGAGGTCTGTAACCATGCATTCCTGTCTTGCTGGATCCAGTCCTCCACTGGCTGGTGCAGCAGCTGGGGCAGGCAGGTGTGGCATTGCCCACATCACCTGGCAAGAATCCTCCCCTGTCAGGTGCACGGGGCTGCTTTGCTGGTTGAGAGCATCCAACCTGGCTGGAGCTTCCAGCTGGGGGAAGGAGGGACCCATATCCCACCAGGAGTGCAGAGGTTACTGAACAGTCTTAAGAAGGTTTACTGTGTTATGATATGAATTGGTTTTTCTTATTCTTTCAGTGGCTTTTCAGAAGATTAGGGGAGATTTCATGAAAATACAGGGTACTTGTGCATTCTACCTATATTCCATATGCTCTGGTAATATGTCCCTCTGATTCTCCCGTGCAAATAACTGAAGGAAATGGAAAAATAAACTTTAAAATATCCTTTTAATAACATTTATTTCCTCATTTCAATTCTGATGGGAAACCTGAGTGAAAATGTGTAAGTATTAAGCATATAACAGTGGGATGCTGATTTATTTTCTGAAGACCTCTGTGATTTTTGAGAACTCAGTGATTTGGGATAATTTATAGGAGGGCTAAGTGTTACTGTTATTTTCTTGTAGTCAGTTCATCAGTGGCTGATACGTAAAGAATGTAACTTGGTAAGGTGTTGCAGGTGAAGGGAATTTTTGCAATAGTGTTTGCATTTTCACTACGTTTTCAAGGGACTCTTTAATTTGTACAGAAGAGGACTAGCTATACAAGGACAGCATTCACTGCTAGATACACTGATTAAAAATTTTCAAAGGAGTAGATTTTGAGCAGAACATCAGTGGTGGTGCAGTTAGTTTGACATATGTTCACTGTAAGTTTGTTTATGTGGAGAGTGTCAGAAAAATGAGAAACTTAGAAACCTTGATCAAGGCATCAAGACAATGGGACACATCATTTTGACACAGGAATTTTTATGGATTGCATGAGTCTGGCTGTACTCCAGAATTAGTTCCAGGCTGAATTCTGGTTCCATTCTGTATCTTCCTTCATGTTAGAAACCTGAGTAGTGAGTGGTTATTACGCTGAACTGTATTACGTGCACTGTTTAGGCACGCTGAGTACAGTACATGATTGTGACTCTGTTTTTAAGTACATTTCTTTTTTATGTACTTTTACTTAGAATGGCTCTGTAGGTCAGTGTTGGACACAATCTGTACACACAGTGCATGTGGTTCCAGAAGGGAAGTCACATTATCTGCCAGTGCTGAGCATAAAGAAGAGGTGAAGTGCTCTCCAAACTGTATGAAAAGAATGTATGAACAAGCATAATATTTTTATTTTCTTGCCATTACAGCTGCTGCTTTTATCCCAAGAAAATAAATGATCAGAGCAGATAAGGTGAAGGCTGAAATTCTCCATATGTTTCCATAGATATGCAGCTTTCTGGCAGTACAGCACAATTCTTTGTGCAGGCAACTGAATCACCAGAACTACTGGGCTAGATTGATGTGAGGAATTATATTTATTGATGTGAGGAATTATATTTAAATGCCTCTTTAGTACTTAGGATATCTCTAGGTGTCACTGGCTTCCCACCTACCTTCTCTGCCTCTATGCCAATCCTTTCTGGGCTAGTTTCTGCTAGTGAAATACCCATAGAACTTTTCAGTCTGAGTTTGTGCCACCTGCCTGTGTCCTGACCACATCAATCCCTCTGGGGTTCAGCCCACATCTTGAAACTGAGGGAAATGTGTTCTCATCCTCTTTCTTTTCTGTCCTGCTTGTGGTTACAGAAAAAAAAAATTGCGTAGAGAATATGTATAATTTCAGAAAAAGGCCTGTTTTGTGGTGTTGAACCAAGCATTCCTTAGGGTTCTTACCTTTCAGTCAGTAGATGTTGAGATTTTTTGCGTGTTTTGGTGAATTAAAACATCTTTTTGCCAGGAGAATGATGTAACACTATCCAGGTCTGAGGTTTTTGTACTTGATGCCCTCCTACTGATTTTTTCCTATGCAGTTTCTGGAGAAGTAAGAAAAAGAATGATTTCTAGAAAGTCTGTCTTAGGATATTTACTACAGAGCAAGGAGAGTTAGGTCTATTCATTGAGACTTATAGGCATCTAGAGAGTGGAATAGTATTTTTTAAAAAGGAAGTAAATAAAAAAGTGTGTGTATATATGGATGGTGGGCAAGAAGGACAGTGGGAACCTGCTGTGACATCTTGGTGGCTGACTTTCTGCTGGGAGATGGAGGTTAAAGGTCTCTCAGCAGAGGAAGAACAGAAAACCAAGGCTGAGATTGGGCCGTTTGTGAGTGTGTATCTGTGTGTGTGTGTGTGTGTGCAGCCTTACACTGCACTTGTCTTTGTGTTTCCTACTGGCTGGTTTAAGCAGCCTCCTGCTTAGTTTGCTGGTGTCTGTGTATCCCATTTCAATGTGCCTGGAGGCCTCTGATTGATTTATGTGTTGCTGCCTGCTTGAGACAGCTAATGTGGTTATCACCTCTAGCTGTTTACCCCACCCTTAAAGAGCTAAATAACTCCAGTGGTTCAGCAGCTGGTTTATGAACAGCTCAAATATCAGCTCAGGGAGAGTGAGGGGGACACTTGGGCACAGTAACCTCAGCTGTCTGAGGCTGAGCCTCCCCTTCTCGTTCACATCAGCCAATGTCCCCTCACATGGCACAGACCAGCGACAAAGCAGTTCTGTGGCCAGGTGCCCTTTTGAATACAGCTCAGACACACAAGAAATGAATGTTACAGTGCTGAAGGCAGCTGTTCTAGTATAGCTCTTCTGAATTAAAGTGCCTGAACTCTGTGTACAATGAGGAGCTTCATTGGCAGATGCTAAATTGGGAAGCACTGTTAGGACTAGGAAGGCCCATTTGGAGTATACCTGGAAACAGGAACCTCAGGAATTCCACTTGGAAAGGTGATTCCCCATTCCTGAAAGACTGGGATTCAGTTACTTAGTTAATTATGGCTCTGCTTCCGGACCTGTTTTTCGATTCTTTTCATAGCTCCAAGTGGAGAAATGGATACTCTTTTACAATAAAGAGCATTGCTAATGACTCAAATAGCCCAAGTAATGGGGAATCCTAACCTGTTCATTCCTGCCCTGTTCTTGCAGCTGCCTGCAGTTCCTATAGAAAAGGGCAAAGTTTCTTTTAGTTACCCAAATAAAAGTTAATTTAAGTTAATCTCTAAGTGCTCACCTTCTCCCTAGTGGCTTTATTGCAGTGTGTCTAGAGTCACTTGACTTAGGGTTCTCATCTTAGCATTATGATTTAAAGAGAGAAGAGAAACTTCTGGGTAGAGATGTCAATAGTATCGATTGCTCTGGGTTTCTGGGAAATGTCTAGCTGATACAAACTATGTAAAAAAATCCCTATGAAAAGCCATTTAAAATTAGAAGTTACACATTTGAGGAAAAAACTTATGTTTCCTTTTTCTGTCCAGGTTAGAATTACAAAGGTAGATGCAGATAAATAATGCTTTTTCCTTGAAATTTTTATCTAGTTATTTTCTGTTTCTTTCTCTTTTTCTTGTTTACAGTCTCCATGCTTATATAACAGCTCTCAAGAGGAAGCTGCTAACAAGCCCATGTGATTGTTTGTGCCAGCTGTTTTAGTGGAGGCATGCTGGATGTGACTGAGCTGCACCTTCTTTGTTGAGGTACATTACGTGAGAGACACCATAATCTATGGTTCAGTCAGAATGATAGCTGCTTAACCTCTTGGTACTCTTTTCATTAATTCTTTCTTGGATCAGTTATTGTGTTTTGTCTGTCACAAAACTGGGTTGAAAACTGCTCTGGGCATGGAATGTGTCATTCATTTAAACAACATCAAGGCCCACTGTTCATGTTTAATTATTACTTTAATGCAAGTGCTAAACTGTTTTCAGTTACATCTAACAAACATGTTTTCTGGGACTAGTTGCTGGCTGACCTCAAGTAAGGGCATGTTAGGCTAAGCCTTGAAATGCTGCATCAAGCTGTCATCTCAAATAGAAGTGAGCTCATTCATCCTCCCATGAACTATCATATAGATGAACCAATGGAAGCAGAATATATTAACTGCCCACCACAAAGGACATAGCAGTGTGCTGATTTATGATGACCAAATTCTAGAGTAATCCTATTGATGATGCCTAAAACCAGCTGTTCACAATGTTGCAGTAGCTAAGCTAGCAATACTGTGTAGTAGATGAAAGCCACCTGTTGATGAAATCTTTAAAAACGATATATAAATATTTCTGTTGGTGCTGTTGCATCAGTTCTTTTTCCAGATATCCATTATGGCATGACACATTCATTTGGAAATGGTCAGAATATTTATAGGCCCAGTTCCAGTAGAACATGAGCACGTGACCAATGCTCTTACTTTCAGTTGCTCAAAAAACCAGTTTGATGCAATGTTTAGAAGTGAATGTTAAGTTAACTTTAATGACAGAGAGAAAAAAAAATCTAAGTTGAAGTTTTTTCAGAGTAAGGTACATATAGAAATCAAGATCCAAGCTGTGTCTATTTGAGAGATCAGTCTAAAATATTAAGAAGCAACCACCACAATACCTAATGCCTTGGCAATGGTAGGATTTACTGGGTTTTGACATGCTCCAAATAAATTACTTCTGAGCTATGGCTTTTGGGACATCCACCATCACTTCATAGGGCTAGTGCATTCCAATTTGAAACTAAGTCAGAGGGCACATCCACCTCAACTGACCTAGCATTCACCCTCATATCATCATTACTCTATCTTAGCAGTTGACTAATATAATGACAGCACTCCTATAAAGATGTAGACCTGACTTAAAAATTCCTACAGGCATGATCCTAAGGCTTGAGAGACTTGTTGAGTAACATATGTTGGGAAAATCCATTATATTTGTCAGTGGATTTGTTTTGGACATCTGAGACCAAAATTTCCTGAGTTCTTCTTTTTATTTTCTTCCTTCCTGCCTATCTTTTTCCAGTTTCTCCACTGAAATAATGCTCAGCACCATCCCTTCTTCCTGCCTGTGGCAGTGGGAGCAGCCAGCAGGGCTTGGCTTGACAAGTACCAAATGAATCTTATATGTGGCAGCAATGTCTGCCTGTGTTAGTGACAGCCACTAGCTAACCAGTTATTGTACCAGAGTCTTTTGAAAGAGAATTTGGAAGTGGGAATGGCTACGAAACCAGTTGTCTTTTGCTGCCCTTAATGTAGAACCATTAAGAACTTTAAAATTTCAACTCGACTTTTGAGTTTGAAGAAAGCTCTCTTTGTAAATTTCCTGGCCCAGAGTGCTCTTACTTCATGCTCTTGCCACGGTACTGTGTTGGTTTGTCGTGGTTCGAAGGAATAAATCCTGTTTTAAATTTCCTTGGTTTCTTATAACAAAGGGCTCTGGAGGAAAGAAAATCTTTTAATCCTCCCAGCAATAACCTGACACGACCTTCTAAATACGCTATTAACTCAAAAATATTAGCAATATTTTGTAGCTGTCCTAAGAAGAGCTTACAATAGTGATGGACCAAATATTTAGAAGAATAATTATACTTATTTCTGAGGAAATTGGTATCCATACCACAACTAGACATTTAAAAAGGGCTAAATGTTAAAAACTATTAAAAAAGCCAAGCAGTAGGGTATTGTTCAGTAGCACTGGCAAAATACAGACAGTTTTCTGCATGGTCTTTCTAGGCTTGTGATTTCCTGACTGCCTCAGCACAAATTACTTGCCTTCTCTGGTTCTTTAGTCACTCCAATCTGTTTTTTCTTTCCTGCATAACTGCTTAGCTTTCAGAAGATGTTCAAAGATTTTTTTTAAATATGCTCAACATGAGATACTTCTTAGAAGATCTGCAGGAAGAGACAGTTTTCTGCAAACCTGGCCTGTCTGCTATGTCAGAAGGCTGCCAAGAGTTGCACACAGCTTAAATATCAAATAGGTGTTTTGTAAGAATTGAATACTGTTATACTAGCATAAGTACATTAACTTATTTAGAAAGAAACTTATGGCAGTAAAGAATCACAAAGGTAACCACTTAAAATTAGATATCCAACACTATACTCTGACTGGGGGCAGAGACCTGTACCTCAGCATGGGATGCACGGTAGAAAAATTCAGAGAAAAGTCAGTAGGAAAAGCTAGAGAAAAGAAATTCAAGCTTGTTCTCTGTGTCTTGGGTTAAAATACCTGAATTCAGAGATAAAATGGAAGTTGGGAGCCTGAAGTTCTTTTTGTTACTTTTATGCTCCTCAGGTATGCATTTTGGTATGCAGCAAGTAGCAATTGTGCCTTCCGTCGTAAAAATACTTGATAAATCCTGCAGCTTTTAGTCAGCCATTCTCCATTATGAATATCTGTTAAATAGCTGATCTAAACCTAGTGAAGTCAGTCAGAGTCTTTCAATTGCTTCAAGCACAAACTGTGAAATAACAGCTAGACCCATGGGGGGACATGGGGTTATGATGCCCCAAAGTAGGATGTACACAGGTATCCCCTGCTGCTGTGTGCCAGCTGGTTGCCTTGGAGCTGGTAATAACCATGCTGTCTCTCTTGAGAGGAGAGTACTCCAAGGGTGGAATTCCCACTTGGAATTCAGATCTGAATCTAAATGAGCAGTTCCAATGGAAGCATTTGCTTGGTGCCAACTCCTCCTCCTGTTGTGAGAACATTTTTGGGCCAGGAAGTATAACAGAGATTCAGTAAGGCTGGAAAGGACCACTGGAGGTCATGTAGTCCAACCTCCCTGCTCAAGCAGGGTGCCCTGTGGCACATTATTCAGGACTGTATCCAGACAGCTTTTGAGTATCTCCAGAGAGGAAAACTCCACACCCTCTCTGGTTAATCTGTCCAACACAGTAAAGAAGTTCTGCCTTATGTTCGGGTGGAACCTCTTGTGCTTCAGTTTCTGCCTGTTGCCACTTGTCCTAATGCTTGGCACCACTGAGCAGAGCCTGCCTCCATCCTCTTGTATAGTACAGGGCAGTGTCATGGGAGAAGAGGCGTGGCAGGAACAGCCAGGTGTGAATTACCTGAGTCTTTGGTGTCCCATTTTTGCAGCCCAGGCCCTCTGTCATGGCAGAAGAGAAGGGTTGGCACTGTGGAGGCAGGAGCAGCAGCTCCACTGGCTGTGTTACTGCTGCCTTTAACACAGCATGTCCCTGTTGTGAGCACTGCAGTGGCTGTACTGTCCCTGGTCCCAACCATGACCAGTCCTCCAGCAGCTATCACTTTTCCACAAAAGCTTTCTGCTTTTCTTTGAGGGTTGTACAACTGTGTTCACTAGCCTCTGCAAACCCCTCTCTGGACTGTCTTCTTATGCTCCTGCACGTTGTTTTCTTCTGACAAGGAGTAGTTGTTATAACAAGCAAAGTCCAGCTCCTGTGTTTGACTCTGGGGAAGATCCCTCAGGCTGCACCTCCCAGTTCCTCCTCCAACCTTGTCATGCTGATTCGTGCTTTAGCCTGTAGCTTCTATTGTTGTGTTTATTGCTAAACAAAAGGAGTATTTTCTTGCTCTCTCATTCAGACTGAGTAGAAGCCAGTTATGTCCACCAGCTTCCATGAGCTCTGTGGCTGCTGGCTGCTCAGAAGGCTTGCTTGCTGAGCACCACCTCATCTCCAGCATGGCAGGGTGGAAAAAGCCTGATGGCCTGGCAAATTCAGTAATTTTACCCAAGCACATATGGATCTTGTATTTTTCATGACTTCTGATGGGCTGCATATTCCTCACTGATTTAGTGGTTGACTTGTGATGTTTTTAGATGAGTCAAATCTCTGTAATAGTGACACTACATCCATGTATGTGGTAAATGTGAAAGAAAACAGATGTCTATAAAAATCACTGAGTCTGATTTGGAACGATAAACAGTATTGTGATTAATCATAGCTGTACAGCTCATGTGTAGTATTTTTACAGGATGGGATGGAAATTACTTGTTTCACACCTATATGATTTCTATCTTAATATTTGGACTCAGTCAAATAAAGTTAAGCATTGGACTGTTTATTTAGGGAGAAATGACACAATTACTACTGAGTTTTGAAACTTCTAGCACAGTCATGCAACCTTGAATTCACTTCAACATTGATTTTTTTTTTCTGGCAATATCTGCACTGTGCTCATATGTAAAAGGAAACAAACAGTAGCCAATAAGTAACTGTCATCTACAAATGTGGAAAGAGAGTGTAGCAGTTGCTTCTCAATAGATTTCTCCCAGTAAAATGTAAATAGTTTTAGTGTTGTTCTTGTAAGTTGCCTCAGACCAAAGCTAAAACATTTGCTGAACTCTAGATTAAGGACAGAATCCTAATGCAGATTTAATCAGACACTCTGAAGCACAGAGTTACAAAATTCCTGAAATCGGAAGGCAAAGAATTTCGCAAAAATAAGTATCAGCCAAGTCCTATTCCTGTAAGACTGGAGGTTGAATAATGGAAGAGCAGTGGCAGAAAGTAATAGCTGAACACAGAAAAATGAAAGGTCTGACCCCATGAACTAGCTTTAAGGTCATGAACAGGATCTTACAAAATCAACACAAATTCATTACTGGAAGAAGCTAGAATAAAATCTTAAACACAGGGCAAGTGTGATGAGTCAGATCTGGTCAAGTGGTGTATACGTGCAAAATACTGAATAAAAATAATCAAATTAACATGCAGTGAAGAGAGAATTTCCATAATGAAGCCTGTAGTTTCCTGAAGAGACTTTTCTAGATTGCTAAGCATGGTTTGGACAAGTCACAAAACAAAGGAACTCCTGTTTGTTTGGGGTTTTTTTTGCAAGACTCTGTGTGCTCTGTAACAGGATTTTGGGAGATGGAGGGACAGTTTGCAGTGCAGACATATTCTTTTGTTGGATTACTTTCTTGGATTTCAGGATTGAGGAACTTTCATGTTCTGTGGAACCCTCTTAAAACCTTGTCCTCTGGCTTAAATAAATACTATAGAATGTTCTAAATGCAGTAATGAAGATCTGGGTTTTGTTTTACAGAACTATATAAGGTGTATGTTGGTAAGTGGACACTGAGTGTAGGTGTTAGATATGTTTCATTTTTTTGTACTACTTTTTGGAAGATGATATTTCTCAGAATAATGTGAGAAGGGTTGGAACACTGATTTATTCCTGTTGGAAAATCATTCTGCAAATGACTCCAAATTGCAGTAATTTAGAAATCTTGAGGTTCTTTCTATATTTGGATTTGTACATTCTGCAAGCTTTTAGTACAAATATATGAATCTTTGGTAATTGCTTTAATTCTTGAATAGAACTTTAACTGAACTGAATACATGAATGTACCTTATAGGGCTCAGGCTTTGTGAGACGTTTCTGCTAAATCGGCTTATGAATTTCCTTTTGATGAGCTTAATTGTTGACAGATTTTTAAAAAGCCAACAGCTTGCTTTGCTAGCTAGTATTCACATGAACTGGATAGTCTTGTGAAGTCCTTTATGCAATTTGCATAATATTTTTCTTTTACTGTAAGATGAAGTGAAATCCTTTGTAGTGAACCTAACAATGTTAGACATTGTAAAGACATCAATCCAAATAAAATTTAAAAACCAGAAAAATTACGCTCCCAGCATATTCTGCAACATCTCAGAATATGCAAAGCTAGAAAAAATAGATAATTAAAAAAAACATTTCCCCCCCAGAGGACTATTTAGAAGAACATCCTAAATAATGATATGTGATCTCCCAATGAAGATATTATGAAGATATTTTGCTAGTTTCTTCAGCAGTCCTGCAAATTGAATTTTTATTTGAGATCCCTCAAGTCAGAATGCATTACATATGCAAATCTACATTCATTACATCAACAAAATAAATAAGCCATTTTGCCCATCCATGTGAAACAGATAGAAGAATTCTGCATCTTATCTACCCAGAAATTTTTGTTGTTGGTTGTAATAGTCTGGAATTTCTGTCTTTGAATTCTATTGTCTGGAAGCATAGGTGGGAAGAGAACGAAATGTGAGCTAAGCAGTAGAATCTCTGTCCATAATGATGATTGTGGATGTCTGAGTGAAGTGAAGCATGTAGGAGCCTCAAAAATAACTGACCCTGTTTTTCCTCCAAACATTTCTGAAGAATTCTGTTCCGTTAATAATGCCTTAAAAGTAATAAAGACTGGGATCTGTGGATTCTAGCCAAATGAGGCCACATCCTACAGTCCTTGCTTTGTCTTACTGGAGTAAATTTCCCATGGACTCGTGATAAGATGAGGACTAAGGATTGGGGAAGGGTGGCAGGATGGGAAATGGTTTGTCACCTCCGAGACTGCCTTTGCAAACTGCTGGAACCACAAATGAGCTCAGTGTTTAGCAAGATGGTGGATGCCAGCATGAAGCTTGGAAGTGCCAATTTTAATTAAAAACTGCATTTTCAAATCAATTTCCTGGTTAACAATGGGTGGGAAAGTCTTCCCACCATGTAAGCTTTCTGAATGCTGTATTGACTGTCAAGATGGGTACAGCTTCTCCTTCCACAAAAGTCCTGCTACCATCATCTTCCCCGTCACCTCCCCCTGCCAGAAGAAAAAGACTACATTGTTCGTGGAATGTCTCCTGGTTCATGTCCTGCATTTAGGCCAGAATAGACAGATTTTATTTTGTCCTCCCCATCCCCCTTCCTTCATTGTTAACAATGGGGTGAACACATGAGATTATCATGGCTCTTGACGTGGCTCAGTTGTTTGTGATTTGAAAACTACCAATTTTTCAGTTGTATAATTGCAAGAGGAAAAAAAAAAAGTATAAAAAGATTCAGTCATTTTCTGTTTATTCCAAAGACAGAGAGAACAGAATACTAGGGGAGAGCTGGGGGAAGCCAACAACAAAAAACAAATTAGTTTAAGAACCAGCATGTTCCCCTTACTTTAAGGAACACAGTAAACATTTCAAAAGTGCATGCCAGCTCATTATCTAACCCAGTCTTCACTGACTTCATGAAAAACAGCAGCAGTTAAGCAATGTTTGCCAAAAGCAAGTTTGGGTACATGCATTGCTAAAAAAAAATGTGCCATCCGCTCTATACAGGTTCCTTAATCTGCCATACAGGGGCAAATCAACATTTCATCATTATTGTTCCTCTCTGTTGTTTAGTCCTCTCATGATTTCTCTTCTAGTCTTGTTTTAATGATTGTTTATCCAAAACTGTGGTATAACGTATGATTTGACTTGTTAGCCAGAAACAAACCTCTGCAAGCATTTAAATATGCAGAGATAGCTTTGGTTACTATGATCTCAAATGTAATATCTGTTTGCAAGTATCTTTCTTACAAATCTTATTGTTTAAAAAAATCTTAAATGGATGTGGAATATTTATGAATTCCTTTTTCAAGATTTAATATTTAATTTGTAATTAATTTTATGTATTTTTAAAAACTAGCTTTCTTTTCTAGTTCAGGAATAACACGGGTATCTTTCTTTTTCAGTCATTTTGGTGTGGCACATGCCGTTTACAGTTACATTGTTAAAAATATTGTGACAAGGCATTTGAATATGCTTTATATTCAAGTATTGCTATTTATTGTGATAACAAATGATACAGCATATTTCATTGGTTGTTTCTTATAGATAAGCTACCCATTCTTTAGTAAATACATGCCTCTGTTCAAGATATATAAGTTTACAAATATTTTAAATTATGTTGAACTTTGTTTCTTTTGAGAGTAACTCTTTCTCAAGAGAAATTAAGCATTTATTGAACAATTGTTTTATTAAATAGCTTAAAGAAAAGTTCCCTTCAGAAACCATACAGGATTTTCCCCAGTCCTCACATTTTCTGGTGTGCATGTTTGGGTTCTGTGGGCATTGATTTAATTCATCTTAAGTCTCTGCCTTGAATATTATCAGGTCATTTTAGTAAGCTTTATTTTGCTTTGGAATCTACATACTCTTCTGCCATATGTTTAAAATTCAGAGTTGCTGTGCAGCTCTGATCATTAGTTTTTCTATTCCACATATAGTGTATCATCCTCTTACTTTTTTATGTCCAAAGGGTGTTGAAAAATGCTTGTTTACTTGTTTCTTAA
The DNA here is from genome assembly GCA_013400775.1 of Chaetops frenatus. NCBI lineage: Eukaryota > Metazoa > Chordata > Aves > Passeriformes > Picathartidae > Chaetops > Chaetops frenatus. The sequence goes on from VZTR01017675.1 coordinate 184,799, forward strand.
GTATAAAGTTTCTGATTTTTTAAATTTTTATTTTTAAAAAACAGGAACCCTCTGATTCAGAATTTCTTAATGAAAGGTGGAATTCTGTTGGTAGAAAAGAATACCACTTGCTTATGTTTTTGAAACATTTATCTCATTTTCCCATGGGGAGAAAGAAAACAGCTGGTGAAATTAGGATTTCAAAATGGTAAAAAAATTAAATAAACACCCATTTGACATTTATCAAAAGCTGGAAAATTCTGGTAAAATTTATCTTCGCTAATTTTCCCCTTCCTCAAAAATCCCTCTTGTTATTGTTGAATTTGTAAATCCTCATGAGGATCAGGTGACAGAATGCAGTTTGGATTTTCTTCTTTTTCTTTTTCTTTCATGGTTCGGGGGGGATGTGTTTGGTTTTTTTAGGTAATGTCCAAACCAGAGTATATCAATATGTTCCAATATTTATTTCAGGGTTTTCTTTGTAAAGCAAAGATTGCTTCAGTCCCATGGTGTGGTTACTTCAGTCAATGCAGTGCAATCTGGGAAGGACGCTGGCATGGAAAATCAAGGGGTTACACTTTGGAAGCAGTTTTTCAACAACAGGAGAAAGAGCATTACCATTGTCAGTCAAAATAACTGCACCTTATTGTTATTACCTTTGGAATAACTTAGCTCTTAGTGTTGATGGGGGAAATGTCAGAGGAAGAGTATAAGGGGAGCAGTACATCCTTGTACCAAAGGTCTCAGCACATTTTTCCTGACAGCAGCCAGCAGAAGGTGCTCAGGGAGAAACATAAGAAGCAGGGCAAGTACAGGGGGTGATTATTCCAGCTTCTGACACTCGGCAGTTTCGGGACTCCCTGTGCTGAAGTTGCATCTTCAGCATTGTTTTTATGAACCACTGAGTGAGGAAGCAACAATAGGAACAATGGATCGCTGTTCAGCATCAGTGGCAACTGAGCTTAGAAATAAGTAACAGTGCCACTTCAAAACGCTTGACATGGACAACAGAGACAGAAGAGCCAGGAAATTATGGTAGTGCTAAAGCCACACCCATGGCCAGAGGCAACATCTCACAGCTCCTCCAAGTTGTGAGCTCCTTGGGAGCTGAGAATCCCTACCATGCAGAGAGGTAGGAGCCAAGCTCATCATTATATAATGCAGCAACTACTGCCCGTGTGGTATCTTAATGGGATGTGGTGTCTCCTTCTTCAGCGCAGGGGTTCCTGCCTCTGTGTTCCTGCTGAGATTTTTGTTCGCTGAGAGCTGGCTGACTTTGCCTCATACCAATACATGATGCCACCAGTCACCTGATTTCTTGAGGCTGACTTCTGCATTCTCTTGGAGTTACTGTCTCGTTCTCTGGTTCTTGTTCAAGGATCTGCCTCGTTTAGGATGAAAGCAATCCCATGTCCTTTTCTCTGTCAGGCCTCTTTGTGGCCTCCCCAATAAGTAGCTCTGCACAAGACTTCCAGCACAATGCTTGCCCTAATAGGTGATCAACCATGTGTTTCTTTCCACAGAAAATCATTTGGAAAATGACAGTCTAAAGGATAGTGGGAGCTCAAAATCTGGCTCCAGTAGTGAACCAGTCTGCTGCTTTGCTTCTGCAGAAAGGGACAGGTGGGTGGCAAGAGCTGGGCAAGCCCCTCCTCAATGAGCCCCACTGTTGGCCAGTGACTCCTGCCGAGTTCCTGCGAGTGTTTTGCGTGCAGCACTTCCCCTGCAAAGTGGCAACATGCTGGGACACAAAACAGAAGGTTTTGTGTGGTGTCCTGGTGTGAGCCCTGCACAGAACGGGAGGGCAGCTGTGGTGGATAGGAGCTGAGCTGTGTTGGTGTTGAGGGTAGTTCCTGCTGTGTTTTGGAGACAGCATGTGTATGTTTGAGGTTTACTTGGGGATGTGGGGTAATGTGCCAGCACAGGTTTTTTGAGCAGTTCCTTGGGGCACAAATAGCCCCATTCATTGCAGCAGATGGCTCTGAGCCTAACCCAGCTGCCAGACCATCATCATCTGCATGTGCAGCTCTTCTTTGTTTTACATAATTTTGCTCTCACAGGAATGTTACTCAACCCCACGTGAATTTTGCTTCGGTAAGGACTGTGTTAAATCATCAAAAAATGTCAGGAGCTGAGACCAGATAAGAGAATTGTAACAGTGTCCATAGTAATAACAAATGAAACGAGTTTTTCCTTGTCACCTGTCTCCCTTTTCCTGAAATTGAGATGTGAATGGAAGGCCTTGTTTCCTTTTACAGTATGGCTATTTTTACAACATCCTTTATCTTTGTCTTTCAGAAAGAGCAAATAAAAACAAAGCTTTGCTTCACATTTTTTCTTGAAGATAAACTGGGACATTTAACAGAGTAACTTTAAATATCTGTTTACTTTTACATTGATCAGGGCCAGTTGTCAGGGCTACAGCTACATGGCCAAAATCCCATACTTCTTAATAAGAATTTAGGGGTCAACGTTTTTGAAAGCGTGAGAAGGATGGCATTGATGCAAAGCAGTGGGTATGCTGCCCACTTTTCCTGAGAGAACTACAAGCTGATGTAGGTCAGTCCCAGGGAAGTGGCAGGGCACAATCTGTGAATTAGACTGATGTACTCAGCTGAAGAGAGTTTTTCTGTATTTTTTTTCATGGATAAACTTTTACTACCTGCTAAATTTAGACTCTTAGACTCATTTCTGCGAAGCCAGAGCTGAACCACACCCTTCAGATGTGAAGAGCTGCTGCATTAAATCATTGTGCTTCTCAGAGGGCTCAGTCAAATGAGGACAAGACTGCAGGCAGGTGCAGTTTCCTTGTAGAAAATTGATAGATGGTGCTTCTGCATTCTGTAATGTGTTGGTTTTAGTCTTTTCAAAATACAGCTTACATTCTGTTATAACCAGTAACAAATTGCACATCTGGAACAAAGAGGAATGTAGCTGAGCAATATATCATATTTATCTGCAATCTGGTTCAGATCCCCTGGTTCCTTTCAATTTTAACTGCAACAAATGTACTCCCAGTCTTCATTTTATCACTTGTTTAACAAGGGTCATTGTGACCCAGAGGAAGCTTAAGAGGAAAGTGTTATGGTGGATCTTGGAAATGGAGTTTAACTCTGATGATGGTGGGCATGAAGCCAAGCCCAGCTCTCCTGCATGTATTTAATTTGTGCTCCTTATTTTTCCTTATGCTGGGCTGGATTCAATCATGGAGCCACATCTATGGATGAGGCAGAAATGTTCAGTAATTAGTACATCTTTCTTCTCTGATGCCTTTTTCTCAAAAGAATACTTTAAATTGTTTACTTTTTCTGTGGTTGGATTGTTGAATTAATAACAAAAATGCAGTCACTGTTGAAAAGAACAGTCTTCCAGTGAGTGCCTAAAATATTTAATTCTGTGCTTAGTAACCACCATCTTGTCAAATCTGGTGACAAACTTTCTTTTAATGGGGATTTACTTGCTCAGGTCAGTAAATTCAGCACCATAATGTCCTTGTGTTTTTAATTTGGGATTTTATCTGTTTACATTTTGCCTGCTTAAAGGCTGTCTGATTAGGCTGGTGAAAGGAAATTTTTTTCTTTTGGTTCAGAAATGCCAAAGCTATCCTGTTTTCCAAAATACTCAGATATAAATAATTTCTCATATTATTAAAATTTATTAAAAATTATCTCGGAGGGATCTGTGCTATGCATTGCACTATTTTTTGCAACAATATTGCACTATTTTTTGCAACAATTTTGCAACCTACCCATAAGATATAGACATTTATGTGTCTAGCATAACATTTATAGCTGCTAGTGCTTCTGAGTACAAAACAGTCAGAACATTAATTTCTAAGAAATCATTAGAGCTTTGGTGTGTCACATAGTTTAGAAAAGTTCTCCCAAGGTTTTTTTAAAGGGCAGTATCATGTCTTGCATGGTTTTTCCACATGCAGAGGTTTTTCCTGGCTCCATAGGACACCTTGGTGCTGTGTTTGTCAAGTTCTTTGTGTTCAGATTTTACTAATTTATGGATCACTGTACTGTTGCATTGATTATGATTTCTGTTTCCTCTGAGGAAGGAATAACCTTCAGTGCCTCAAAAGTGTGCATTCAAGAACATGGCATACATTAATTATATTGTGTCCAGGGAAAAATGTTCATGTTTTTGAAACACAGTCAATTTTCTGCCTGTTCTCCAACTGCACTCGGAGCACTTTCTCTATTCTTCTGTAATTGTTCCTCTAGTGAAGTAATGTTTGGGAGAGGGAGTGGCACTTGGATGTGTTGAATACATTCAGTTTTTTATCCTGTGCCCATTTGGTGTAAATATCCAGCATTTCTGTGTTCTTTCATATTTGCAAATGCATACATACACACACACACACACACATATATATATATATTTGTGGATTGCTGATTTTTTCTATGAGTTCTGTAGTGCTATAAATAATACCTGAGGCTTTACATCTATGCAAAGTCAAAGACAAGATCTAAAAAGTCAAACATACAATCTCAGATGAGCTTAGCTGCTAGTAAGCCAGTTTTACTTATTTTTTTCGTCTTTTTTTTGTGAGGGTAGAAGTTACTTTTGCAGAGAAAGGTCTTTCAGTGATTGTACAGTGATTTGAGCTTGAAGTACATAATTTTTGTTCTAAATGTAAACATTCTTGTTTTGCTTCTAATTGCATCATATACATCTTCTTGCATAGGAAATACACGTACTGCTATTACTGACATTATCTTATAGTGATGTTTCAAATTGAAATTGTAGATTTCTGTGTCTTTTTGTGATGATATTCTTCCTATTCATGCACTTAGTCCAGATCACTATTCTATATTCAGTTAATGGAGGGCCAAAATCTCTTTAAAAAGACATTAATCACATTATAATTTGTTACCAGGCTGTCCACAAACAGCTACAGGACATGTGTATCAAATCACAGTATATTAGTAATATGTTTTAAGTATGCTTTCATTTCCTACCTCCCTTCTACTGTTGTGTATTGGGCAAGAAGTCTTGTCTCTAATCAAAGAGATTATAGTATTCATAGTTTCAGGATGCCATGAGCAATGAACAGTACATTTCCTGTGGTTCTGTGATTTGTTTGTACTAAAGTATATTACAAATGTAGCTCTAACATTGTCTTCAGCTAAAAAGAAAAATAAAAAAATGTATCAGGCCCTTTATTTGCCAGATTTACTCATCACACTGAGTAAAAGTTTAACTATTGTGTCAAGGCTGTCTTCTCAACAGCACAACAGGCAAGCTGAAGTGAATTAGAGAACAAAGTACAAATGTGTTTGCAACCAGCATTTCCATGAGAGAATTCACATTTCACTGTGTACTTATGAGATGCCACTGTGGCACTTGGTTGATGTATACATGCTGAGTAGATAAGAGAGGGGGAATCTTGTTGTGGCGTACTTCCCTTGTGGACTCATGGCCCTTCCCTCACATGTTATGAAATCCAAATCCAGCTAATTTCTGCCCAAGTCCAGTCACCCCTGTTTCAAGCAGTGCATACAGTGAAAAGTGTCAGAATTTCCCTCAGCTGTGAGTGAATTGCCTGGTGTATTGGCCATTCTGACCATGGTAGTCAAGGTGGCCATCTCACAGAAGTCACCTCTGGTCAACCAGCAGAGTTGCTGCTTGGTGAAGAGACTTTAGAGACAAATCTAGGCCCTGTTAAATTCAATGAGGGTTTTGCTGCTGACTCTGATGGCTTCAGGATTTGTAAAAATTATTTCAATATGTCCAAAGATCTGTTTTCTCAGAGCATTTCTGCAAATGGGTCTCTTCTGCACTGTGACCTGGGATTTGGGATGAGGGAGTTTGCAAAGGGCCAAGAGCAGCTCATTGAAAACTTCCTTTCTGGACCATAGAAACCGACAAGCATTTCTGAAAATACCAGTAAAAAGATGAATCATGTTATCTGGTGTATCTTAGAACTTCTGATTAAGTATTTAAGAATTTATCCTGAAGTATGCCAATTCTTTTAACTGACACGTCACCACATTGGTTTAGTACTACAGTCACAATTTATTATCTTGCATGATTCTATGGAACAAAACCCCTTAAAAACTTGTAGGATGATCTAAATATCATTAAAAAAAAAAAATTATTATTTTAAATGCCAGAACAATCGTGGAAGAATTTTAATCTTATTAAAGAAATATATATTTAAAAATATTGATACTTTGCTTCTGCTTGTTAGAACAGTATTAAAACAAGGTGTAAACAAGTTTGTAGTTAACTCCCAGAGGACTTTGTGTCAGAAGAAATGTCACCCTGTCTTGTCCTTTTTAGGAAGGTGGCCTTTACCAGATGCAAGCTCAGAGATGGCAATTGCCATTCACGTAAATGACTAGCAGGTTTGTCCTGGCTTTCTCTGGGGCCATCTTGGCTTTTGGCAAGAGGCAAAGAGCAGGACTATAAGAAAATAGTAGTTCTCATGAGAACAGTAAAAATATGTTGGTATTGTTTAATTCTTTCATAACATGTTAAATTAATTTATTTGTTGAATCTTTTAAAGTATTATGCCATTGGGGAATGTGTTTTTCATATAGCAGTCTTGCAAATATATTGAAGTTTTAGGGAGAACAGTCACAGAGTAAATAAACACCGGTGGTTATCCATGTTGGGTGACTGTGAGACACAAGGCTTGATTTTTTTTCTGCTTTACACATTGTATAGTAATTGGCATCAGTGCAAAGTGATCATATCTGTACATTTTGCAATATTTTTGCACAGACGTAGAAAAGTGTGAAATATTCAGGACTGCGGAGTAGCAGATTCATCTGGTTTATGAATTCTTTCAAAGTACCCTGTCACAATACTTACCATTTAGTAGATGGTTTTGACTTGGTAGATACTTTAGACAGTTTTCATGTTTGGTTCAAAATGTATGGTTCAGCTGTGTTTCTTCCAAGCCACTCTTGGATATGCTTGGGAGACTAGGGACTAGGCCATTGATTTTGAGAGACAAATGAAATTTAATCTTCAGTTAACTCATTTTTCAGTTGGATTATTTTAGTAGGAGGACCTTATTATATAAGTTGAAGGGAGATATATTCTCTGTTCAATATACCATAGGTAAAAAAGAATATCTCAGCTTTGTTCTCCATTGTTCTATTGGTCATTCCAATATCTTCAAAATGCCAATACTGCAAGAAAAACTAGCTTTACAACTATTTGGAGAGATACAACACCAGAACCATGTGTACTATAAATGGGTCTCTTCTGTTTATATGGAACACTTTTTGATCTCTAAATCTGTTCATGTTAAAGAGTAAAAAAAAAAAAAGCCAAACCAGATTTTCCCCAGATGGTTCACTATCTTTGCCCATTACCAGGAGCATCTTCTCTTCTCTACCATACATCCTGACAGGTATTTTGAAGACACGAAAAGAACAGGAACAACTGAAAGCCTCTAGCTGTCCTGTTTTTCCAGATGCCCTCCATCTGTCCATTTATCATCTGTAAGATATTTCTGTGATTGCCATACATATCTACACATAGAGAAAGCCAGAATATCAAACATGATGAATACTGCAAATATCAGAGTTAACCTGTGGGTCAGAAACACTTTATTTATTTGGAAAGAGGAGGAAGTTGATGCTTGGACACAGACTGGCAGGTTTCCCTTAGAATCAATGGATCTCTGCCAGTTTATGCCATGCTTCTCATTTGCAAAATCCCTCTTACTGAATCCACTGACTGTCCTTTTCAGTAGACTTCATCTTTTTTATTTCTTTCTGGTATTGTCATGAATTGAATGTAGCAATGGTGAGAGCCATAGAATAGAAGTTATATACTTTACAATGAAGGCAAAAGAATCTTATAAACTAACAGACTGAACTATGTCACTGAACACCAGTATTATGTTGGCTATCTAATATTGGCTTTTAGGTCATATATAAAAAGAAGTTCAGAAGGATTGTGGCATTGCGTTGACAAAATCTGAGCTGCTGGAGAAATCCTGCAAAAATGTAGGTAAATATTCAAAATATAAGAAAAATGGGGTACAATTAGGATTAGATAACCTGTAGCATGATTGGGGATCACTAGTATTCAGTTGATAAAAAATATGTGCTCTAAAAATAACAAAGCTAAGCTCAAGGTCAGGCTATGCTGCAAGGAACCCAGAAAAATGTCCCCATTTTACAGATATGAGAGGACAGTTTCGCTCCATGTTTTCTCATTCCTTGCTGTGGAACTGAACTCCAGGTCCTTATAATTGGAATGTTACCTGCAGATGAACTTTGTGTTTTTCTAAATAATAGATGCTTTTATGCCCAGGTTTAGTGGTTTTTTTGCTACCCAGACAAATACTCACCTGGGGATGAAACCTCTCTAATGCTAAGACCAAACTGATTCAGGAGCCTCAAATCTAAAGGCAGTACCACAAGAAATGTGGAGGTGAGATACTGAGAAGAGAAGCAACAGGCAAAGGATGCTGAGAGGAAGAAAGAAAAGATAGAAGATGTAAGTTAGAAACACTGATAAGTTGAGAAGTTGGTTTTCTGAAGAAAGGGAGCTAAACAGGAACTTGAATATAGATGGCAAGATGTTACAGAAGATGGGAATGAGTGATAATGGGAGAAAGAAATGGGAAGAGTATGGTGCTTATTTTTCTTTCCTAAAATGTCTATTTCTAGCCTTTCAATGCCATGATAATGAACTTCTGTTTTGGGTAAGCTGCTGCAAGTCAACTGCTTTCACTCATAGTAAATCCTCATCTTTAGAGGAAAATGTCACTGTTTTCACAAACAGTCATAAAGTGTGTAATCAGGCTCTCAAGCAGTAGCATACTTGAGATCATAACAACATCTATACTTCTTCAGGAACATGAATCTTAAATTCACTGCTGGTATTTTCCCATGGTCTGGAAAAAGCAATGGATAAAAGGAGAATTTGTTTTTTTAAACTGTAGAACAAAGGGTATGATGTTGCAGAGTAAAACACATTGCTTATATTCAAGAAACTTTAAAACTACTGTAAAATACAAAAGAAAACCACCCTTTCCTCAGGACTTGCAAAGCCTTTGCATTTATTCTGGTTTATAATAGAATCATAAAATTGTTTAGGTTGGAAAAAAAAGTTTAAGATCATTGAGCCCAACTTTAACTCAGTACTGCCAAGCTAGTTGTCCCTAAGTAGCACATCATGTCTTTTAAATACCTCCAGGGATGCTGACTCTACTACTTCCCTGAGCTGCCTGTTTCAATGCTTGACAATCCTTTCTGTGAAGAGATTTTTCCTAATATTCCATCTCATCCCCCACTGGTACAACTCGAGGCTATTTCCTCTTGTCCTATCTCTTGTTACCTGGGAGAAGACACCAACCCCACACCTGGCTACACCCTCCTTTCAGGTAGTTGTAGACAGCAATATGGTCCCTCCTGAACCTTCTTTCCTTCAGACTAAACAATCTAACATCCCTCAGCTTCTCCTCATCAGACTTGTGCTCCAGACCCTTCTCCAACTCCATTGCCCTTCTCTGGACATGCTCCAGCTTCTCAATGTCTTTCTTGTAATGAGGGATCCGAAAATGAGCGTGGAATTTGAGGCCTCACCAGTGATGGGTATGAGGTGGGTGGTCACTGCCCTGGTCCTGTGGCCACACTCTTGCTGATGCAGGCCTGGATGCCACTGGGCTTCTTGGACACCTGGGCACACACTGGCTCCTGTTCAGCTGCTGTCAACCAGGTCCTCCAGGTCCTTTTCTACTGGGCCATTTTCCAGCCACTCTGTCCCAGCCTGTAGCACTGCAGGGGTTGTTGTGACCCCAGTGCAGGACCCACAACTTGGCCTTATTGACCCTCACACCACTGCCCTTGGGCCATCAATCCAGCCTGTCCAGATCCCTCTGCAGAGCCCTCCTGCCCTCCAGAAGATCACACTCCTGCCTGGTGTCATCTGCCAACGGAGGGTGCCCTTGTTCCCCTCATTAATAAAGTTATTAAACAGTACTGGCACCAACACTGAGCCCTGGGGAACACCACTGGTGACTGGCTGCACTGGGTCTAAATCCATTCACCACAAATCTTTGGGCTCAGCCATACAGTCAGTTTATTACCCACTAAAAAGCATGCCAGTCCCAGACATAATCAGGCAGTTTCTCCAGGACAATCCTGTGGGAAATGATGTCAAAAGCTCTACTGAAGTCTGGGTAGACAACGTCCAGAGCCTTCCCTCATCTACCAGTGGGTAACCTTGTCACGGAAGACATCAGGTTAGTCAGGCTTGTCAGCTTAAGTTCCTTTAATTTAATGCTCCTTTTATTTATTTTTACTCAGTTTTTATTAGAGCAATAAATTTTTCATGGGCTTAAGAAGTAAACAACAAGTCTTAAACCAACTGATTCTTTCTGAACTGTTCTTCTGAGAGTCCTGCCTTGACTTAGCCATGAAGAGCATGAGCAGTCTTTAGAATGCAGAGGGAAACTTAACACCCCTGTCGATTATCAGTTTGTGGTGTTGGAGAACATCCTCTGAATTGGCCTGAATAGGAGAACATCCTCTGAATTGGCCTGAATGACTTCTGTGGTGGTGTTATAATTTAAAGAGAAAATAGTCAAATACCTGGGAAAGAAACTCCAAGAAATTGCAGAATGCATTATTAATATTGTCAAAACTTAGTCACAAGGAACCATCAACAACTTAGCTTTTGCCTTGTGGTATGTTGCTTGTGAGAGCAGTGCAGACTGTCTCAAGCAGGTCTGAATCACAGGCAATCCACACAATATGATCTGGAATTGACTGTCCCTATATTGGCCTTTGGGAAGGATGGATGTCTTAAAGGCTCTTTGTCTCCAAAGATATTGCAGGCAATGAGTCTGGGTAGGTCCTGTGACTGAAGCATGTTATCTCTAAAGCTTTGTTTTTTCTCTATTTTATTTGTGGAGAACTTCAGGTTCATTGAGATAATCTGGAAGTACAAGAGAGCAATCTCTGTAACCTTGGGGATGTTGAAAGGTAAGACTAGATTATCTAACAGTGTGAAAGAAGAAAAACGACATATTGCTCTCATCTCCCTCCCCTCACCAAAACCCACCACCTTAACCAAGAAATATTGTACACAGGCCAGGGACAATGTCACTGTTTATTTCAAGCTACTGTTAAGAAGCTGTTCTTTATTTAAAACTTCTAACATATTGCAAAATCATGGGCATCATAAACAGCAAAGGATGTTCCCTTTCCCCTACCATGACATAAACCACAGTATGACAAATTAGCAGAAGCTTGCAGCAATCAGAAAAACCCAAACCTTTGCTCTTTGTTCACAAAGGTTTTTAAGATAAAACTCATAAATCCTGAAGCTACCCAGGACAGTGGATGAAGGAGCTCACAGTGTGACTATCAGAACCTGGCTTTCCCTTGACTACCCCCATAAATTTTTTCAAGTTGGATGCAGAGAAGACTCGTGCATCCAGAAGATTCTTTTGTTTTATTTGGTGCCAGCCAATAGTGGGCAAAGTACTTAAAATATTACAATGATAATTTACACATTCTGCTTCATAGTAGACATAAGGCCTGTAACAGTAACCTAATTGTAAGTGTAAGGAAAGGAAGAAGGAAAAAGTACTCTATTTTATACCCTCATCTTGTTTGTCTTGTACATTTTGGGTGAATTCCATCTTGGAAGTGATGCATCTGTAAAAGGCTAGAAAAGAAACTGGTGGAGGAGTTGAGGTCCTGCAGGACTTGAGGAGCAGTTTGGGGTGAGAGGTGAAATGTCATTCTCACTTTAATGGGCCTGCTGGTTAGAGCCTTTAGTCTTTGGTGATGAAGAAGGGAAAATGCCATTTGGTCTAAATAGGCAGTTTCTCTGTATGCCCTTTGGTGTTAGTTTCCCTTGTTTAGTGTGTGGGTATCATACATGACAATGGGAAAGAGAGAAATACTTTAGAAAAACAAACAAACAACTCCTCCCTCTCTCTCAAAAAGAAAAAAGAAAAAGAAAAAAAAAAAAAACCAAAGAAAAATAAGAAACTGTGGTTGTAAAACCACAAAAATTGGCATTGAGGCTCCAAGGCAAGTGTAAGCCTTGGAATTTCTTTTAGCTCTTAAAAAAAATAGTCCAAACCAAAAAAACCCCAAAGCACAACAACTCTCTTTCCATGGAATCCATCTTAATGATGCTCCCTCTACTCCCCTTTTCTTTTAGGAAGATTTGAAAGAATTTATTTTAAGCTTTGGCATAAGCCTTCTTTGCTGCTTTATGTTCTATAAAGCATGTTGAGTTTTTTTTTTTTTTTCCTGTTTGATTTTTACTTAGAAATTTAAGAAATGCCAAGTCTGCTCTGTTATGGTTTTCCCGGTGATTTCCTGCATATCTCAGAGGATAGGTATTCATTTCTTTCTCAAAAGAACAGCAGGAGGGAAAATGTGGATTCTTTGACAAAGAAAATCTTAATCAAAGCCTGTGTTAGTTGCTGAAAAAATAAATAGTAATTTAAAACAAAAAGAAAAAACAAAGACTTTAGAATAGTCTCACTTTTGAAAGAAACGAATAATTTCTTTTTGACAGTTATTTGGTTTTCACTCTCTTGACTTTGTAATATGATGTGGTCAATCATGAAAGTCATTGACAGCAGAATTTCTAATACAAAGGGAGAAAAGTGAGGGGAAGGAAAAACATATGCAGAGGGCTGATATTTAGAAGAGCTGTTCTTTGTGCTTCCAGGTCTGCATGGTGACCCTTTTGCACTCCAGTTCCTTGTTAGGTGAAGGATGGCTGAGAACACTTATGCTATTTTTTGTCAAAGTGCACTGAGATACAAAGATGTAAAATTCTTCACGAACTATTCATGCTTTGTGTAGAGAAGTGGTATTTGATTCTGATTTTGTGTGACACAGCCCTATTAGCCCTTGTTGATGCTTGAAGTACACATAGTAAACAAGTTATATTAATGGGGAAAAGCAAATCTGGTGATTTAAAATGGTGTTCATTAGATAATCCAGTTTGATTGCAGTGACTAAAAAATACCCATTAGATTCCTTGTATTTAGTCCCTTTGAAGTCTCTGTTTCTTGCAGGTTATGTAAGGCGTGGAATATAAAAAAAAAAAATTACATTTTCGGTTGCACCTCTGGGGAAGAGGACATCAGTGATCAGTTTTGGAAATCTTGGCTGATAATCAGTTGTGGATGAGAGCGGGCATGGTAGGAGGGGTAATGCAGGGAAAAGTGCATTTCTGACTATTGACAATACTGATTTTCTCAGTGTGAGCTGATGAGAATCTGCAAATGTTGCATGGGGCAACAGTCATCACTGCAGGCCAAACAACAAAATGATCCCTCATAAAGTGTGATGATTCAACTGCATGGATACTCTCTAATGACACAGGTCTTTAGTACAAGTGTCTCAAAGAGACTGATTTCAAACTAATTACAGGATAAATACCATGTAATTAATGCCTCAGGAATCCAAAAATTTACTGTCTAATGTCTGAGACCAAAGGTTAATTATGAGCACAGCAGACATTAAGGCAACTGCTGCTATATGGTTTTAGGATCTTAATTAAGATTTAAAAAATCAAATCTATTGTAATTAAAAGAGATCTTGAACTCTTCCCTTCTGCCCCCATCTGAAACTAGAATGTCCCACATTTCATGGGCACTGATTTATGAACACAGAGGGATTAAACTGAATGGTGAAATGATAGACATTCTAGGTGGCCCCTATGCTCCACTTTTCTCATGGAATTTGTTGTCCATCTGGACATTAGAAATGGCTAAAGTGTGTAGGTAGCTTCTGCTGAGGAGGCAAAGACCATTGGTGAAGCAAGGGGTTAGAAATTTCCAGGTGTAGATAACTACAGGTGAGGAGCTCCTTCATGGAAAATTTGAGCATCTCTGCCACTATGGCCAGCCATTGATTTGAAACCAAGATGAGTAGAAATGAGGAGATTTCTGCCATCCAGCTATGACTCAACATCATCCAGGGACCAACAGTCACTGACTGTCTTGTCTGCATATTCCCCAGCAGTCTGAGTGTTGTCTTTTGTACATGCACCTTAACATGGACAAGAGAAAGCATCTCAATATCTAAATCACACACTAACCCGAAAGGCATCTAGCAATAAAATATTCCTCTGCTTATGTCTTCACATATTAGTGTAGAATATAAAAAAGTAGGTCAATTCTGTATGTGGATGGGAACATAATATCTGGTAATTGTAAACAGCAAATAAATGTGTTTTGTGTGGACTTGCTGAGATGCTCTTTTTCATTCCAAGTTGAAGCACAGCAAGCCCATTAGTCTAAATCCATGCTTTTCTCCCCTTTCCCTGTGTCTCTTTGGTATGCTTAACAGTGAAATCTTGAGATGCTTGAGATGAATATGATTGGGTTTTGTTGACCACTTTTTTTAGGATAGGGAAGAATGTTTTGCTAGTTGCAAGAGATAAAACCAAACGTGTTGAAGCAACATATTTTGAAATAAATTAGTTGGTGTTTGAATAATGTCAGAAGACATGTAAGAAGAAGTTTAATTTAAAGAGGTGCTGATATATCAGTGTGGGAAAGGCAAAGCTAGGAGGTTTTTGAATTTCAGATGGGCTTAATCTCTAAGAGGTACTCACATGCTGAGACATCCAGTCATTTCACAAAAAAAAAAAAAAAAAAAAA
>VZTR01017675.1:220397-257086 GCA_013400775.1 Chaetops frenatus
GAGTCTAGCTAATGGTGAGACAGCTTAAAAATAATTGTAAGTAGGAACTGGGCCATGATTAAAATTGTTCAGCTGTTCATTTTATTGTTTGTTCCCAAAACCTTAAATGCACTCTCTGAGAACAATAACAACAGTTAGCATGTAACTCCGTATGGGCCAATTCATGCAGTCCTCTCTCAGCCCTTTCTTCCTGCAGAAAAACTCCTGTTTAGGGGGCTGTGTGAGGAATTCAGGGCTAGAACTATCTGTTCTAACTATTTCGTAATAATAACATGGGAACTACCAAGGAGAAAGGACAAAAAGCAGAAAGAAGAAACAAAATGAATTCTACCTTACCAGCATAATTGGATTTGAGAGAGTGAACAGAACAGGCTGTGATATCCCCTTTGGACAGTAGCTGCATCCTTGTCAGCCTCTGTGAAATGTGTGGGATATTTGCTTTTGGGTTTCCTACAAGAGGGATGAATCTCTGCAATGAGGGTTATAAAGATAGGAACTGCAGAGAAAAATATACAGAAAAAAGATGATGGCTGCTTGCTACAGTAAAACAAACAGGTTTCATAATTAAGAAATCATATTTGCTCTTGGTTGACCTTAGCTGAGTTGTGGAAGGTGGCAGCTTCTTCAGGCAGTGGCTGGTTGACCTTCTTGGTTTCTTAGACTGCCAGATTGATTTGGCCTCTTCGAATCTCCAGTAGCTGGCACTTTTGTTGATAAAATGGACTTTTCTCCTACAGATATCCCAAAATCTTGGTCTCTGTTTCCACGTGCAGAACAAACTTCTAAGAGTGCTGGTGAAATGCTGTGAATTGTAACCTGTTGTGGCTGAGCTCAGAAGTGATGTGCCACATTTAGGGTGGGATTCTCAAAGCTCCATTGCTGTTCAACAGCTGCTGGAAGACACAGTCTTGCAGGCACTGGTGAAAATTGTACCCAAAGAGCCCCTTTATAGCCAGCTAGAGTATATACAAAGACTATATAGTGCACAATGCCTTTCCACTATAAAAACTCTTATGACATCATTAATATTTTGATTTCACTGAATTTCAGCTGGGTTACCAAGTGTGTATGGGATACACGGTTGGGTCCTTTTATTACTTAATTTAGGAAGAGCTACTGTAAGCATAATTGGAACCTTTTCTCTCAGGAGAAGTATTGAAACCTCATTCACGTTTTAGGACGAGTAACAATGTGGTGTCACTCACAGCAGGAACCTCATTTAGAGCCCATTGATGTCACTGAAAACACTTCCCTTTGCCTCAGTGGGCTATGGACCAGGAACATGCAAGAGTAAGTGAACTCAGGATTCTGCTGACTGTATCATATAGTATATGCTGTACAGTTTTACTAAAATAAACACATTTACTTAGCCAAAATACTTAAAGTTTAATTTAAAAAACCTAATATAAAAAGAATGGATTTTGCTTTAGTGATTTTTTAAGCTTTAATTTAATGTAACATAGTGAAAAAGACACCAAATATTCTAGTTTTGTTTCATTAGAACCAGATGGTCCATGAAAGACTTTTGGATAAACTAGAGTTGGGAAAGCTTATAAATCTGACTAGTCTGAAAATATGCTCAAAATTGCTATATCAGATGATATGCCCAGTTTTATAATGTGAAATTCTTTGGCTGTTTTAGTAACATCCTGGTAAGGTGTTGTACAATTTAGGCAATTAAAAGAAACTCTTTTGGATGCTACTGTCATTATTGTTCTGCTTTGGAAGTGGAAAAACAACAAAATTGCTCTAATGCAAGTGAAGTATCTGAGAAAACATCAGAGTGATGTTGTTAGTGAAGAACTAATGAGGAAAAAGAATTTTTATTATTTATTATTGACTTATTTTTTTTACATGATGAGACAGATTTGTTTGTCTCAAAAAATTAAACACCCCCCCGACAAAATGCCCCAACCCAAAACCTCATGACCTTCATCCTGAAAGAATGATAAATCTTTTCTCTTTACCCTAACAACACTGCTGGTATGGTAAATATACATCCCAAGCTGACAGTAATCAGACAGAATATGAACTCTAGAATGAAATATTAAAGTAATAATGACCATTAGGAATGACACATGCAACTTGAATTTTCTCCAGTATTGTTTTCACTGCAATCCTGTGGCAGTCCTTCTGTATCCTGGAAGATACAGCAGATCTTGTGTGTCCTGAGCAGTGGAAAGCAGAGGTAGTTTTGCTGAGTTAGACAGGTAGGAATTGAAAAAAAATTGCTCAGGAGAAATACAGGTAACCTGAAATGTATTTCCTCTTGCTAATAGAAATGGAGAGAAAAACAAATGCTCATAATGGGTCACTAGGGTTCAACTACATTTAAGGTCAGAGGTAACTTTTATGGCATTCTGCCCTGATTTATGTAACAGATTGCTGATTGCAGCCAGTAATCTGCAATTGAATCAGAGCATATCAAGTGTCTTTGGTTGCTACTTTTAAAGGTCTTGATTACATTATACAATAGTTTCATACCTTGGGCATTAGGAATGGATTTTCAAAGCTTTTTTCCTGTGATTTCCTAATCCTTCTCAGGTGAGAACTTCTTGCCTCTGCTGTGTTAGTGGTTTCATTGTTCCTAACTAAGCTGTTTTCATGCAGGGGGCAAGCAGGATCAGGTTCTCTGGGCAGGTATGTCTTAGTTTCAGTACTGAAACATGGTCTTGCTCTAAGTTCTGCAAATACAGACCAAACTGATTTCAATGGGGCTACTCACTGAGTAAGGGCTGGGATGGAAAGTCCTTTCAGGAAGTTAAACTGCCTTTAAAAGAAAACCAATATTGCAACCATGGCAATGAGAGGGCTACAGTAGGTAGCACATGTGCTCAATTCAGCAGCATTGTATCTCTGAACAAGTCGAAGTTATAATTTTTATGTGACATTTAGTTTCTTTCTAACTGCATACCTAAACCCCTGGTAGCTCTGCTAGCCTGCTTTTCTTCCCCAAGTAGTTGTATAAGTACACATATAGATGTATATGTAGTTGTGTGTGCAAACACATATTTTCATGCATATGTCTGATAGGGGTTGTGAATTTATATCACTGATTTGCACAACAAAGTCAGGTGGATATATATAGCCCTGCAAATATTGACAGGTCCTTTGGTCTTCTGTAGTTTCACAGTAGGCTGCTGGTTTAGGATTTTCTTTGCTTTTAATCTGTCTGGATTTAGGACATTCCTTTTCCTTTGAACATTAATGTCTAGTGAATCAGGCACCCCTGACTTCATACATTGTAATTGACAATTTTCATCTATTAGGGAGTTTAAATGAAAAGTGTTATTGCCTCTACATGCTCAACCAGACTCTTTCAGAATTAAAGATAATGAAAAAAATCTTAATGATCATTAAAAGGCATGACTTGCACAATTCGCTGTACAAAATCATTGAATTGTTTTGGCTTTGCCTTATTAGGCATTAGCACTTACTTGGAAGATAACTTGTATCTTAGTGATGGTTTTCAAAAATTACTCTGTCTGTCAAGTTTGTCAGGGAACTTGAAGCAAGAAAAACTTAATGTGTCTTTGGGTTAATATTTCTCAAGAGTGTCTGTGTCATAAAACCCAAGACATTAATTTGCATAATTTGGCCTTAGGGTTCAGGGAGGAGTGGGGAATAGGCAGAGGAAAATGTACTGGAGGAGTAGTAGAGATTTTGATCAGAGAGATTGTCAGAAGCTTGTGAATTTGCACAAAGCTGTATGTCTTAAAAAAAAAAAAATAAGTGGAAAGAATCTTAACTCAGAGGTCTATAACCATTTCTTAATCTGTGACCTACAATCTGTCCTTTTAGAAAACACAGACTCTTCAAACTTCACATTGTAAAATCACTGTGGAAATCAGAGCTCAGGCACAGATTTAACTTTGGAACAAGCAATGAGTTTATATTAAAACGTACCTGATTGTTGGTCCACTGAATGAATTATGTATCCAGACAAGTCCTGCAAAAATAAAATCCTTCCCTTTAGAACTGATGTTGTGTTTGCATTGTGCCTGAAGTATCTGGCACTACTGGTGCCAGAATAGGGACCTAGTGGGGATCCTGAGTTGTGCTTTCCTCCCTGGCTTCTGCTCTTGCTTTTGAGAGGAATGAAGGAAATTCCAGTCAAACCATCTCTTCTCCCAGAATATCAACTCAGTGCTGCAGGTCTTTGGGGTTCCAGCATAAAATCAGGCACTGCTCAACCAGTTTTAGGCTGAAGTGTTCTCCCTGGACCGTGGGCTGGGAAGTGGCCCATGCACGTGGAGAAGCTCTTGGAAGTCTGTCAGGCACTACCTGCTCTGAGGTATTGCCCTAAACAAGGCAACTCATGCTGTAGAATGCCAAACACTCCTTAGGCTTCCTGATAACAACCTTGGCCAAACACAAATGGCTGTACACACTATGCTGAGCTGTGTAATTGCTTGTATTTGTTTTAATGGAGATGCCAGAACAGGCATCTTGTGGCTTCAAAGTACTTTGGTTGGAAATATGAAAGATAATATTGAAAATGTCTTAAAATACAGCTTGTAAAGTAGGTAGAGACTGATTTTTGTTCTTCCCCACTCATTTTATAGCTTCCCTCTGCAATGTAAATAGAATTAGAATTGGTGATCTGGCAAATCTGACAGTTGTAAGAAACAGTCATTGCAAGAGAGAAGCAAATAACATAATGATTTACTTGTGGCCCCATCTTGCAAATTTACATATTGTCCTTAGGTCAGGAGATATTTGAAAGCAGATGCTACACTAACCTGTGCTTTGGTCCTAGAACCTAGCCAATAAAACTCATGGTAAATACTGAAGCCCCAGAAAGAAAAAGCTGTTTTGAGAGTATAGGTGGGAGTCTAGGAAGTCAGGAAAAAGAAGAAAATACGGACTTTTTAATGATTGCTTTAGTTACTTTGCACATTAGCTCACAGTGAGATTCTGTAGCTCTGCATATGAAGAAAGAGTATATTGTAATTTCAAAACAAATTAGAGAAATATCCACTAGTCCCTCAAACTGTTTGAATCCATTTAATACCAAGAAGTGAAGTAGCCAGACAAATCCATGGTAGTGTTTTAGACTGGCTGACCTGCTTGAAGGCTACCTGATAGGTGCTTGAGACCACACATGAAGTAGTAAATGCAAAACCCTGTGAATGGGCAGTCATGTGCACACTTCCAGCCAAAAGAAAAGTGCAATTTATTTGAAAGCTGTAACCCAGCATGACCATATTAACCAAGAATTGTCAGGATAATGTGCAGCAGAAATTCTCCTTCTACTTTTCATTAGGTGACAAGGTGGCATCATGCAGTGTGTACTAATTCTGGTGTTGACTTTGTGCCTGGGGGAAGCTGTTGGAGAAGAGCACAAAGAGGAAATTTTGTGCCCCTGCATTCATTTGGCATTGGGAAGCTCAGTTCATGTATTTGAGTTGTGACTTCAGTCTTAGGGCAGAAGGGAGCACAGTGAGTGCTCCCAGGTCCTGGTGTAGCACAAAATTTTGAAGAATCATTGCTTGCTCCTGCAATCTGTTATGTGATTTTGCAATAGCTCCTATGCCAATGCATATCCACAGACAGGATGGTTTTAACATGAATCAAGCCCAGCCAGCCAGCCAGATGTTTTGAGGCACATAATGTAATTATTGATATGAAAATCAAAACAAGGTACCACACAAAGGCAGCCACTGTTAGATCATTACAGATGAGACCATCAGTCTTGTTGCTGTAACAAACTCTGTATTCATTATTTTAGCTCAGGATATTTTTTTTCTTTGCCTGATTTGGCTGTTCTCAATGAATATTGCAAATCATAACCCAAATTATATGCCTTGAGCTGTCTTAATTTTTGATTTGCAATGAAGGTTTCAGGAGCTTGATTTGTGCCATTGCAAAACATTTCCTGATGGAGGAAAGGGGAAGACATGCCATGGAGGGCTGCAGAATTCTGTGTGACCAAGCAGTGAATCAGACCTCTGGTACAGAGTGATCTCCATGCTGTGTTTGGACTTTACCCTGGACTCTCTCTCCTTCACAGGAGGTTGTGCTGACTTTGACAGTGTTTTCATAAAGACTTGAAGTGTTTCAATGAAGAGATTGAAGCTTTTACTGCCAGTGATATATGACAACTCTGTTAAAGTCATAAATGGAAGGTTTGGAGAAAGAAGTGAAAACATCCTGAACTTTTGTTTCCAAGTTGATATAAAAATGGGCTTTTTAAACTCACATGCTTCTCTCCAGGTAAGAGGTAATGTCTTTTACCTTTTGAAAGATTGTGAACTAGTTTCTGGTGGAAAACCAAAGGAAAATAGGAGAAAAATCAGAAGAGAGCCATCAAAACCAAATGCCTATTAAAAGCTATTGAGAAACATTGGGGTTTTCTTAGTGGAGATATTTCTATTTTTCAATTAAATTATATGCTTTATGCATATTTAACCTTTTTACAGAAAAAGCCATAAAGTTTTATTGCCACAAGTTGCAATAAAAGTGGAGTTCCAATTAAACAGTCATGAAGAATTTTAAAGAAAAATTAATTAGCTCAGAATCCAGTTTTGTCTGTACCATAACATGCAGCAAACATATGTGTCCAGTGGCAAGTGGCAGTAATATGCAGACACCTGTTAACATCTGTTTACTGTCCAAGCATGACAACCTCATTGTCACATTGACCTTAAACTAAAGTCAGCCATGAAATAAGAACAATGACTCACAGTAATTGCTTGGATCAAGCAAAGGACCAAAAGCTCTTGGAGCTGTTCACCTTCAGGGCAGGCTTTATAGCCCAGCTTCTTGAACAGATATCTATGGAGAGTTGGGATGAGTTGGCCTCTATGAGATGGGGAGGTGTTGTGCAATAGGATCTTCTTGCTGGCTGGTTCTTTCATGTGGGTGGGGTTTTGTTGTTCTTATTTTTATTGTTATGGATTGTGAGATGGGGAATTGTTTTTCCATTAGCAAAGGCAAAACAACTGCTTTCAGTGTAGAGTGACCTTTTTGATTATGTACACGAACCACAGACAAAAAGAACACAATAAAATACTCCATGGGCAAACATAGTGAGCTTGACTCATCACTGTGTTACTCCAGTTCTGCACCAGATCAGTTCAACGGAACAAAGATGGAACTTCTCCACCCATACTATCTGAAGCAAAGGGGTCTCATTCTGCCCCTGACCAGAATGCTGATTTGTAGAGAATGAGCACTGCTCACTCTTTGTGGAGAGAGAAGTATTATCCACGGGGATCTGGAGTGTGAAGAAAAGCTTGGCCCAGAATACTGAGGTGGAGGATGTATATCATGTGGAATGTATATCACATACACAACTGATGTGTCTTGATATGGTGTGTTTTATGAAGAACGTTCTGAACAAGTAGACTAAACAAAAAGATCAGTAAAATCTGCATTTTCTAGTTCACAATGACCTCCCTAATATCAGAGAAGGTGTTAGCATTTTGACTGTTTTACAGAAAATACTTGCATCTATGTCAGTTCTAGGAAACAGGCCTTCTAATGGGTAGTGGCTGACATAACACATATGTCACACTTATCCTTGTTAGGATGTTTTGAGGCTTTCCTTTGAGTAGCTCCCTACCACAGAAATAAATCATCTCCTCATAGAGAGCAGATGAACAACAACATGTGAAAAGAGGATTTATGGTTGTGGCTGCTTTTCTGACTGCCGTAGGTGCCCTGGACTGCAGTTCCATAGTGCCTCCTAGAGGCCCTGGCTCTAGGCAGGAAGGCAGGGAGCTGCACTACCACTGATGTGTTTGGGACAGCCTGCAGTGCCAGTTGTGGATTTACCAGCGTGTTGGCCGATTTCCTCCGCAGCTGCTGTGACTTGCAAATATTTGATTTGTTTAACGCAATAGAAATGTCCAGTTCTTGGCCTCTGAGCTGCTGTAGCGTGACTGTTAAAATGAGATAGTGCTCTATGGTTTCTGGCTTGCCTTTATTCCCTCACTCTGGATGCTGCACTAACAGCCACGCCTTCCAGGTGAGGAGAGGAATCCTTGCATTCCAGGAGATGGCAGATCTAGGTGAGAAGTTTGCAGTTCTGTGGGGGACAATCACAGAGCAGCAGGTTGATTGGCAGACTTGACTGCATTGTAAACACTTTTAATCTTCAGCCAACTTACTGGCTTGCAAGATCCAGAGTAATTTGTTTCAGATAACTCATTCCAGTAGGCTGTACTCTGGAAAAGAAAGCAAATTGTACACTGACTATGCAAGCCATGGCTATTCTCTCAATCTCTAGATAGATGCCTATTAAAAACATTTTCACCTATGTTGACACTGGGTTACTCCCAGTAGTGGAAGTGGAATGTGGAATACAGGTTTAATAGAGGATAGAAAAGGATGAGTTTGGACATTCAACCATCCTTTTGGCACCTGGAATCCAGATGGTATATTTCTGGCATCTGCATTGTCCAGGCTTTTTTTCCCCTGTAACTTGCCTCATTCAAAGTGATTAGGACTGATATTATGTGACACTGTTTTGTACAGACCATTAAACATTTCTGAGATGGGTTAAATCATTCCAGTGTGCTGCAAGGTTTTCAAATACTTTCAGAGAATGACCCATTTCTGAACAGAAAAGCTTCCTGTTGGACACATCCCTTCTGTTCACAGCTGCTTACATCATTGCTTCCCATCTGTGATGCTGTTGTCCATTTGCAATCACATTGTTTCCCTGTTCAATGGGGAATGCAGAGTAGGACTACTAGGAAAGCAGAAATATTTAATGTGTCTCCCAACAGTTTTTACTGTGAGGAGTGTTTTGTTCTTTCTGAGCAGAGGCTAGAAATTCTGGATAATGCTACAACTGATTTGGCCAAACTGATGAACTTAGACAGTTCATTGTGCTGTTCCTGCTCACACTTCTACACTCATTTCTTCATGTGTATCTTGGCTCCTTGCATCTACTCGAGATTTGAGCTCCTGTGGTAGCTCTTGTCTCTTTTTTAGTTTTTGTTACAGTCCTGGTATTAGGATAAGGTGTTTTTTTCTTGTCTGTCCAGAATCAGAAGAGGCATCTGGACCTTTATCAGGCAATTAAGCAGAAGTGCAAAGCAGAAGCAAAATCAGTGTAAGTGGATAGCTGAAGTATAATGGGAATTCTGTCAGAACTGATCCTTGATGAGTGGTAGTTGTAGTAATGATAAAGATATAGTTCTAAGCAAAGGATCAGAAAATATGAAATGAAGGGGTTTGTATTGGTGTTGCCTTGCTTGCCATCTTCTTGGATCATGATGAGAAGGCTGCATTGTGTGTGACACTATAAAATTCTGTTAAATGGTCTTGAGGCATTATACCTTGGACTGGATAGGCTTTTCTAAAAAAAAATATTATTATTTTTATTTTTTTAACATTTAAATAGAGATTTGACCTGGAGTGGAAGGAGACAGATGGTGTGTGATGGCAAAGCTTTGATCCTGATGGTGACATTGTATTTGGCAAGAAATCAGTTCTGTCTAGGTTTATGTGAATGTTCCGGACTGTTTTGTTGAGTTTTTTTTCAATGAAATCATCAATTGTCCCTGAGACTTAAGGGAAGACTAGATAAACCTCTGCATTGTCTCAGAAAAAAAATAATTCTATTGATCATATATGCTAATTCCAGTTCTTTGTGCAGGCAGCTAGTGTGGCAAAGGGGAAACAAAAGGGCAAGCAAGGCTCTACACTGGGTGAAAATAGATCCCAAATTCAGATTCTGTTTCATATATATGAGCAAAACTCAAAGACTGTTGGGAATATGTAGTGCATGAAAGCTGGCTGTGTGTGAAACCAGATGGGTTTGTAGCTGAAACAGTTCTATTTCTGAGGATGTGGAAAATCTGCCCTGACTGAGTGCAGCCTACGCCCCAGGGCTGTTCCTCAAGCAATTCTAGGTCTTGGGGCAATCTCAGGATTCCCCTGGAGCAGCTTGTTGCTAAACAATGAAATGCAATTATTTTTCTAAGACAGAATGTTGACATTTCCTTCTTGCAGGAGACTTGGAGGTGCCATGTTTTGACTTCTGCTTAGAATAAAGACTTGTTTGGAGATGCAGGAAGGTCCTACAGAGCAGAATGTCCAAGACTTTTCTCAACTGTTGCAGAACAGTGGTGCTCTCTTATGCCAGATCAATACCTCAAGGGCAAGAGAGATTTGTCATCAAGTCACTTAAGCAGACCATCTCACAGCTTCTCCTGTAGTTTTGTTCTTCCTTAACTAATGACTGCATTTTTAAAAACTTTGTTATTTTTTTCCTTTCCTAAGGCAAGTTAATGAGCATACAATGATTATCTTACCATGGTATCTCAAGCTGAAACAAAATGTCTGAAATATCTGCCAGTCAAGTCAGAATTATGCCCTAAATTATGTTGATCTCTAATTTAGAACTAAGTGTTGAGCAATAGATTAAGTAATGGGAGTCATTCATTCTGTAATGGAAGTGTAATTCTTAGTCTCAGATAGGACAATTTTAAGAATAATCATTTGTATCATTCCCCTTACTCTTGGAGAAGGCTTGAAGTAGTAATAAAAAATTTTGGTTGCGCATTAAAAAAAATCTTATTTTTTGTATTCTTTGAAATTGGATTGAGGATGGCATTTGCATGCAAAGTCTTTATGCTGAAGTGTTGAGGTTGAGTGGCAGGTATGAACTAAGGCCTGTGAGACACCTGTAGAAGCAGCTAAAGGACAGGTGGAATCCATTCCTTTACTGAGTCTCTGCTGAGGCACTTTTGCTGTGAGATTGCAGGTGACATAGTCTTCCAAGAGCTCCAAACATGGAATTTGATATTTTTTCTTCACACTACACAGTACTGATTTTGGAGAACTGACCATTAAATGATCTAGAGTCAACTGACTGACCCATTATGTTTTAATTAAATCACTTTCAACAATCCTTATGAACAAATTCCATTGTAAATTTTCTATTTAGGAAATGTTGTCCATGTAATTTCAGATATTTCCCTCAAAGATAGTGAAATTAGTTTCTTCTTTGTATGTCTAATAGCAGGTTTATCTGTAATAAAAAATGTATTACCAGCAGCCAGTATCAGGATCTGGCATGCTTTGGATTCCACCACTGAAGCTGCTGGCATTTAAAAACAAACAACCAACAAAACCTGCAGAGTTACGAAAGAAAAAAATAATCTCAAACAAGATAATGTACATTTAGTTTATTTATGGTGCAGTCATGCACCTTTAGAAAGAATTATAGGGTCTGTTCTTCTCTCTATGAAACTAAATGGTGAGGCATGTCTGAGACTTATTTTTGTTATCAGAATTGGAGCAGGTAAAAGCTCTGTGTTTTAGGGGTGAAGTTCTGTGTCTGTGAATTATTTTTCTGTGAACTGGTGCTTTCCCACAATGAAGCAGCTGGCTGAGAGTACAGTGTTCCCTGAGTTAGATGAGCTCCTCGGTATCCAGGAAGATTTTCCCTGGAAGTTTTTCAGCACTACAGGGATGGAGAGGTCCCTTGGAAGCTCTTCCTGCTGATATATAAGCCAGGCTGTTGAGAGCCCTTTGCTATGTGTTTTTGTATCTCCCATAATCTATAAACCCAGACTTGTGTGCTCAAGGTATAGCTGAAACGGAAAGGAGTGTTTGTGAGCTTGTGACTGGGCTAGCTGCACTTTCACAGAAGAAAACCAGCTTTATCTCTCTAATCCTTCTGCTGGCAGGCAGGACATGAAAAACCCAGGTAAGACACTGTACCTATTTATTGCTTAATTTTTCCCCATAAATTCTAACCTTGTGGTTAGAAAACCCAACAAAATCCAGTAATTCTCAAATGTAAACAAGTAGAAAAATAATACGCCAGAGTGCAGGAGTTTGTAAGTATCCAAAACCTAAATATGTTAACACAGCTGCATGTCATGTGATCCACTGCAGTTCTAACACAAAAATATGTAAAATCCTTGAAAATGTCCAGAATACTGCAAATTTCTGATGATTCCCTGACTGAACAAGAGCAAAGCAACTATTAAAAATCCAAATGGAATGAATAAAGAGTTGTGCTGAAATGATATATACAGCTTTTTTCCTTAGCTAATATTTAAAAGCTCCGACTGAAGCCCTCCCACAGTAAAGCTGTGTAAGCTAGAGGTCTTGCAATGCTTTCTGAATGCATTACTCTGCCTGTGAGCTATCCAGCTGTGTTTTAAGGCATTCTCATGATCTGTTTGGGTTTTTGGGGAGGTCAGTGTGCCACAGTTCAGTGAGAGGCAGTTTCTTCAGATGTTGCTGAACAAGGTAGCACAGAACAAGAAATATTCTGGCAGTGCCAGTGTGGTATTTCAGCTCACGTAACTGCTGTTGCTGGTTTCTGAACATCCTGTCTGTCTTTGCACAGCGTGTTCTGAAGGCAGCTCCATGACTGGAGCAGTTTGTGTCTCCTGGGCAGGGGCTGGAGTTGTGTGCACTCCCTCCAGCTGTGCCCTCAGCCATAGCCTGTGCCAGGTAAAGCATTGGTGAGAATACCAGCTGTGTGTGCAGCCTCTGGAAACGAAAATTCATTGTTAGTCAAGAACCAGTCCACTTTGAATGCCTAAAGTGGAGTGAGAGGTGCACAGAAAGTCACAAAAACGTGGCAGAAAGCACAAACAATT
This sequence comes from Chaetops frenatus, assembly GCA_013400775.1. Classification (NCBI taxonomy): domain Eukaryota; kingdom Metazoa; phylum Chordata; class Aves; order Passeriformes; family Picathartidae; genus Chaetops; species Chaetops frenatus. The sequence continues at coordinate 232,973 of VZTR01017675.1, forward strand.
GCTTAGAGAAGCATTGTGGAGTTTACTCAGTCCTAAGTGTTATCTGCATGCCAGGTCTTCTTTCAAAGACATGGTGTTTTTTCCACATAGCTACTGTTTAGTAATAAACCTAATAAACTTCTGCAAATAGCTTCTTGCCCCTGAGCAATAAAGGCAGGATTCAGCTATAATGATAACTGCTGGAGATTAGAAGTTAAGCCTCCATGAAAAAGAGAACAAAGGAAATTAAAGTGTATTCAGTAACATTTACAAAATAATTTTAATTCCGTGCAATTTCAAAAGCAATGTTTCCATGTGTTAATAATGTCAAACAAAAAATAACACTACTTTCATTTTTTCTTTTTTTTTTTTNCTTCTCATCTCCACTACTTGAGTAAAAATGTCAGTTCTTGGTTTAATACAGCTCAGTATTTCTTCCGAAGCCTTCAGGAATTCAGGTATTTGATACTACATTTTGCTGCTTGTCCAGCCAATGCCTTGTGGAAATAGTGCCAAGATGCAGAAAAGAGTGTAGATTGTAGAAATGAGTAGGAATGGTGTGAAGGCTGGATTTTCTCCAGAAGTTTTCTGTAAATCAGGCAGTTGATTTGAGATGCAATGCCTTGATGCTTCAGGTACACAAGCATTTCCAAATATGTATACTACCATGAGTGTATGTGTGATCAACTCAGTTAATAATATATAATAAATCTTATCTAGAAGAGTTTGATATTATATGTCCCAGACTTTTTGCTTTGCTAGAGGCAGGATATTCCTGTTTGAGGGACTATTCTTTCTCAAAGGTGTTTGTACACCTTCGAGGAAAATAAGGGAAAAATTTAGTGTCAAAAAAATTTAGTGGCATTGAGTGAATTATTTAGGATCATTTCATTCTTATATACCAGGAAATTTAATCTGAGAATACTGGCAGAGGTGGGAAGGAGGCAGGCCCTCTACTCCTCTCTTGGTGGTTAAGCTGTTCATCTGCAATGATGGGTGCTGTGGTTTAATTCTGCCTTCTGCTCTGGAGGTTTAGACCCTGCTGTCCTGTCTCTTAGGGTAGGACATGAACAATGAACAGCAGTGAACTCTGCTGCAGTGTGTTCTCATCTGTTCCTCTTTACACTTTTTGGCTTCAGAGGAGCTGTCTGTGGGTGTGATGCCCTCTCTGCCAGGGGCTTGGGCTAATCAGCTGGCTTCAAGGATGTTCAGTTTTGTGGTGGCCACTTAAGTGCTGCATGCAAAGTGAACCATTTTCAATGCAAGGAATGAGAACCTGCCTCACAATCCTCCAATAAATAGTCATGTAAGCAAAATCAGATCATAGCTCAAACCCGTGCCCTGTCCAATGAAGACAGGAATTTGAATTTGTGTTCCTAACTCCTCATAGGAGTATCTCAGCAATTACTCTGTGTATAATTCCAAAATGGAACCAGTCCAATAAGCCACTTCATGCAAACTACTTCAATGATAGTTGAAAGTGAAGGGCAATAGAGTAAGAATGATTCTGCAGCCTGATGTTAATGGTACTCACTTTGGAAGCTGTGGTTTCAATACAGTAGGAAGGAGTCTTAGTATAACAAAGAGTGAACTGTATATAAAAACTGAGAGAGAACAATCCCTTTGCAATGGTTTTGTAAATGTTGTGTTGTATTTCCTTGTCTTTTATGTTTGCATTTGCCAAATGTTTGCATTTTCCAAAAATGCTTCCTCTTGAGATACATGGAACATTTCATGTTAAATGGAGTACATTGGGCTGGGTGGAGATGGTAGTGGTTTTGGTGTGGAAACCTGGAAAAATTGTGAATTCGGTTCAGTTTGAACCAACATTCTTTTTCAACTGTTTGGCTTGGCAGCTGAACTGAAAAACCAGTTATTTGACAGCCCTCAGCCCTCCTTTGCAGTTGGACCCTTGTGTTTTACTAGGAAAATTGGAGCATTAGTCCCTGGAGCTGTTCATGCATGGCACAGAGGCATGAAATGGAAATCCCACTAAAATTTAGTGTTGTCTGAATTTTTTGGCACTAGGGGAACTCTGAAGTGAGATTAAATGATGGCATCCACAGTATGTGCACTACTGGACTCTCCAAAGACACTCTGTTGTTTTCACAGATTCCCTCTGTCACTTGCTTGTCAAGAAGATACCTTTGATCCTTATGGGAAATATTAGGAGGAAAGCTCTTGACTTGTGTGCATTGTTAGCTGGGAACAGAGAAATTCCCTTTTTTAACTTGTTCATTCCATGATGTAATGAGAACATTTTAAATGAGGGCAAGCAAATTGCAAGCTTTTTCCTAGATGCTGCTTATAATCAAACACACCCAACCATGCTCTTAAATACCTCATAATTAAACATGCAAAAATGGAGACTTAATTTGAACATGTAAATTAATCACATGTTGTAACAATGGAAATTCATAACTGAAAATCCATTAGCAGACAACGCTGTTCCTCATTCTTTTGTTTACATGTTTATACTAATCACGCAATAGGATTTTTGGTGCATGTCACCCTTTGAAAATCAATTCTGTACCAACCTAGGGGATGTGTTCCCATTTCTATTGTATAGCTTTGCTCTACAAATGCAGATAATTGCAAATTAAGCCCCAAATGTCTAAAGAACAGCAGGAGTGACCATTGTTTGATGTATGATGCACATCATGTCATTTCTGTGTCACTACTCTAGGGGTTAAATAAGTATCATGTTTTGGACATCTTAGGAAAATAATAAACAATGTAGCTCATCCAAAAAACATCTGCTCATATTTTTTTTGTTAAATAGTAGACAAGTATATTTAAAATGTGTTTTCAATTGTCTGCTAAGAAAATAAGTTTGCATAAACCCCACGCTTTTATCCTGAAAAAAAAAAAAAAAAGGTGAATTTACCTTCTGTGGCAATTTAGAAGAAGCCAAAATTTATGCACATTGTGTATTTAGCAAGTAAAGAACTCAGTTGCTGTGGTGGGCTACATTAAACATAGATGGATGAGAATGAGGTCAGTGGAGTGAACACAAGCTGTACTCCTCAGAGCTACTGTGCATGCACATGGCCTTAAAGATGTTTACCCAATGGATTCTGTACTTGCCTGTGTATTTCAGTGCCTGTGCATGACAGGACTTGAGCTTTGCCTAAAAAGCACTCGTGGAAGAAATATCCTTTTCACATCTGCATTTTGGTTGAACACTAGCAGCACTTCTGTTGATGGGGTTGACCTAACTGTGGGGATCTGAATTCTCTGGAGGGTTTGGGCTCTTTATCACCTGATGGTGACCCTGGCCAGTAAAGCCTTTTTCATTAACTTGGATTTCAGGCCTCGGAATCCCCCTGCATCAGCTTACTCAGTTGAAAATATTGCCTTGAGCTTTCTCACTCATGCAGGAAAAGTTCTCAACTGAGCCTCTTCTCTGGTTTTATTGTATAAATCCAGCTTGATCCTCAGCGTTCTGTTTCCTAATGTACTAAGCAGCTGTCTGGTGCTCCTGACTTCATGCCACCCTCATGTTACACCTCCCAGTAGGTTCAGCCACTTCCACTCTGTTGTTTTGTTAATCCCTTTTAAATAGCCACTTTTTTATACTTACAGGAAATGCCTCTCCAGTAATGCCTCTGAATCACTTACAGCCTAAAATGTTGCCATAACCATCTCAAACTTAAAAAGTCCCATATTTTCCTATTCTTTATGCTAACATTGCATCTGCAGATAATGCAGTGAGTTCTGGTGAAAATAAGGAGGAAGTTTTTAAAGAAAACTTCTCACCTTTTGCATAGAAAGTGCTAAATTCTGATGGGAAGCACTTGAACATACATAAGAGCTTGGACTGCTCACCTGTCTAACTGCAATCTAAATAATGAAGGGAGGCACACTGCAAGAAAGTGTACTAGGTGTGAAGATAGGAAAGAATTTATAAAAATGCAGCAAACAGCTCTGTGATAATTAGTGGAAATGAGGTCACAGCCTTTCTTTCCTACATGAACCTTCTCTTTATTATTGTGGCATTACAGCTTATGACTCCTAGTTTTTAGTGGACTAGAACCATTTCTCATTTGTTTCTGCTTTCTCTTTTCTCACAGTAAGATGCAACTTAAATTCCTAAACTCAAAATCCCCAAAAAGTCAACCCGCAAGCCTCAGTGGTATTTGAAGTTTATGTATTCTTTAACCAAAGGCCTTTGCATAACCAGATACTGGTACATTTTTGAGTGAAATTCTTGAAGCTTTGGGCTTAACCACTGCTTCTTGCAGTGATATGCTTGAAAGAATGTCAGCTATGTGGCTGTGATGGAGGGCTGTGGAGTTCGAGGTATGTCCATTTTCTGGAAGTGGTAGACTGGTGTCAAGGTCTAGATTGACCTCCAGCAGGGTCCTGGCTCTAGCTTGAACAGTCCCATGGTGACATCAGAACTTTGGCATCTATATTTAAACATTTTTGCTGTCATTATTTCAGAGAAAAGCTGATGATCTGGAATGAATGAATCCACTACAGACATATCTGCTGGAGTAAGCAGAGAACTTTAAAACTTTATGAATTGAGAATTGCCTCATTCATTTTTCATAGATTATTAATTCTGAAACTTTTTTGTTGCCCACAGCAGTGGACTTGGATGTGTATGGGAGAAGTTCTTCATATTGTAGACAAAGAGACTTGATTTCTGAGAGAACAAAAAAGAAAAATACAGCAAAATCTATGCTGGAACAAGAGATACAAAAGTGCTTAAAGAGGCTTGAAAGCGAAAGAAACACAGAAAGGGTTTACAAGGCTGGAGTTAAACAGACTAAGTAGGATTTAGCAGTGTACTTAGAAAAAATAATCCTGAAAAAGAGGAGAACAGCATCCCTTTCCACCCAAAATCAAAAAGGAACACTATTAAAATGTTCTTAAACTTGTTCTTAAAGTATTTAGTTTCTTTTAATAACACTCATGATATGCTGGGTAGTCCAAAAGAATTGTGTGTGTATTGGCAAACCACAGTAGCCTTTTGGATACTCAATCTTCATCTAAGTGTGTTTCAGATCTGTGTGTGATAAACCTCATTTGCTAAATATGGGAGGTTGGTCTATTCTATAGCACAGAAGTTGTGTGTGATATAATGAGAAATCTCATTGTCAGGACCCTTTTACTAAGATATTTCTGAAACTTTGTGATTGCTTTTCTTCTGGATCCTCTCTACAATCTGCATTGCCATTCAGTTTATTATGGAACACTATTGGGAGCAACCAGAAATAAAATCCAAGACCAGGCCTTTATTTCCCATATTTATTTTTTGGACAATATTCTTGTTCAGGTACCATGAATGGGAACATCATCCATCAAGAAGCATAGGGTTCAACAGCCAGAGTCTGGAGCAAAATGGTCTGGCATTGCTATTCTGGGCAGTGGATCATTTGTGGCTTTAGACAGACAGAGCACATGATCTTTCATTCTCAGTTTCCCTTTCTGTAATATAGAGTGATGAGAATAATTTAATTCTTATCTGACACAATATTTCTATTTACTATAGACATATGAAATGGTATGGGAATGGCCTTAGTGAGGATTGTTCAAAATCAGAGCATATCCATTATTCATCATTTAATTGTTTCACATTTTTTAGTGAAGAAACTGAGTTCATAATTGAAGAGACCAAAACATTTAAAGGTTGGATTTGTGTTCTGGAGAGTATTCAGNGCACACTCAGTTAGTTTATATTACTACTTTTGAGAAAGGAAACATTAAAGAAACCATATTTTTTAATAGAGTATAAAGGTCCTCTGAAGGCTGAAAATGCCTCCCTCTGGCCCCACCTCACTGCAAAGGACGAGGGTACGTGAAGGAAAAAGGAGTCCTACAGTCAAAGAGCTGCCTCTGTGTGAGGCCTGGGAGCGAGGACAGCTTCACGCTAACCCTCATTTCCCTGCAGGCCACATTTTCAAAAAGTGCTTCTAAGTGTGGTTGCCCAAGTGGAGACAACCATGGCTTCATTTTCAGCAAGCCTGGGCACTCTGAGCACCTGTTGATTCAAGTGGAGATGGACCTAGGCTGCCTCCTGCCAGCGTTCCCAAACTGCTGCAAGTGCAGGGTACCCAGTGTCAGCTCTGGCCCTCTCCCTCCGTGTCCCTGATGCACTGATGCATTGCCTTTGCAGCTTCTAGAAAAGGTCACCAAGCCAGAGAAAGGCCATGGTTATTCTATTTATGTATATAAATATAACTTGCATTTTCTCTGCTCTTAAACTGGTATAACCTGTGAGTGATGTCTGGAACCCTGGACCTCTCCCTGCTACCTAGAATGAGGCACCAGGCGTAATTTTTAATTTTGACTTTGGCATTGTGTTATATATTTGGGAAAGAGAGACTTGAGGTGTCTGCTAACTCTGCTGCAGAGAGGCTGCTGATCACTAAACCATTTCATTTAAATGCAGAGGGTTTATTTTTTTACAGTTCTATGAAGCCTTGAAATCTGAGATAATACAAAATTTGAACAAAGAGGGCTATTGTCATAGAAATGACTGAGTCTGGAGACATATTACGCACAGAGTGAGAGAGCATTTTAGGTGATTTTATGATGATCTGGGCATTCTAAAAGAAAAATGTGTGTAAGTGTATGTGCCTGTGCATCTGTGTATCCACTCAGAGCTCAGGCTGTACAGTTAGAAATGGAAGCCAGCTGGTAGAGCTGCCACCCAGCTGTGTCTCTGTCTCCCCCTGGGGTGCCCACTCAGCCCATGCCCTGTCCACAGGCTGCATGGGGCAGGCAAAATCAGCTATCTGAGAACTCAGCTGAAGCATGGAAGACACTTCTTTCCATTTGAGTTCCCCACACCATATGGCAGCCAAATTTAATTTTCATATATTCTTTTTCCCCCCTAATGAAACTGCCACCTCCAGAATTTCATGTTCAGTCATCGTGTTCAACCACAATGCCTCTTCCTCCTAGGGATGAGTCCAAGGAATTTCCATTAGGTGGCTGAATGCCTAATTGTAAGGGATGTCTGTGCAAAATCTGCATATTAAATCTGAGTGTCCAGTCTTGAATGGATGGGGTCCTTTTTCTTTTCTGTAAGAATAGCTGTCTTTGAGACCTATAAGAGTTGCACCAGTGTGGATCAACCTTCAGTGTCCAGGCCCTTAAGACTTTTTATTGAAAGTTAACACATGGGTTACAAAGCATTTCCAGTATGATATGAAAATGAAACCATGTTGAAAATTCTTAAAGTATTCAAAGAGGGAGTTATTTTATAGTCTGCAATTATGCTCAATGCTGGTGTTTCTGGACAGAGTAAAAGTGGAAAACTTCAACAGGTAGATCCTCCTGTCATAACTTCACACTGATGCTCAGATGTCAGTCCTTGAAGAACTTCATCCTCTTTTCTGCTATGAATAAATATTTTGTTTAGTTAACCTGCTGGAGGATTTAAATGGAAATCAACGTGTTCTGTAGACTCAAAGAGTGAGGGCTATACATTTGTACCTCCTAGCCCTGCATATTACAGGACAAAAAGTATTCCTCTGTCACATCTGCACTGAGCCCAGTTCCTTCCATGTTTGATTAAAGTGTTACCTGTAAATGTAAACTTGTGAGCACAATTTCTTTTGTACTGATTTTAATTTTGAAAAACTGTTGCTGTGAGCTTGAAATGAATAAAGTGCCATATCCTATGGCACTGGATTCCCTGGTTTTCTAAAAAGGCACAAGCTCTAGTTGTAGTCTCTACAGTGTCCAGGAAATTCTTGACAGCTCAATAATAGTAGATTCTCTGAAGCCTAATAGGTTGTGTTCATACTAAACCTTTAATTTATTGGCACACCTATTACCACCATTCTGTTCACCCATCCAATGATTTCCCTGCATGTTGTTAAGAATTTAATTGTTTCTCAGGTGTCTGCTTTTATCAGATACAGTTGGAATGGGTGATCATGTCAAAAAATTGTTGAAGGGGTAATATGGATGGGGCTACTCATGCAGACAAAGCTTGATTGCATAAAATTTGTTTCCTTAGGAAATCTGGCACTTATGCTGTTAGACATACCTGAACTTCTGTGGATTTTTAGTCTTCTATTCCTTCTATTCATTAGAGAAGGAGACATAAGAAAGTTTCATCAGGTGCAAAACATCATTCCCAGAGGATATCAGCAGTGACCAGTGGAGCAATTTCTTTCTGACATTCTGCAGGTTTCTGGGGTTGTATTGCATCATGGTGGGTCTTTGATAAATGTGTTTGAAATTCACGGGCTTGATAGACTGGAAATGAGAGTTAGTAAATAGTTTAATTTTTGTCATATTTTCAAAGTACTTCTTGATGTCAACAGCCAATAGGCAGGATGCAAGTGAAATGCTGAGAGTCTATTTGCCTTCACTTCTGTTTTTATTTGCTTTATCTGAAGATGCTCCTAGATCTTGTTACAAAAATACTTTTAATTTAAAAATTCGGACCTCCTATGATGTAAGCCCCAAACATTTCCATTTCTAAGTGCAAGAAGTTGATCCCTATGTAATTATGAAGTGGTGCCAGGTTCTAACCACACTACCTTACCTACCCTAGTCCTTTGGAAATGTTTTACTTGCAACAACTTTATATACCAAACATGTTTGTTTAATGAAAATGTTGTTATGATAACTATAAACAACATATTTTTTATGTGACTAATGTTTTCATGAAGTTGGTTTCATTTTCACAGGTCACTGCTTCCTTTTCCAGCCTCACAAACAGTTTTCTCAATCATTTTGGGCACTGAGTTTGTGCTTCAGCGCTTGGATCTGTGTCATATGATTTGATCTTCTTTTCAGTGTTCTCCTATTTGCCCCTGTCCATGTGCTGTTTTTTCGGACACTTTTTTTTTTTCCCTTCTTGTGTCATTTTATGACAGTGTTTCTCCATGATGTGCTTGTTAAAAGAGGTGAGATATCTGGAAAAAAATTAGACTGTGTGGAAAAAAAAAAAACTCAACTGACCAATAAGGTGCCTAGAAAGTAAGTAGTTTTACTTTTTCTAATTTCTTGTGTGTGTGTGTTGTTATCTTAAAATTTACATTCATGACTTTATCTACAACATACGGCATATTTTATAAATGAGCTTAAACACTCTATCAAATAGTAATTATTCATGAATAGTCTCTCTTTATTGTTAATGATATGCATCACACTAACAGAGTTTGATATACTGGTTATACAAATAAAGTTCATCTGAGGTAACACAGTTTATTCCTTTCTCAGGCATCCAGCCTGGATCTCAGCTGCAAAGTAAGTACCTCTCCACATCTCATTACCAAAATAGCAACCTTCTTAATCCTTTGCTGTGCAGAACAAAGGTTCGATTCAGTCTCTGGAGCAGAAATAGGATCTTATTAATGCACTGGCAACTACAGTGTTGTTATTTTTGTTAGAAAAGAGAGAAACAGGAATTTGCTGATATGTGTTAGATTAAGGGCTGTTATTGTTTTGAGATTAATTGGATTGTTAGCTGGTCCTTTCCGATGTCAGTTGAAAATCTACAAAATACCTTGTAATTTAATATTCTGGATGAGATCAGGAGCTACTTCCTGGAAATTCACTTCTATTCTTTGTATTTATTCTGAAAGAATCACTGAGGCTATCAGTTAAATGGTGTATTGTTTACTGTGCAGGGAGAAAAGTTCTTGTGTTGGTCTTGCCTGGAGTGGGGGCCTTGCTGCACTCAACCCAGTTACCATCCAGGGAATTAAAGCTGGGACCCAAGACACCAGTGAGGTACCTCATGCTCAGCCTTAGGGGAGGTCTGGGCATTGGCTGAGTGTCAAGATGTGTCACAACTGACATCTGAATCCACATTTTGAAGTGTTAGAGCTCCAGTGATGTTTTATGGAGTCTTTTCTTTCTTTCAAAAGGCTTGCTGTCATGTAGTGTTGGGCTGCAGTGGGCTGTAGCATTTGGGATCCCTGTGGAGTAGACTCTGTCTCTGGCAGCTAATCAGGATAAAAATTGAAATTAGGATTGCAGAGAAGAGCCAGAGAAATTCCAGTTGGTGAATTAAATGTTATTGAACTTGAGGACCTGGAAAAGGGTTAGTGATGTATCTGGGTGAACTCCCAAATTGGTATGAATGGCTGGTGTAGAAGGTATTGCTTAGAGCAAAAATAAATGCAGTGTAACTTCTGTTGAGATCAGCAAACAGGTTCTGGAAGTGACTGGTGCTTGATTAATTCTTACTGATAGGCAAATGGCATACTGCAAATTACGTGTGGTCCATTGTGAAATTCTGTGTGGGTGTGGACTTTGCAGGTTATTGGCCTGTGCCACCTGGCACAAAATGTGTTTGCTTAAGCCTTAGCATGTAGAACTTTGGGTGTTTGTCTTCATGTGTATGTGAAAGGTTCAGGGTTAAGAGAGGGAGAACTAACCAGAAACTGAGATCAGCAGAAGCATTCTGGATAACTGTTCCCAGGCCTGAGTAATGAAGACCAGTAAGATGGCATTTGCAATGAACCTCAATTCTCTGATTCTATTCCTCATGGTTAGGACAAACCCTATGTTTGGCCTCCAGGAGATATGACAAAGATATTTCTATTGAGGGAGTATGTAGTCCGAGACTTGTGGCTTGAGTATGTGAACTTTTATTTGTGAGTTGGAAGAGATTTCTGAGCATAGTCTAAGGCAATTATGTAGTATTAATTGGTAATTTATCCTGATTGTCCATGTCCCCAGAAGGCTTTAATTATCAAGTTCTGATAGAACAGGAATGTTTGAAGTACCAATAGGATATTTGGGGCTAACTGTTCCCTGTTATACCACTGCACATCTGGGATACTTGTATTGAATTCTGAGTGACAGAGCAAAGCAGGACTGGACCTGAGAGACGAAGCTGTGAGTTGCCTCTGTGTGCCTTGGGCAGTGAAACAGCTGACTGAAGAAGCAGCTCATGTACTGCTTGCATTTCCCCTTGATGGTTTCCAGCTCTCCTCTTATGCCTGGCATGCAAAGCATTAATTAGTTTCAGCTTATGAAAATAAGTGAGAGGCAGGGTGTGCTACCCACCTTATAGTGCTGCACATAAACAAGGCACTGCATCTGACAAACTGTGATCACAAATGCTAAGTGGCATTGTTATTGAGGCAGGGGCTGAGTGAAAAGGAAGTTCCTTTGGTAAAGTAGCCATGGTCTAGATGGTTTCTCAGCCTGTGCAATAGAGGAAGATGTGCTTACATGCAGGAGATCAGTGTGTATTGCACCTGGACCACACATCAGAGCATCACAGACATCATGCTTTCATCTCCACAGGTCTTTTAGTATTAACTGAGGCAAGAGAAAGGAAAGAGCTAAATAGGAAAGTAAAAGAAGAAGGTAGTATTTCTTTTTTTCTTCAACCCATAAACACGTATTTGTAGGGTATTAACAGTTTAGGGGGTTTTGTCTTTATATTTCTTGCACATTTTCTGACGAGGGTTCCTAGACAGCTTTGTCAGAGAATATGAAGAATTTGTGGGTATGAAATGTATTCAAAGAGTTCACACACCTTAATTTTCAAGCCTGTTAGTTTATTGTCACAGTGCAAGACTGAATAAGTGATATTTTTATGCTGCTGCAATAAGATCTGCCACTACCTTGCTGCCCAGGCTGGAAGGAAAGTATTAGCAGAAACTGACTGAAATCAACAGATGCAGGAGAAAATGCATTAAGCAAAGCATGAAAATCCCAATATCTTAACACCACTGCTAGTCCTAAAGAAACGTTTTGCTGAATTGGATGGACTACCACAGGCTCTGTTTAAAGCAAATTGAAAATGACAAACTCGAATTTAAGTGAATACTAGAGACAGTGGACAAGGTTATGCAAAAGTTGGAAGATGTATGGGTGCTGCAGTCATGATGGAAGAATTTCTGCGAAAAGGAAAAAAAGGTGTTGACAGGTTGGTGTTGCCCAACTAGAAGTGTTGTATAAGCCTGTAGAAATTATCCCTATGATTTAAAAATAGAAATAATAAATGAACTACAGATACTGGTGTGGACAATAATGAGTCTGGACAAATATACTACTGAAAAACCAATGATTACTAAGATTACTTGTAAAATGAATCACACTGGGATCATCAAAGAACAAAATTAGATGAACTGTGGTTGTAATTTTAAATAGGTTTTTTGATTTCGGTCATAGAATGTAACAGTGATGAAGTTCTGTTATGATGATGGAGGAGAAAACTGAGAAGAAAGCAGAAAACATGTTTGGAAGGGTAGGGAGAAGTGGCTTGTAGGAATTCTCTGTCTTACCTTTGACTCCTGATGCCATCTGGGATGAGAAGTGCTGGAGATATTCGAGCAGGTAGTTTGCACTTAATTTATTGCATTAACCTAAATATACGGTGGGTAGAGGTGGTGGACAAACTTACTGTTATGTGTTTTGCTGTGAAAATGGTGAGTGAAAAGTAGCCTGACATCCAGAAAGAGCTGGAACAGACATGGTGGAACTGCACTGTAGGCTGGGGCTGTAGATAAAAGTAGACAACATTCAGAAACAATCCAGTTTTTATCTCTCATTTATGCATTTTAGTATAGAAAGATAAAACACTAGGATTTGTGTGCATAGTAGAAAGCTTAATTCTATCAAAGCATCTAATGTTTATCTCCTTTCTACGGTGGGTGCTGTCGTAGGAAATCTCATGTGTTGCCTAATTGCCATGATCTTAACCAGAGAATTTTCAGACTGCAATGCTGAATTTAAATATGTCTATCTCATCCATTCAGTAGTACTTTGTGAGATGCTGGTATTCCCTAGGGACCTGTCAAACTACAGAATATGGGAAATTAAATTAGTGAAAGTTTGAAAGTTGGTAGAGCACATGTTGATTTTATATTTTCTTGAGGAGGTGAATCCTGAAGGAACACAAACTTTTGAGCAGGGGATCACTCCATCTTCTTAGTGGAGCAAGACTTACTGTGAAGTTGGGAAAGTGTCAACCAGGAAGAGTTTTGATACTCAAAGTAAGGAATAGTCATATCAATCCAGAAAGCAAAGGAATAATCTACCATGCTCTGGCAGGCTGTCCAAACTAGTGAGCAAGGCCAGCCTTTACTGAACAGTGAGAATATTGTTCAAGACTCATCCTGCATTTCTACTCCTAACTGCTTGAGTCACTGGAGGTATGTCTACTCAGGGTTTGGCAGGCAGATATGAACTCTGTCCATGCTCCAAGCTGGCTGGATGAAAACTGCCTGGGAATGGGAAGCTGAGTAGCCATCATTAGTATGTGGCTGAGCCTGAACTAATAAGTTCTGCTGGGAAGCAGAGTATATTTGCTTGGGATCAGAATTAGAGGGTTGCAGTTACAAGACTTCAGGATCAGAGGTAGCTTCTATCAGGGCATCTTGGAATCTTGGAGCACTTGCAGATGGAATTGCATCTTTTTGCAAATCTGCCATGGAATTGCATCCTTAATATGTTAGAAGAGTTAGCCAGACATGTGATCTGGAAAAATGGTGCCCTAAAGGCAGCACATTCTTTTCAAATAAATCTTGAGTAAAAGTCCAGTGCCAAATTCCAGCTTCAGCAATTTGCTTTCAGATGTTTTCTGTCAGGTCTGAGGATTGATGTATGCTAGTCTTAGAGGGAAAGACTTAAAACTGTATGCCTGAATCTAAACCCAGCTGATCCATGGAAAGGACTGTGCACAAATGAGTACCTTGCAGTAATAGCTGACTGAATTAAATGTCCCTCCCTATACAATCCATTACACAAAACACTTGCTCCCGTGTTTACAATGAATGGAAAGTGGTAATGACAGTTGATTTATCTGATGTCTCAGACTCCTGAGTCACTTAGGTACTCTTGAAGATGTTCTCTTTCAAATGACTTTCTGTAATTTATTTCCATGCCTCTGATTTTCAGAAAAAAACCCTGTTCCTAAATAAATTCATGAGTGTTTAAAAATTATTTTGTCCTTAGCCTCAGGAGTTCATTAGTTGCTATGTTCTGGAAGCAAATGAAAACAATGCATTCTGTAGGATGTAAAGCTATTCCTAACTGTGGCAGTGGATCACTGCAATCATTAGATTAATACCAACTATTATCATCCAGGATGCTCATCTGGTTTTACTGAGCTTTGTTAACGAAATGGAAATGTATGATTAAAGTCATCCTGTCTGTCCCTCTAAAGTTGTGCCTGTGAATGAGTCACTGTTTTACAAATGGGTGTTGCCAGACACTGATATTGAATACGGCTCCAGCCGTCAGAGCTCTGGGTCCAGCACTGCATTCTTGGAGTCCAGACTGGAACACTGAAATTCCCATTGAAATCTGTGGGAATTCTGCATGGCCAAAGCCCAGCTACCTTTATGGATGGCTGAGGCAGCTTAGAGAGAGCTGTAGCTCTATGCATGTGGTAGCTTGGGGACTCAATATGAATTTCATGCATCTCTTCACTTAGTCACTTGAAACCCAAGATGGAATTGAGGATACCACATTCCACTTAGGCTTTGTTTGCTTGAGGTCAGCTGAGTGCCTGCTGCTGCCTCTGGACGTGACACCTTCCACCCCGCTGGCAGAGCTGCATCTGTGGTTTCTGTGCTCCCTGGGCACAACCAGCATTTGCACAGAGCAAGCCCCAGTGTGTCAGTCAGCTGGCCTGCCCTGCCTGCTGCAGGGGTCCTGGCTGGCTGCACCAAGGGTGGAATATGCTCCAGCCTTTCACAGACACAGAGCTGGTTGCATGTCCCGAAAGTAAACAGCTCCCAAAGATCTTCTTGGGGAGTTGCTTGCAGTAAGATGTGTCTTGTAGGCAAGGTTGACCCAATAGTTAATTTTGCTTGTTTGCCTCACATACGAGACAGAGATTGAATAGTCCTGGCTTTGGGGAATTTCACATCTGGATTCAAACTCTTTATGGCTACTGTCCCCTAATCTGTGCCATGGGCTGTTCCCAAGTCATAGTTCTGTACTTTTCCAAGCCTTGTGTTTCATATCGTCCCCTCGGGGTCATTTGTGAAAGTGGGAGGGCCAGATTGGTAGTTGCAAGAGAGAGAAGCCTCATCACTGACGTCAATGCAGCTCTTCCACTTTAGCAAGGGATCAGGCCCATCTACCAGTGTCACAGTGTGCTGGGGAGGAGGGGAGGCAGCCTCAGAAGTGTTGGGTTTGCAGTTCGCCAAGTGACAAACAGAGAATCTGAGTGCGGTAGCCAGGCCTGTTACAAAACACACTGTTGGGGAGACAGCTCTCTCTGGAGGCTTCAGTCTTGATTTACTTACTCCTGGTCGTTGTCCTGATATTCCATGGCTTTCAGACAATTTAAAAAAAACTTAATATATGGACTTCTGTGAGGATAATTGGCTGAGACCCCTTGTGGGATTTCTGGGTGGTTTCATGTGGTACGGGAGGCCAGTTGTTGGCATGGCTGCTTTTGTGCAGCTGAGTAAGGCTGTAGTGGAAAATCCAGGGCTGGTTGCTGTGTGTTACCAAATGTATGACTACACATAGGTTTAAAGTAATTTAAAGCTTCCAAATATTTTACAGATCTTCAGATATTTTAAATAATTTTGAAAGCATGAATTTAAGGGAGTAATCCTGAATTGAAAGGAAGGGAGTCTGAAAGTTCTGAGTAAGGCAGTGAGGAGTTAGGGTTTTCTCAGGTGCAAAGGGGAGTAGAGGAGGGGGGAAAGGCCACAGAGCCTTTCAGAGATCCACTAGTGCTGTTCCCAGAACTCTGCCTGTTTTGTCCATTCCTTCGCCTGTGCTTTTGCTCATCTGAACAGTCTCTCCAGAAATCAGCAATTGGAAACACTAACAAGTAATTCTCTTTGCCAGGTAAATGGGAACAATAGTTGAGTGGGAAAGAATGAATCACTGCCATTAACAAGAAAACTAGGGTTGCTCTCATCATCAACACAATGCAGTGTCTATTCTCAAATGTCAGGGCTAATAACTCACCATTTACAAATTAGACTTAACCCCCTCCCACACAAACCCACATAGCCCTTGCTAGCCTTCAAGCTTAGGTTATAGCTGCCTTTCTCTGAGGGCTACCAATAAAACCTTCAAAATACATATCCTCCAGACAGTCTGGCTTCTTTCAAGATCAAATACTCCTCCCCTTTTCCCTTTGGATTTTGTTTTAATTACAGCTACATCACTGAAAAATGTGGAAAGCCAATCTAAGGCCCTAATTATCCTTAATGTAAGAGGACCATTATTGTCTACAGATGAAATGAATAATACAACCAGTAAGAAAGATTCCAAAGTTTTGATTACCTTAATAAATTCCTAAAAGTGAAGGAACTCACAGATCTTTATCCAATGCAACCACAAATTATTAATGCAGGTGGGAGTATCAAAAGCTAGAGTGTTTCAGCTGGCATCTTACAACATCTGTTGAGCTGGTGTTTTTCATCCAGTGTACTGATGGATTATAACTATAGCTGCCCAGAAAAGGTGTAACAAGGATGCCAGTTTCCTAGATAACCATCATGTAAGTGTAGAACATGAGATGCTGCTAATTTCAGATGCTCATAAGGATATTAATAACCTCCATACTTTGAAAGTAATGGGCTTGTTTGAATTCCTGGTCCTGAAATATAGAAGATATCCAGGATATGTTTTTCATTCAGGATGGCTTTTAAAGTAAAGTTAAAACAGGTAACTGGAAAAAAGGACACAGAAACAAATTTGGGGCTTGTTAGTAGAGTCCATTTAGCAAATTTTGATTGCCCAGTCCGACACCAGCAGTTTTTTATTAATGAATAAATCTTTCTTTCTTTCTTTGCAGATTGAGAATTCTTCAAAGTGATTTACAGGCAGTTCTTAGCACAGCTGTTTGCTGGGGGTGTGTGCTCTGTGTGGGGGATCTATCAGCAGTCAGGCTACCTCTGTGTGATCTTGGGTAAGGCCTGGATAAAAATCAAAGGCCAGATTGTTCTGTTTTCCCAAATGTGTTGCCTGGGGCCTGCTAATTAATAGAATGTCTAGGAATGTCATACATCTATTGAAAAAAGAAAGCGTCACTTGAAAATTGCTATTGTTTTAATTGAATGTTGTCATTTTCACATAGTGACCAATATTTCAGCCTGCCAGTCTTCTTGAAAGAGCAAACTGGAACATGGGAAAACTGGACCCTCATAGGGAAATGCTGCCTGTTTCTAAGTTATTTTTTAACGTAGGTCTCACAGAGTCATAAATGCTCCCACATGTTGACTGGGGGCCTTATCCTGAAATCCAGACTTGTGTTTCATTCTTATGAATTATTCCAGCATAAGCCAGTGCTGGAGGCTGACTGTAAACAGGGGTTAGAGAATTGAGCTGATTTTGACCTAGCAATGGAGCATAACTCTGGAAACATTTGCTGGAGATACAGCACTTTGTGTCATGGACAGGCCAGCTGAAGCTCTGAGGTTGTGCATGGCAGTAGGCATGCAGGGATGGCTACCAGTAAGTGCTTGCAGGATTGGGTGGTAGGTGGTCCTAATTTATTTGCTGTTTTAACAAAAAATCTGGGATTTGTTATGGAGTGAGTTAGTTCCTCTGGGAAAGGTGGGTGTAACTTGTCAGGACATGAAGGATAACTAACCTCAGACATTTGGGAAGTTGTGTGTGTGTGTGTGTGTGTGTGTGTGTGTTTTGATGCATATGATTTTGTTATGTAAAATAGTGAGGCTCACCCCCTGCTCTGCCTGTGGGTTTCTGCACAGTTCTTTTGAAGGAGAAGGGTAGCTCATATGATGAGGTGAGAAAGAAGATGAATGGAAATAGAAACCAGGAGGAATCACTTCTTCAGCTGAATAGTTATAAGTGCTTCTAGAATTCAGAAATTTTTGTCCTGTTTCACTGGGCATATAGGGAAAAAAATAGAACATTATCTAAAGGTTATATCCTGATTTTTACAAATTTATTTGGCCACAATTTGTTTGTACATGATGAGAGACACTTTGTATGATATCTGACTGTAAGCATTGCCCGAATGCATCACACACTGTCAAAAGAAGCTAAAATCCTTTTTCTTCTTTGTGTAAGTCTTGGATTGAAAGCTGGTTTTCATTTGATTTGTTTCTATCAGTGCATTGAAGCAAAGGTGTGTGCTTTGGACCATGGGTATAATTTTGAAGGCTTCTTATGTTGAAAAAACCCTCAGTTGGCAAATAGACCATTCAGTGCTATATTTTCTGGGAACCCAGCAAAGATTATGGCATTTTGGAGGTGGAAAGAAGCAATAGGGAATGAGGGGGAGTATCTTTTTATCTGTCAAATGCAGTTGTGGTATCTCTGCAACACCGCTTGAAGTGCAGTGTGCTGGTCTTGGCTTTTATGAGAGTTCTGGAAGAGTTTTGTGCACTGCTCAGTCTGATTGACAAAGAGGTTTTCTGTCCTCGCACGACCTTCTTTTAATTTAAAAAAAAAAAAATTCAATAAAAGTTCAGCCACACAGCAAGGGATGAATTTAAAGACTGCACACCATGTGACAGTGGTAAAACTTTCATAATAGCCGTCATATTTGTTGGTTTAAAAATCAACTTCATTGTCATAGTTAATAGTTTGCAGCTGCTGTAGAGCAGAGGCAAATTGCTATGTATGTGTCAGCCTTAAATGCAAGTAAGATCCACTGACTAGGACGACTGGGTTAGTTTTTCCTATCTATTGGAAGTATTGCTGATCGTCATCTCTACGCGATGAGAGGATTTCATTGCCACATTTCAGCACTGCTGAGCTGATTATGTGATCTTGCAAGTAAAATAAATTTGTTTTCGGTGTCCTGCCAAAATATACTCCACAACGTCCCATTAAAAAGGCTCCCAGGGTCATGAACAAGTAGGTGCAACCCCCTGTAAATCTATGGGATATCTTCAGCATTAATTTCACTAATGAAGTTAAGTTACGTGAAAAGTGTTAAAGAATCAGAATTTAGCACCTAATGTGAAGCTCAGTAATAAAAGCCTTTTTGGAAGATCACAAGGTAAGTTCTCTGCCAACTTCTAACATATGAAAGTAGTTATAATTTGCACCAGGTTCGTATCAGGTGGGAATGGGAAGTAGATGAAAGAACTGTGTCTCCATCGTGCTGGTGATGTGCAGAAGGTGTGGAAAGTCAAAACAGTCCAGTGTAGCAAGTGTAGCAAGCAGGCTGGGCAGGCAGAGGAGTATGTGAAGTGTCTGTTGATTGTCCTGGACTGAAGGCTATCCAAGAAAGCCTCCCTAAGGCATTGGGGGTTGTGGCAACCATGGGCAATTATGTCTAAAGGGATCTGTTGTGCATTTATGCTGGGCAAATGTAGTGTTACTCAGATTTAGGGAGATCCTTCTTCTTCTCCTCCCTACTCTATCTGCTGTTAAAGTAGAGCTGAGTTTAAACTGTGGACCTGGAGCTGCAGAATGATGTGTGAGGAGTCACTTTTGAGTGATCTCAGAAGGACTGTGGTTATTTAAAGCAGAATATCCCCTGGTGTTTTAGGCACCTGTCTCTGTGGATAAGTCATGGAGTTCAATAGGTGCAGATCAGGCTGCCCAGGGTGCTGTGTTCTCATGGCTGAGGGTCAGCTTTTCCTTCAAGAAAGTAAACAGTAGAGGAGCAAGAAAGGCTTAATGACTGAGCTTACAAGAAGACAGTACTTTTAATGCTGAAGTCAAAGACTCAGAGCCTAAATGGTGGGAAAATTTCCCCAGGGAAGAGGCAGCCCACACAGTCCTGCACTGGATTACTGTTAGTGCTACTTCACTCATTTGGTTGAGATTTCTCATGTGTTTCCTGAGCCAGAACCTGACCCTCAGGTCTCATTTACAGTTCAGAGAATTTCAGTTTGGCATTTCTGTGAACATTGTGTAATTGCAATAATTTCAACTCCTGTTTTTCCTTCAAACTTGGATAATTTGTCAATGTGCTAGTTTATTTTATTCTCATAGAGACCGTCACTAGCACTGAAGTCTAAAGTAAATACATGGGATATCTAGTTAATCTGTGTTTTTCTGATTTTTTTTTTTCTCCTGGCCTTCTGTGTTTCTTGGTTTGTGGAGGTTGCTTTGTTTTACAAACAAATGGAAGTGTATACAAGAAGATTGGTGGAGCCTTCCACCAAGCACCCTGTTCAGTGTGTGAGGGCTCTAGGAGAGTGGCTCTGGAGTCTGGAAATGCCACACCATAGGTACCTCCCCTGTTTCTGAAGTATCTTCCCCATCCTCTTGATGAAGTTTCCTAGCCCTGAGGAGTGAGGGACATCTGGGCTGAGCCCTGGTTATTTGTTAGCCAATTCACAATTAGACAAAATGTCTTTCCACAGAAAGAGTAGAGAGGGAAGGGAGATCACAGAATCATAGAAAGGCTCAGGGCCCCCTCAAACATGGGATTGAACACTTGTGGGGCATCCACAGCTTCTATGGGAAACATTTTCTGTCTCACCACTCTCAGAGTAGAGATCCTTTTTCTAACTTCTAATCTAAATATCTCCTGTTATCATCTAAACCCCTTGTTCCCCCTTATCCTATCATTATATGGCCATTTAAAATGTCATCCTCCCTCTTTTTTTCGTAAGCCCCCTTTAAGTACCTTCACTGCAGTGAAGTCCTTCCAGAGCCTTTCCTTCTCCAGGTTGAACAACTCTGCTCTCTCAGCCTTTCTCAGGAGAGGTGCTCCAACACTCTGATAATTTCTGTGGCTTTACTCTGGACTCGCTCCAAGAGCTCCTTGTCTTTCTTGTGCTGGAGATCCCAGAGCTGGATGCAGAACTCCAGCTGGGGCCTCATGAGAGCAGAATAGAGGGGCAGAACCACCTCCCTTGACCTGCTGGCCACACTGCTTTGGGTGCAGCTCAGGATGCAGTTGGCCTTCTGGACTGTGGGCATACCCAAGATATACTCCTGTTAGAAAAGGTGGGAAGGACATCTGGAAGGTCACAGCTATAGATGTGTTGGAACTCCCCATTTAGTATTAGACCTGCATCTATTTTTCTGCCTTTTGGGGCAGAGCAACTTGCAGGTTCTCTGTCTTCAACATCCCTGAGTGTTTCCTGAAGACTGTGGGCAAATAGCCATGTATTTCCTTGATGGTGGTCATTCTTTTCTGAAGGAGGCTTCTTCATTGAGGCCTACAAGGGCAGTTGGTCTTTGTGATTAGAGAAAGAGGGTGGATTTAGTCTAATTACATGCAAAGGCATCTGAAATGCAAACGTGTGCTGTTGTGGTAGTCCTTGGTCTTCCTGTTATAATCTGTGAACATGAAGCCAATGTAGTCAAAGGACTGTAGGTCCTGGCTCTACTTATCCTAGAGGAGATGTGTAAAATGGCAAATGGACTCTGTCCATAACAGTGTCTCTATCTATTGATTAGAGGGGGACTGAGGCAAGAACAACATCCTCAGATTTTTGGTCTGCTGCTTACAGTGATGGAACAGTTTGTATAGATGGTGACCTGTATTTTATCTTCCTTCTCGTGTTGCCTTCCTTCTCTCCTCTAAACATTTACATAACTTTTCGGGGTAGGCATGAAGTAAGTCTTTTGAACATAATTTTTGATTTTTTCATTGTAGCTTTTCCTGGAACAGCACATAATCTACTGGCATTTTGGATCTACAGGAAAAAACCAGAATGTTTCCACCATCAAAGGTCTCTTGGAGTTGTTGAAAGAAGGCTGGAATGGTCCTGGTTTTTGGACTTTCTTTTTTTAAGGTATTTCTTCTCCTATCTGATTTCCAAAGAGGTGTCTGATTTTCATTTTACATTGCCACACCCCTGTGGCATTTTTGCCATTGGCCAGAAATGAGAAGCCTTGAGTTGGAAAGGTGTCATCAAAACAATGACTAGATATACTTGGAAGAAACGTTTACTATTTGGCTTGCTGCCGCTGAGAGCTGCTAATTACCAAGCAATTATGACCAGACATAATTTTTCACTGCCTAAAGCTGCCTCTTGGGTTTAATATCTGTCAGAAAACAAAAGCCAGAAAATTTTTGAGGAGTCCAAAAAGGGCCAAGAGATGTATAAATATTTCCTCAGGGCATCCTTTGCTACCTTGGACTTCAAGGCCAGGAGTTTGGCTATCACCACCTCCTTAGAAAGCATTCTTGGCTCCAGTATCCTGATCCATCTTTTCTCTCCTGGCTTTTCAAATAATCAAATCATAAAAGTAGTTAGGGAAGTACATTTTGCATCTGTAACTTCTGTGAGCTTTGGATGCTTTAGGAGTCAAAACTCCAGATGTATTTGCCACAGCTGAGGGCTGTGTGTTTGACTCAGAAATCCTTTTGCACACAAATTAGAGGGCAACCAGTGCAAAACAATGTGGTTATAATGCATTAGCTAAGCAGGAAGCATGGAGATCTGTCTCTGCTGTGTCAGGAAACAATTTGTCTGTGGAAATAGCATGGCACAGTCCTTGGGAAGACAATGCTCTGAGCAATGTTCAGTAGGCTGGCGGCTTGAGAAGGTCCTACAGCGGCACTGTCAGTGCATCAATAGGCCTGATTTATCACTGTATTATATTAATTCTACTTCAGGGTGACTCCATTCAAGTCAGTGAATTTATCATAGGGTGAAGCTGGGGGAGAATACCACCTCATCCCTCTTGATTTTTTCATGAATTTCTTCCACAGAGCAACATCGATACTTTCAGTTTGGTTCTCTCCATGCCCAGCTGTGACAAGGTGGGAGCTGGAAGCTCCTCATTGTTGCATAGAGGAGTTGGGATGTATTCCTGGTACTGGCAGAAATTTCTGAACCCCAGATTTGCCAGCTAATCCTTGAAAATGGTTGCTGGTGAAGACAGACACATGAATCTTACAGTGTAGTTCTTGAGAAGGCACTTTGAAAATGGGATTTACTGTTGGGGTGGAACACCAGAGGCTGTCACACCACTAAGCTGAGAATAAACAGAGAAAAAAGCCTACATGAGGATGCCATGGAAGTGGTTATAAATGAGGGAGGCAGTAAACTCTTGCATCCAAACAGTGTTTGGCATTTGCCTGTAACATGCAGGTGCTTTGCCAGCATGAAGAACAGAATTGAGAAGTGAAAATCTACATCTCCATGTTCATCTTCCAGCAGGCTTCCAAGCATACACATTTCGTTAAAAATCACTACCAAGCTGTTTATGATACATCTGTGCCAACTGCAATGTTTCATGTAGCCATCGAAGCCAAATCATTGTGACCTGATGTGACTCAGTTTTCTGAAAGAGTGCATCTTGAGAATTCTCATTTTCTTCTGTTCAAAGTGAAACACTAGGAAAAGTGTTGGAATGGATCTGAAAACAGTGCAGCATTCTTATGCAGAGGCAAGAGTGCCATTCAGGCAAACACCAGAAGAAAATCTGTCTTGGGTGTGTTTTTCAAAATGAGTCTGAAATGTTCATTGGAAAAATGTCAGGAATATGAGACTTAAATGAACTCATTTACATGCTCTGATTTTGCCTATATCTGTGATATTGGGAAGTGAAATAATAAATTCTGAGTGCTCTGTTCCTGAAATTTTAGTTCACTTTTTCTTTCTCTGCATGGATATTTATTTAAGAGTGTATGAGAAGTCTGGGGTTTTTTTTAATCTCTGGTTTTATTTTTTTTCCTCCATATTTCTCTTTGTTCTTCTCCATATTTCTCTGAATATAAGTTTTATACTTCTGTGTGACTTTTAAACCTGTTAGAGATATGGTGAAAAATAAAGTGAAAAGTTTTCTCTTTTCTTGGTCTGGTGGTTGTGGTTTTTTTTTTTTTTTTTTTTTTTTTTTTTTTTTCTTCTTTTTGTCTTTTCTTTTGCTGCTCTTTTTCTTGGATTATAGAAGAACTCTTATTTATATCTTCAGCTTTTCAGATATGTTCTCATGCATAGATCATGTTTTATTATGCGTTTTATTCTTGTTTCCTCAAATACTACTGAACAAATCAACAGTAAAATTTTCCAAAGTTCTTCAAATTGAGGTCAGATACTTTCAGGCTCATAAATCCTCTTGGTCAGTGTAAGATATTTTGATACTTGAAATTTGTCACCGTCTTTTTCTTTAGTAGCACTGCCTGGTTTTAGCTCCATCTGAGACTGAACTGAACAGTTAAGCATTGTCAAATTTTATGATCAGCAGTTGGATTTATGTGTAAAACACTTACCAGTGATACTGGGTTGTTTTGTTTTTTAGAGGTTCCCACTACAGCAGATGACAACAGACACAGATAAAAATGGCTGGTGTTTTTTCCCCCATGCAAACCATGAAAGTTATTTAATTAAAAAAAAA
>VZTR01017675.1:267346-293641 GCA_013400775.1 Chaetops frenatus
AGTTGAACATGACTTTTTTCCGGTTTTCTTCCTTGGGTCTCTTAGTTTAAAGCTCTTCTGAATGGGGATGCTAGTTTGAATCTTACAAAATCAGTCCCTTAGGAACTCTGTAGAGGCTGTTCAACGTGGACATTTTCTCCAAATGCTTCCTTGTATATTTATTTTATTATATTATTTTATTTAAAGTATATGTCGAACCTGAATCATAACATGATGGGTTCTTTTTTCCCTGTGGCAAGAGGTTAGAATATTTGTAGAAATATTGTCATTTGCCATAAAGGAGTGTAAACAACTTGTTCCCTCCAGTTCAAGTAACTGCCCCTGCAGAGAGTGTACAAAGTCAAGAATCTTGATTTGGCAGCAGAGTTATTCAATGTAAATCTCATGTAAGCCACAAAGCCATTTTAGCTGCCTCTTCTCAGAAAGCTGCTTGTGGATGTAGTGTATACTCTGACAAATCTCCTTCCCATCATCCTGATCCAAAGAAATGTCCCTATGGAAATACTTCTAGAGAGACACATGATCTTCAATTGGCAATCCTATTTAACTTTGGATGCCTGGCTTTTCACCAGGAAAGGCCGTTTCTTGATTAATCTGAAGGCAGTAAGTATTTGTCATATTTCTGATTTCTTCAGATGCCTCTGACTGCTTATTCCAGCTGACTGGACAGCTGGCTTATTCTGAACAGAGCTAGGTAATGCTTCTCTGTGGAGCAGATGCCATTGAACACAATCAGTGCATTCCATTAAGTCTGCCTGATATCTCCTGGCTTAGTCAACAATTTTCTTTCTCATTTAAGGGGCTTGGTATAGGGGATGCACCAATGTAAGAATACATTTGAAAACAAATACAGAAATTTTTAGTTTCATTCCTTAAATCCAGTCAAGTCTCCAGACAATTCTACAATCACAACTATCTGGAATATTTGGTTATTAAAAGCCCTCCAATTAATTAGTTGCAAAAAGTGTTACTGGCTCTAGTAGATGCTCCATCTCTCCCAACGTTAGCAGTGGGTCATCAACTTTTAGAAGATTAGAATGGAAGAATTCTATTAGAATTAGAAAGAAAGAATAGAAGATTCTGGCACTTTATGATCACTTTTGACCCTCTGTCTTTAATGATTAGTTTGTTCATACAAGAACTTGTGCTTACATTTGAAAGTGAAACTATTGTCACTAAACACAGGGTTTAGATTTCCTTATGTGTGAATTGCCAGAGCAGACCCAAGCTGAGAGTTTATATTGTGGATGAAATTTGCACAGATTCTCACTTCTTATAAGTTTGAAAGTTTTGACATCCAGAACACTGGAGAACAAAAAAATCCTCTTGTACTTCTTTCTGTGGGGGAAAAAAAAAGAAAAAAATAAAAGTGGGGATTGAATATTTTCCATTGGTTTGTTTTCTGTCTTTGTTCCCATCTACTTATGCTCAGGCATTTTCATGTGGCACTTTGGCAAATACAGGTGTATAATTCATGCTGATTCTTTTGTCTGCTTGAAAAGGTCTTCTGTCTTTGGAAAATTTGACTCTATCTATTCACGGACATTTTTGACAACTCTATGGGTTTTTTTTTCCCCTGTTGTTTCAATAACCTCTTGGTTGGCCAAAGGGACACTGTGTTGACACTACATTGGCCAAAAAAACTCCTGCAGTTTCAATTGGCAGGGTTATTTTCCAATTCCTTCTCTTGATTACTGGGACATGCAGCTAACTTTATGCAGCTTCTTTGTTTCAGCCAAAAGATGGGAACATTTTGTGGAGAAAGAAAAGTGTGCCCTCTTTACATTCTGTTTATTTTACATTTGAGGTGTCCTTGAGGGAGGATGTTCTACATCACTTCATAGTTTTAATAAGGAAGCTGTCAGCTTTTATTTAAGTGAGCATTATTAAGTGAAAGGATACAAATACTTCAATCCAAACATCTTTATACATATTTTCCAGCAACTTGCTTCACCACATCAGTTTTTCAGAATCTGTAAATGTAACACACTTTAATTACACATAATGTGTTCATAATGTGATGTAATGAAAAGCTTGTTAGTCTTCAGCACAAGTAAATAAAAGAAAGCAACTCAGAAACCTTGAATTTAATTCGTGTTTTTCACTCGCTTGTTTTTCTGTGCATATCTTAACATCTACTGCGTGTTCCTCTCTTGCCTACTCCTAGTTTTTTTTTTTGGTGGTGCTTTTCCTGATGTACTCTGTGAGTTTGGAAATAAATAGGTAGAGGGGAGAGGAGGTAAACCGGAAAAAAAAGAGTTCCTGTCTTGTATTTACCACTTGCAGAAGTGGAGACTGTCTTCTTTCTGATACAGTATTTGAATTTATTTTTTAGTCTGATTTCATAGTAATTTTTCTCAGTAGCTTATTCCCACCAGCTGAAACACTGAAGACAACAACTTCAATGTTCAGAGAAATCACTTGACACAGAGAAATGACCTATTACTCCTTAAAACAAGGACAGGCAAACCCTACTGGGGAAAATCCATTGCCATAACAATTAATTTTGGCTGATTATGCTCTTGGTTTTTTTCCTTGTGCATACATTTTTGCAATGATATCTGAATCTATATTTAGTGAAAAGCTCAACACTCCCATCATTGTCTTGTTTGTCTTACTTTCTAAAATATCTGCTTTCTTCACATTCTGGTCTCTAAATCTTGTAAAAATTGCCTCAGCATGACATAAATCTCACACATGTAAAGTGTTCCTGTTAATGTTCAAAAAATGAAGTGCAGTTAAACAAGTCAAAGGTGGTTATCTAGCTACTTGCAGAGTGATAAATAAACTACACTACTTTGGTATAGGAAGTTTATTTTACCTACAAGAAGGATAATGTGAATATTAGCCAAATTCTAGGATTGCTGAAGACCACTCATTAATTAAAAAACAGCCTTTCATTCAATATCAAGCAGCTGAAATTGTTGACAGTAGGTTCCTTTTAAGGTCAAAACGATGTATCTTTCTCCTCTCGTAGTTTTTAATGATGTCTGGGATTTCAAAAGAACCTATGGGATTTAGCAACAATTTCCCTTTAAAGGGCACTTGGATTTGGAAGTCTAACTCTTCTAGGTTCTCTCAAAAATACAAGCTGTTATTAATAAACTATCATCCAATGCCTGTAACATTACATCAGACTTCAGGTTTTTTTAAGTCCAGGAGACCATATGGGCAGTTTATTCTCAACCACTTCTAGGAACTTCTAGATATCTTACCAAATATTTAAGAAAATTTGTTTAGGAGTGAGAGATCAGTGATAGTTTGGTGTCCGTTCTCGAAATTCAGGCAAAGAAGGAGCACTCACTATTTACTGAACTGCTTTATTGGACTACTAAGCACTGTAATGATGATCTGATTTAGCTGTGGAGGTGTTGTTATAAAGAGAGATTACATTGATTTTAACATATCTAGTTCCTCATATCTAAATGATGTGAAGGAAAAGACCTACATCATAAGTGAATGGGAGTAATTTTATAATAATGTTTTCCATAAGTAACAAGGAAATCATGATGGCCTTTGGAGATACTCAGTCTTCCTGATGGAGATGTGCTAATATGAAATGTGCTAATATGGAAACCTTATGAGATCCTATTTTACACCCCTCATATAACTTTTCTATGGGAAACTGCTTTTACCAGGATATGTCTAGATTTATTGTGGAGAAAAAATGGAAGTGTTTAAAAAAAATCTTCCAACTTTGCCATTAAAACATGATTGACACAGTTTCAGTACTAATTCTTCAAGTGCATGCTTTACACTTTAGAGGGATGATTCTTGAAATAGTAACTTTTCAATTAACGAGGGAAAAAACCTCACATTATTAGATTTCTTAAGTTAGGTCTTATGGACAGCAATTGTGAATTCAGAATCTCCTTCTGTATGATATTTCTGTGATTGAGGCAATCATATTGTTGAGACAGGTCCTGCAAATGTTTCCTCACTGTGATTGCTACCAAATCCTAGCTGCCTGCTGCCTCCTAGAATAAACATATGGTCGGAAAGCTGCTGGTGGAAATTTTGTTTTATATTCAGTGTAACAGGGTAACAATGGTAACAGTTGCCACTGTTCAAAGGGAAACGACTGATTCAAAACAAAACCTTAACCTGGCAACCTGTCAGAGTGAGACAAGCAGTGATGCCAGTCAAAACAGCAAAGGCTGTACTGTTCCTCCTCCCTCGGTCTTTCTCCTACTATGAAAGGCTGTATTATGTTTACAGTGTTTATTTTATCTCTGAACCTTTTGCTGATGCAGTTCTCCAGTGCTTTTTTATAGTCAGTCCCTGCTCTTAGGTGGAATACTTGAAGTTGTCAGTCTGTTCTGTCTGTTGCTGTCGTGCCTGTGTTGCACTTCAGTGCCTGAAGTTCTACTGTGTGTTACACAAAGCTTCTGCCTTGACTGGAACTGGAGAAGCTGCTCCCAGGAAGGGGAGGGATGCGGCTGTGCCGTGTTGGGAATAGGTAAGAGAAGGAGCTGTGACAGCCAACAGCTGCAGGGTAAACTCTGGCAAGGCATCCAACAACATCTGTCAGCATCTGGTGAAGCATCTGACCAAGCCCCTGTCATCCCCTGTGAGGTGCTGGGTCAGATGTGGACAGGGGGAGGTTTTGGGTGGGTCAGGGTGGGACTGCACACCAGGCAGCTGAGCTCTTGAGTGAGGCTGTTACAGTCCAGCAGTCTGGGCCCTCAGATCCTGCACTGTGGCAGAGAAGACCAGGAGCCAGGTGCCACCCTGGGTCACCCCAGCTTTGAGGCAGGGAAGCAGCTGATCAAGACCATAACTCTGCAGCCTAAGCATAGAGCAGCAATGTGAACATTAATCCTATCAGTACCTCTTGTGTGGAAGGTCAGTCACCTTGCAATGATACCACTTTCTGTGCATAGAATGGATAATGCCTTTACTTCCAAAGAGATCCTGAAGTGAAGCAGTCAGCTGCTGTCACCTGAACAGCATCCTGCACTGCAGTGTGCTCATTGAAACACTTCAGCAGTGACTATAGCCCAGAGCAGATTAAAGAGATGAGCATAGGTCATTATCAGTCATTATCTCTTTGAAAAGAAGGTATTCCATGTTGGTAAGAGCAATAAACAAATGGATTACCCAAAAAAAGAATCACAGATATTATCTGCATTCATTGGAGCCAATAGTTCCCAAATAACCTCCTTAAGCCAGGAAGAAGCTTAGCCAAAATGCACCCAAAGACCTGACCTTTGCCCAGCACCTCCCATACCTTGGTGAGTGACTTTGGCCAGGAATGAAGCAGAGAAACATTGGCATTTCCTCTGTCAAAATATTATTCTGCCCCCATGGATGTAGACAGCCTTTTCAAAATATATTCGATTTTTATCTGCAAAACAACAAGAAAATTTCCTCACAAGAGGAAACTTTAAAATCAGCTACTCAGAAAAACAGCTTATTTGAACCAGACTATTTAGAAATCCAAACAAATATGCTTGGCCAGAATACCAAGATGGAGGCAAATAAATATTTCTCCTGCAACTGCAGGGTTATAGATTTGATATCCTTATGCCTCATTTGGTGAGTTTTGGAGTTTCTTTTGCTGCTGCTGTTATCTTCTTGTCCAATGTATTTGCTTGTTAGGAACTGGCCATAAATTTGGCTGGTCTGTGTGATGGAAGGGCAGAAGGAAGATGCTAGGTGTAACCATAGCTGTATCAGAGAGGAAAAGACAATTGAAAAGTCAGTGTGGTACCTCCCTGAAGTACAAGCACAGCTTGGTGTGAAACTCACTCTGTTAAGATGGCAGGGAATCGACCATGGGGGCAAGGCTGCCATCCAGAG
The DNA here is from genome assembly GCA_013400775.1 of Chaetops frenatus. Taxonomy (NCBI): domain Eukaryota; kingdom Metazoa; phylum Chordata; class Aves; order Passeriformes; family Picathartidae; genus Chaetops; species Chaetops frenatus. The sequence goes on from VZTR01017675.1 coordinate 273,149, forward strand.
TTATCCACAGCTGGCATTTCCCACCTTTCATTTCATAGACAAAGGACAGGGTCTGATGCCACCTGATAATACAGACCAAGAAAAGCTTCAAGCCATTGCAGCTGTCCCAGTTTTTTTACCAGGAAAGGAGTTGGTGATGAGTTGGTGGCAGTCCAAGACTGTGAGTGAAAGAGGCGATTTGCTGGAGAGCCAGGCTCTCCCTCCTCCTATTCTCATTGCAGTCATTTTACTTTTTCCATTTTTGGCTGAAAATTTTGCTTTGGAGCAAAGTAATGCTGTGGTTACTTCCCCTACCAGCCTTCTTGTCCCCACACTAGGAAGGCCTGTCTCCTTGCTATAAAGACTTTTCCTAACATCTAATCTAAGTCTTCTCTCACACATGAAGTTAATTACTTCTTGCTATCCTTTGATGGAAACAGGATATGTGATGACTTTAAAATTCTTAAAGTCAACATTGGCTGATGTTTATAATTTTGTTTTCAGTGTTCTGTTTTTTCCTGATAGGTCATATTTTATAATTTTCCCCTTGTTCTTTGTTCTCTTCAGGACTCTTTCCAGTTTACCACATCTTTCTCAAAATTGAGACCAAAGTGGATGTAGCAGAGGCTTTACCAGTCATTAGTAGAGTGGATAATTTCCTTCCATGTTTTATGTAGAGCTTTATTTTTAATAAACACAGAATTGTATTATTCTGTTTTGAAATGTTCATCTACAGTTGACTCATATTCAGTCTGGGATCCAGCTTACCCAGTTGTTTCTTTTCCAGCCTTCCTTCCCTTTTTGATACTGTATATTAGAGTTTTACTGCAGAACTTTGAACTTCATAAAGTTTCATCTAAGTGATTTCATTCCCCTCTCCCCGCTAATTTATCACACTCACTTTGGATCTTCTCTTTCAAATTGCTTTCAGTTTCTTTCACTTCTGTCTTTGCCCAAGTTTTAGGACTACTTCCTGTTCCACCAAGTTATTAATGACTTCAACTCTTCTGAGCCTTCTCAAGCATAATCTAGTTTGAAAATGAGCCACTGGCCATCACTTTTTTCCATACAGTTTTATACTTATAGCAATAATATCTAGATAATGTTCCACTAGTCCTCTTGGTGAAGAAATTGTTTTTGAGAGAATATATATACATATTTTTTACTTCTTTTCCCTAAATGTATCATTTCTAATTTTTTTTCTTGAGTATAATTATTCTAAAATATTTAAAAATTGTTCTTTGCATTTCAGTCATTTGGTTTCTAAGCATCTTAAGCTTCCTGGATCAAATTCTTCAGCTGGTGGTTAATTGAGTTCAGCTATAACACAATTCCTTTTCTGGTGAATAAGACTCCTGGTTGGTGTTCTTTACACATTGACAAGCCAAGGGAACACTTTGTACAAAATGAAGTGTGTTGCTTCTAAAAGTACATGCTTGCCTGTCACATTATCTTTCCTGTGCTCTTTCTGTTAGGACTATACAATTTTTTCTGGTTTACAATTTTTTTTTAAATTGCATTTCCTTAATCTGATTTTTTTTTGCCACTTACTTTCTTATCCTCTAAGCCCAGCATTTGAACTGGAACATTACTTTTAAAATGGCCACTGTAGATTGAAATGTTTAGATTTTCATATTCATTAATATAGTCTCTATATTTTCCTTGAATATGGGTAGGCTTAAAATGTTTCAGTTTTTTTATTGTCCATTTTATTTGTCTATCTACTTATTTATTTAATTAATCACCTTGGATAAAATAGAGCAAATATTCTATTTCTTCCCTAGCATCCATAAAGTTTCAGATTTTAGTAAAGTTCCACAAGTAAAGTCCAGGGCTCACTTCAGTTTAAAATATAACATATCTTGAATCGTAGCTTGAAAAATAGTTCTTGTTTCCATACTCACTATTTATTGAGTTGATTGAAATCTGTTTTCCAGCAAAAAGCTCAGTTGCAGCTTATCTGTACTGATGAACCTGATTTACTAGATGTACTAGAATGGGATAAAAGAATTTAAAGAGCTAATATTAAGTTTCTTTGTGTCATAGTTTCTAAAGTAACTGAGTCTCAGACTGCAATCCAAATTAAGGACTCCTACTTTCTTGCAAAATTTCATATCAGTATTCAAAAATGTGGTGCCTGTAATATTTATACTCTCTAATAACTATCTTTTACTTAAAAAAATTATAATACCCCTTTCTTTCCAGAACAGCCTGTTATTTCAGTGGTGTCATAAACTTATTTTTTAATCTACCTTATTGTTTTTAATTTGAAGATTTTTCAGGTTAAGTGGTTTCTTCAGACTACATTTATTTTCTTTGATATGTGACATTATCCTAATGATAGCCTCTGTGTTGAAGTCCTATGTTTGACTAAGTGATTTTGCTGAAACTGTAAGCTAAGATCAGACAAGGTTTCTTCTCAAGCCATAATTCTAGTAATTGAATCTGTTTATGTGATATGTATTGGCAGAACAGAATGACTAATCTTGCAATGAATAATTTATTTCATAAATGTAGATTCTCACTTTACTTCCCTACATTTTAAGGACAAAGCAGATATTTTGAATAATTCATTATTCAGATTTAACGGATTTTTATAATTAAAAAAATATTGTTATTGATAATTTCCCTGGGAGTATTGATTCAGATAAATTTGAAACTCAAGTGCAACTCTAAGTGTTTAATTTCTGGTGCATGTTAAAGATGGCTTCTGCTACAAAACTGGATAAATTTTTGAGTGCCTGGCACCATTGTTCATCATGAAGTTTTAAAATACGGTTTCTATGAATCCTTGTGCATCAGTTCAGAGGCTCACTTATATGTAGTGTTTGTACCATATGATTGCTTGAGCATTTGTGGAAAGCACATACAAACAACATTTGAGCATATTCAAGGTGTATTTGTTTATAAATACACGGGAAGGGAAACAAACTATTAATTTTACATTATTTTGGCTGACCTGATAAAAGATGCAATTTGTAGCTGCACTCTGTTGCAATTCAGATCTGCCTGCTGCAGTGGAGGGAGGCTTTGCACCAAGTGCAGAGCGGGGTGAGGATGTGGAAGGATCAGCCTCAGCTCCCTGCTCTCCCAGCAGAACCTCTCAGCTCTGGTTCCTCTCCTGGGTCTGCCTGCTTTGTGCTGCATCCGTGGAAAACTCTCTGAGAGTGCCAGGATCCCTCTGGCAGCTCTGTGCTTCTCCTTGCATGGTTTGCAGCTGAAAGAGATTAACCAAAAATCTCACTCACCTTGAAACTGGGCAACAATTTACTGAAGTGCTGGGATTTGTCTCCCAGGATGACAAATAAAAGTTACATCTGTGCTTCTATCTTTTGCCTGTAGTTTACCAGAAGAAGGTGTGAAGATTTAAGGTCATGACAAAAATCTTCCAGGAGGAAAATGGGGTGTGAATTTTTTGGCCTCGGGAGTTTGTTTGCTGTAATTAGATTGGTGGGAGAGATTTTTGCTCCTGCAGTGCTTGTTTTCTGAAGGGAGCTCTCTACATAGCAGATAAAACCAAATGTTCTTAAAATAGGAATTCCTGTCTGTAAAAGTTAAAAATGCAATTCAGTCTTCAGCCATTTAAATACAGGTCAATTTAAAACCTATTCAGAACATTGTGTATAGAAAAGAATAAGTGAGAGGTCTCTAAAATGTTATGCTAGAAATAATATTTCTGAAGAAAAGAAGAATTTATTTCCATCTAAATACACAATAGATGCTGCACATATTTTTAGTATTTGTGGGAACATCAGGACTACTTCCAACAGAAAAGTTAATGTAATTTTGTGGCTCATTTTAGGTTTATTTCATTTGAGACAGACATACTGATGCTCAGTGAAAACTTCAATGCTAAAAAGGCTAAATAATCAAACATATTTTGTGGTAAATATTTTAAGAATTTCATCTGAGTTCTTTAGACCTCACCTCAACTCTCAGTATTGTTAGTATCCTGATAAAAATGTGTTTTCAATCTCCGGCATTCCAAGTTGTAAGTAAATAATTCTGTCCTTGAACCAGAGTGCAGATTAATTACTAGCTGGACATTGTTCCTCTTGACCAGAGAATATGAAAGTTTTAACAAAGGGAATATTCATTAATCTTGTGAGATGTTTTTTTTGGAGGACAGATATGTATTTCTGAGGGGAAAGAAACATTTACAAGGTTTAAACAGAGAGCCAAATTTTCTGTATACTTGTATATCACATGTTTCCCAAACAAGATGATATAATAGCTGTGTGTCCTTGTAATGTCAAGTGCAGTGTCTGGCTACTATGAAGCAGAATATTTATTTTGAGATATTAAAGGATTAAATATGTATTATCAGGCCAAATCAGACAGCCCTGTCTTAACAAGACACTTGAAAAAAATCGAGTGCTAATATTCTGAAGAAAATGATTTAATGAAAGACAATAAAAATATGTAATAAAGTAGACAGACATACATCATTAATGAGCTGTGTGGCTTCTCTACCAGGAAGTTTAATCAATTTAGGAGGTGGATGAATAAAAGCAGATATATATATGGGTACCCTTATTAGAATTTCCGAGTGTTTTTTTTATTTTCCTTGGTGTGGTTTAGTCACGTTAGTCCAGCATTAGGTGGAGCAATGTCAATGCAGCTCTGGCTTGCTTGCAACATGAGGAATGTTGCTCCAGAATGTTGCAGTCTCTAAGGAAATGCCCTGGCTCCTCTTTAACTTGCTTTATTACTTAATTTATGTAAGGTATTATGTCCTGTGTGTATTATATGGCTGTTCCTTTGATCCATAGAGTACCATAGAATCTGCTAGAGGTTGTAGGTGGCAAGTTTGGTTCAAAACCTTTGATTTTAGAGCACTGCCGTGGTCGTAGGAGTTCTTGGAGCAGTTTCTCTTATCAGCAAAAGCTGTGTATGCTTCACAAATACTAAGGAGCTTTTGAGTTGTAGACTAAAGATCTGCATTTTTCCACTGTTTATTTTTCAATGGGGTAAAATTAGATAGTTTTTCTGGGTACTGGCAAACCCCACTTTTCACTTGAATTTAAAGGGCAGAAATTCCTTCTGACACAGAATATTTAGAAATATGCAAAATATTTCTTGAGCAGCTCTAAGGCTGGTACTTTAGATCATGAGTTCTAAAACATCACAGGTTGGAGAAATTGAAGAAAAAAAAAAAAAAAAGATGGAAATTTTTGGGACTAATAAAGACTCCAGATCCTAAAAGCTAAAATTTTGAGAAAGGAAAAATATCACTGTAGGAAAGAATAGGGAAAAAAAGGCTGTTTAATAAAGTAAGACTTAAGGAATGAGTTTTTTAGTGATTTGTGTCCACCAGAAGGGCTGTGCTTGACACACCTTAGACAACGGTGTTTGCCATAGAAGTATTTTTGTGGATGGTTGTGTGTGCAGTACAATAAATATTTGGACATTATGATATTATGAGCAGCAGGCTTCAGGGCCATGGCTGATTGGAGAGCAGTGTGAGGGCAGGAGTGTTTGTGGACACCGTCAAGTACTGACAATAACCAAGCCCACGAACCCATACCCTTAGCAGTTACTGCCAGGTAAGGCTGAGCTGCTGGGAGCAAAGGCTTGAAATGAATTTCTTGCTGCCACCTTGTGTCTGAAGGCTAAATGGCAAGGAAATTTCTGGAGCTCCGAGTACTGATTTTACGTTCAACATCAGGTTGTTCCTTTTATTTCTCTTAACACCGAAGCGTAGACAGAGGTAGAGCTAGTCCTAACGTGAAAGTTTTCAAGGTTTGCTCTTAGGAAAAATGGCAAAGTGCAATTAGCTTGTGCAAGAGATTCTGTGAATTTTTGGTGAGAAGTATTCAGCAGAGTGGCAGCTCAGGTGTTAAAAGCTGCTTTCCCAAAGCGTATTCCCAGCAGAACAGAATTATGAGGTGCCAGAAGAAATGATTAATAATATTACTTCCATGATAGACAGGGTGGAGCGTATGTTTGCAATATTGGTCTCCCTGTTAATTTCCTTCATGAACCCAGAGATGGCACACCTTCCAGCAGAGGTGTGTTGTGCTCCAGAAAGACCCCAAAGGGCTGTCACCCTGTTATACATAAAATCTAAAAGAACAACATTGTAGCCCACAATAGGGTGCTTTTCAGGAGTATCCACCAAACTTCGATGAAGATGACATTACCTGCTACATGATTTTTTATTAATACCCCTCATGGTGTTTTCTTCATTCCGTCTATTCTTGCTCATGAACCTTTGCTTCCTTTCTTATATCCTGCACGTCCCATCCAAACTTTAACCCTTTCCCTTCTCAGGTGAACAGGAGCTTTTGACTGATGTGAAGGGCTGTTACTCTGTGCTTCTTTGCAGGGAAGCAGGGCCATTTCCATTTGTTTGCTAGAAGGCCAGCTGTGAGAGACAAGCAGAAGCTGACTGTGTCTGTGGCAGTTTTGGAGGTGGGAGTGCTCGCAGTAGCTGCTGACTGCAATGATGATGAACCCACCCCACAGAGCCATTCACTGCAACAGCTTTATTGCAAACATCTGAGGAGGCTCTCACCATATTTACCATGCAATGAAGGAAGACAGTGATAGCAAGAAATTATTGAAGACAATGCAAAATCAGTTCAACCTGATTTCAACCCATTGGGTAACAGGGTTGGTGGGAGGACGTTTCCAAAGTAGAGGAAAAGGATGATCTTGCATTAAGAACAACCACCCTCTGTGTTCCTTGATCCATGCTAAACTCATCATCTGGATCATTCAGTTCTTTAGCAAATACTTGACTTTCTTTCCAAGCTGTACCTGACCCATCATGAGGTTTTTTTGCCAGCAGTGTATGACCGTGTCTTTTTGGGTAATTATTTGAAGATCCATATTTACCATGCTGTGTGCACACCCAAGTATCCTCAGTCTTTATCCAATTGAAACAGTTCAGGGTAAGAAATTGGTCCACCTCTTCCTAATCTCTGTCAAACAAGTAAACATCTTAGGGATTTTTGGTGTGAAAAAAAATGTTTGATTATATTAAAAGTAAAGTCAGTCAATGAAACTTAAAGTTTTTGGCTTAAATCAGTGATGAATGAGGTCTGTTGACTTTAATGAATTTCTGTCTGTGGAGATGAGAGCTGGAATTATATAAGTGCAGAAAATATCTCTTCATTCTGTAGGCTCTGGAAATACTGTTGGTGTAAACCACTGGAACAAACTACCCAGAAGTGAATTCTTTCTCTCTTGACATTTCTAAATAAGACTAAATGCCTTTATGGAAGATATATTTTGTTCAAACAGAAATTATATGGCTCAGTGCAAAAGTACCTGGATGAAATTCTGCGGCCTCTGTTATACAATCAGATGTCTTTTTGGATCTCAGATCTAGTGATCTTCAAAGTTTTCTTTGTCTCATTTTTTGCAGTCTCATGTTGTTGGTTATATTTTCTGCTTTTTAACTAAGATTGTAGACTTTTGGGGAGCCAAAGCCTTTTTGGAAAATTGCCTACAGAAGGACAGTTAAGAAGCTAGTAAGTGGTTGAGGGCTACTCTCCCACTGAGAGTAATTCTGAATAGTTATTGACATATTGAGTGACTGAAACAAGGAGTCATTCTCAAAAGAATATGGAAATCACTCTAACATGCTTAAGGCATGAAATATATACATAAAATATATGTGAAATAGCAGAAAATGTTCATTAGACACAGACTGTTATTAGAGTTCAGTGCTGACTTGGTTTGAGCTGACTTTCAGGTTGTACTTCTCAAAAGCTCTTATTTGCCCTTTTTTGAATTTTATTTTAATTTATTTTTTATTTGCAGCTTCAGTCACGCATTGCAGAATCAGGTAATATTTGATTCTGAATTTTTAACTTATCCTTACAACACTGACCTTTGGACATTCACATATTTTTCGGAGTCGAAAACTGGCATAGGAGAAAATCTCCTGAAAGAAATGTCTAGACTTGAAATCCATTCTCAAACTGGATCACTGTAGCATTGGCAAGTGGCCACTGGTAATCAATCTTCTGACAAAGCAATGATAGAGTGGCTCCTTCCCTTGGGTTAAATAACTCAAACCAAGATCTGGGATCAGTCCTTGGTGCATAAGTATCAATCTGTAAATAGAGTTGGCCACGTTTCTACGAGGAGATGTTTTGACAAATACAGGGTTGCCTGCAGATCTAAATAGAGTCTGAGGGGAAGGGAAGGGCAGAATTTACATTTCAGCTGACCTTAAGGAAAGAATTTATGTCACACAGGATACAGATAACTTAATGCTCCAGAAATGCACTTGCTATGGATGCACTTTCTGATGAAAGATTGTCATGGAGTAGAAATAGAGACAGCTAGATGCCCTAGAGCATGTATTCTTCACTGATATAATTTCAGCATAGTGGGATAAACACTTTGTTAATGTAATGCTTAGATGTGTCCTCTGTCATAATAGAGTACAAAATCCTAGACTTTTGTGCTGAACTGTGGGGGCTGTTATTATTACATTTTAATGCATTTCAGAAAAAAACCTCAGTGACCTAAGAGGAACTGTAATATGCTAAACAACAGTTTTTTAAAAGCAGTACTTAATAAAAGTGGTTTCCATACAAACTCAAATCCATGAGAACTCACAAGGTTTTTAGTGACATTATGACTGACATATAATAGCAATAATAATAGTTTCTGTATCATCCTTATGCATGGGCATGTCTTTTGATTTACATGTCTTTTAATTTCCTGATACTGTTTTTCAGAATAAAATCTGAAATATATTTCTTCATTTCAGAAATGAAGAAATACTCTTTGTACCACCTTCTTGAATTTCTGCAGATTCATTCTTATTCACAGAAAATTTACTTAAAAAGAAGTGCAGACTAAAAAGTTTGGGATTAATTTGTACTAGCAAGGAATCTTCTTGCTGCAAATTTCAGCTTTAATCCAGGCCAGGCCAGTAGTGAAAGTCTTTTAGAGCTGATAAGAAAATGTCAGATGTGCTGATAAGAAATTGGACACATTGGATCATGGAACCATGATCACCCTCCAGTGAGGGTGATCTTTTCCAATCTCCTGTTACAGGTCTGAGCCAGGGTCACTTGACAGCATCCCAGTACTTGGGTCCTACTTGTGATGGATAACTCCTGATATCTGGGTTATACTCAGTAAGCTGGAAATTACTCTTCCCTCTGCCAGAATCTGTATGATATCACAATTTGCAGCCCTGTTAGCAGCCTCATTCCTAGTCCATGTACAAGCAGAATCTCAATCATTTGCTTCTGTATTTCCACTCACCTGGACTCCTTTAATTTCTTTAAGTATTTCTCTTTTCCTTCTTGAATAAGATACAGTGTTGTGTTACTGTGCTAATTTTTTTGATGTGCCCAAGGCAGGCAGGAGTGAGAAAGATCTTGAAGGTTGTCCAGCCTGCTAGGAGAGGATGCACTGATCCATCTTGAGTGTTGGAAGCTGCTCTGGAATCTGGTCTTCAAGCCTCTTGCAAGGGTAAATGTCCCCATCTTCCCTGCCTACAATTTCTTGTCTCTCTTCCCTTACCTTATGTGTGCAGGTGGCTCTATCTGGGGTTTATTACATTTATTAATAAGTGTGTAGTGTGGTTTTCCTCAGTGTTGTGCATAAGGATCACTTGTGTGTCTGTCCTTCCACAATGGTGCTAAAAGTCCCACGTTGTTCTTCAGATAATGGACCTTACACAACTTGCAAACCAGTTCTGTAACAGAATTGATTCTCAAATCTAGTTTTGAAGTCCTTGTCTCTTAATGGGGTAGATTTCCTTTGAGACTTCCCCTTAAAGAGGAATCCTTGGCTTTGTCAGTGTGACAGACCCATTTAATAATATGTGTCACTGCAAATAAACATCATGTATTTTATTGATGTTTCTACACATTGAACTGTGGAGGGAGGTGAGGTCAGGCATTGAATATGCAAAGCAACAATTGACAAAGTAATGTACAGCATTTGCTTGGTATCCAGCCAAGGATTTACAATGCTTTTAAAATGGTAAAGTGCATGGCAAATATTTGATGGGCCAAACCACAGAAGATGGTTGATGATGCTCATGGAGTGGAAGATACTCTGTAAGTAGTCCCTGTAGTGTTTTTACTATACTGTACATTTTGCACATGCTATTTATTATACTACTTGTTTGTAGACTTTCTTTTCCCATAGTATATTATCATGAACAGAAACCCATTGGGAGAATTTTACTTGTTGTGCAATTGTGCTTCTTGCTGTCTCCCTCTTCCATAAAATCATTTTCAGGAATGGACAATGCTGAAGCATTTTATTACCATATAGAAAAGTGTACTGGAAGCAAAATTAGATGTAACAATATCAAAAAACCCCAAACAGCCCAAACAGCAAACCAAGAGTAACACCCCAAACACAAAGAGAATTGTGCTCTTCAGGGAAAGGGAAAAACATCAGGGAAAGCTGATGTTTTAAACATCTCTTATTCTCCATAAATTAGCTTCCTTATTTCTCCATTCATTTTCACCCCCCATCCCATTCCCACATTTCCTTTGTATTGACTTTTTCTCATCCTGACATGTCCATAGTTCAGTCTTGTGCTGCAAAGAAGGCGTGATCTGGCTGGCTGTGAGCTCACCAGCTCACTTTGCCGTGAGCAATGCGGCTGCCAGGACCCAGCGGATGCTGGACACCCTGAAGGTGGGAGTGCAGCTGCTGTGCTTCTACTCATGTCTGCCCTGGGTGCTGCATCTCAATGGTGTGAAAACATCTGAAAGCTTCCAGGGGGGCTGCCACTGTGCTTTGTTGTCCAAATTTGTCAGATCCTTGGGACAAGAGGTGACTTGGCATTTGTTTTGTCTGTGTCCAGACGCCCTGGAGCAGGACTGGGTGCTTGTCATATAAATCTGATCCTCCATTTAAAAACCCTGTGAGAAATCCTGAATTTTGCTTTTTTTCGCTGTAACTGATTCTGAATGATCCCTTGAGTTCTGCTCTGTTTTCACTTGCACTGGTAGACCTAAGCAAATCAGTTGAATTCTATTACAGGGGAGCTAATGTGTTTTTATTGTTACCCTCAAAATCAGTTAAAACAAAAAAAGAAGTTTGTATGATTTGAATTCTTACAGAAATATCTAAGGTCTACATGTGGGTTAGTTTTCAGTACAAAAAAAGGCTACTGGACTGAGACTTCTGCTCTTCAAGTTCTTGGGCAACTACTTACCTTTAAGCTTGTGAGTGTCCCATTTGAAGGTGTAACTCTCGCTTAATGTTAAACGTGTGTAAGAGTTTGTCAGGCTCAGGTCTGCAACTTCCTTCTCATCTATGGTTTACTCTGTGTGTTTGCTAGGCAACTTTAAGCAATGCACCTTTATTCTGTTTACATCAGCTGTGGATCCATTACCCTGTGTTTGTGGAAATCCACATTTGGCATTTTCAGAGATGTCTGAGCCAAGTTCAAACCTCAGTGTTTGGATATAGGGTGATGGCAGACACATGTCTTGTCAGTTCCACAGTTTTGTTATTTTTTAAAATGTATTTGATTATGCACTGGGCTTATATAATGAAAACAAAACTTTCATTAGTCTGGTTTGGGAGGGACTGCGGTTTAAGATGGGAAAGAGAAAAGGATCACGGGGAGGGAGGCAGGGAAAGCTGAGGGAAGACAAACAGCCAATGGTGCTACAGCCAGTGAGGGCATAAAGTCTGGAAGCAGCATTTCAGAGATTGTCTAAGAGCTGGTCCCCTCCAGGTCCTTTGGAGAAGGGAACTGGTGATGCAGATGTGTTTCTGAATCTGGGCTGCAGTTACCATTCTGCCTGTGCATGAGGCACCCCAAGCAAGTGGTTTTTTGGAAGCCTGAGAATCCTAGAGTTGTACCTTTTAAAGGCTCCTTTCCTCTCATGCTGGCAGCTTCCCTGTGGTCAGAAGAGGATACTGGGTCCCTGCTGCAGCTGGGCTCCTCTGTTTTTCAGGGAGAGGGAATAAAGGGGCCAGAAGGATCAAATTGAATGGAAATTAGTAGTACCTTCAAGAATGCATTTTAGATTAAATTAAAATTATTTCACTTTGATACTAAGTTTTTTATAGATTTGGTAGCATCATGGGACCTTATTGATGGACAGCAAGAGGTGAGCAGAGCCTGGCACATTTACCTTTGCTACAGATTTATTTCACAAGTCAGAAGTGAAACACTGAGTAATTACAACACCTGGATCTTAGCCAGACAGTCTTGGACAGAGTGCCTGACCAGTCACATCTGTTCTGTGCCTTCTCCACAGGACCTCTTCTCAGGTTCAGAGCAGTAATGAACTTAAACCAAAATGGATTATTTATGGTGATACGCAGAGCATGAAAGTAGAGAATGTTGAAGATTTCCTGCACCTAGACAGACAGAGAAACTAAACTGTAGGTAAAATCTCTCTCTCTGAAGGTGAAGGACAAGACTCTCAATTGATGTTCATCTCTGGAGCTTGGCATCAGTGAAGCTATGTTGATTTACACCAGCTGAAAAATCTGGAAGGGAACAATGCACTTTTTGTTTAATTTTTATGTGATCGTCAGACAATCCATCACATTCAGTTGGAGAGGAATAACATTTGGTAGATGTTTAGTCTTGATTTTTTTTTTCCTGAAATGGGAAGTGAATTAAATGAAGTGAAGACAGAGTAAGGGATTTTTATTATTTGAGCTAGCTGAACAGCCTGAAAAATATTAAATAAAAAAAATTTGTCAAATAAAGTCTTTGACATCACAGCAAAATACAGTTAAATGCATTATTTCTTGCAAGAATTGTTAATAGGAATTTAGGGAAGTCAGTTGTGCTGGACATGACAGATTTACAAAGAGTTGGCTGATCCATCTCTTTCACAGCATGTGTTACATAGCCCCTGCCTGTTGCACCTTTATCATCCACTGGCATCACTCAGTGCTGAATGTCATCAGAGGACCCAAGGTGCAAGGATTATGATTTCTCTTTTAGGGACTGGAGTGAAATTTGGTCTGGTGTCTGTCTCTACCTGCTGGTCTCATTGTGCTGCAGCGGTGGAAGCCATGAGCATGCATTGCTGTGCAGCCTTTGCAAACAGCTTGCCCTGCAGGGAGGGTGGGACAGTGCTGGCTTACCCAGAGACAGAGGCACTGTGCCAAAGCAACACAGATGATTTATGGACTCAGGGCCCTGCTCACCCAAAGGAACAAGTGATTGTGAGGGGCTGCTTTCTGTTTCTGCCTAAGCCTGTTGCCAGAGGTGGTGGGGATGAGCAGGCAGTGCCAAACTGCTCTCTGTCTCCTGTGCAGACCATGTGAGACTGTAAACAGCACTGAAGACCTGGCAGAGTTTTTGTCCATCGCTGGACGTGCATCAGTTTTGGCACAGACTGGGAAATGACTGGTGCAGCAAAAGTTTTGGGGCAGGTCATCCCCCCATTTCATTGAATTGAAACTCTGGGGCTTCCCATTTGGGACTTGTTCTGCTGCTGGGGAATACATATATTAAATTACCATCATTCCAACCTGACACAAGGTTACAGTCCAACCCCTATTACCTTTAAAAAACCAGATTTTTATGTTGCTGCAGTTTAATATAGGAAAAATATTCCTAATATATTATTCTCAAGGCTACCAACCAATCTGTGCAAGCCACCCTTGCAGTCAATGGGAAATAGTAGTGTGGGAAATGTACTTAGTCTTTAATAGGCAATTTTGCCATTTCTAATAATGATATTGTGCATCACAAATCAGAAAAGAATACAAGTATGTGAATTTCAGTAAGGCATGTGTTAAAAATCCCTAAACCCGATCTGGGAAAGTCTCAGTGAATTTGGAAACACTGAAAAAGCCAGGCTTACCTCCCAGGCTAGGACAAATAGCTGAGGAGTCCAGGAACAGACCACCTTGCTACTTAACAAGGCAGATGTGGCAGGGTAGTGCTGAACCAGCCACCAGCCAGCCTTGACATCAGGGGATTCTCAATTTGAAACAAATTTACCCTCTGTGAACATGAGGTTAACCCAGTGTGAACTGCAGTGGGAGAGAAAACGCCAATGAGCACAATTCCCTTTTCTTCAGCACAGGGAACTGATGTTAGAAAAACAAGGAGATTTTCTGGCAAATTACTTCTTGAAGATAATGGAGGAGAAACGTTGTTCTCGGACTTCTGATGATGTGTGAGCAAAATTTGGGTGTGCACTTTATTTGACCTACAAACTGCATGGGGAATGTGTGTTTCCTTGTGCAAGTGTGGAAGGCAGTTTAGTGCTATGCCCTTTACCAAGAGAGGCAGTTCAGCTGGGTTGAGAGTGGAGAGTTTCTTCATGTAACATAGCAGCTGAAGTGAGGGAATACTGTGTGGGTTGTGCTGGTACACAGTAGCACACCGAATGTTGCTCGCATGGCTTTAGAGGTGTTCAGTTTGATTCAGTGTCTGCCCAACAGGTTCAGTGCCAGAGACCTATATAAGAATATCCTGCTCTTGGACACAGAGTTCCTGAAAACATAAATCCCTGTGTGTGGTTAGTGCACAACCAGCATCTGACTCATTGCTTCGCAAAGCACTTTTAGTTGCTTGGGAAACCTGAGGACATGCACGATACAAACCCAGTGCCTGAGGTACTCCTGGAGCAGTCTGTGATCTCGGAGCTGTCAAGGAAACTTTGTTCTCTGTTATCCACACCACAGCCACTGGGAACTTCGTGTGACGACCCAAAGAGAATCCTGTACCCCCAGCCACTCTGAATCCATCCCCTTGGTGTTCCAGCTGATGGGGAGCTCTCAAGAGGTGTTACTAGCACAGTCCTCATCTATTGCACAGTTTTCTTTCCATACAGCAGGGGGTAGTAAAATACTCAGAGACTACATGTGCAAGAAAAGAGCATCAAATAGTAGAGCAACTGAATGGAAAACAAACAAAATATCTATTTTTAAACTGAGCTAAATCCATATAATTTTCAATAGGGAACCTTTTGATTCCTTGTAAAACAAGTTCCTTAAGGGTTTGAATGATGCTATTTAAATGTGTAATGACTTGGCCTGTTAAAAACCCAACATATTGATTGCTGCACTTTGAGGATGAAAGTATTAAACATTTTAATCGTGCTGTGCATGTTTAGGATGCAAACAAAAGTCCTCATTGTGAACCTGCCAATTAAAGTAGCTGCCAATAGGGAAAGGAGACATGCCTGTGGCTTTCTTTGGGTTAGCTGAGGTCATGGCTACAACTAATGCAAAGGTTCTTAAAGAAGTTTGGCATCTGAATGCACAAAAATCCCAAGCAATACTTCACTCTTTCTATTAAAAATTTTGGAGCTGTTTTGGACTGACAGCAATGTTTACAGGACAAGATCAAGGCTTTTTTTTTTTTTCCCCTTATATTATTAAGAAATATATAACAATGCAAAGGACAGTCTGAGATGTTAGTGCTAGGGACCCAGTTACAGGACTGCTCTTGAGCTTCAGAGTACTGTACATGAGCATCCTATAGTCCAACAGGGAGCTCATAAACCATTGAGGAAACCTAGGGGTAGCTGGTGGGAATAATCATGTGCTTCTAGTCTAGGAGTGGTTTAGAACTTCACTGTTTCTCTGCTTAGAATTTTGAAGAAAAAATTTAATTTCTGTGAAGTCACTGCCTGCATATTTCTATAGTACTATTTAGCAGTACACAGCCTAACACACATTTCTCTTCCAAACAGTGTAGGAATAATCAAACTTCTCATTTCTTTAAGGATTTCATAGAAATGCATAACCTATGAAGTTGGTTCCTAGTCATCTTCTTACACCAACTTAGCCTGATAAGTTCTAAATCCCAGCACACTTATTCCTGTGTATGTTAAGAACAATCTGAATGACTAACACCCAAGGTACTCTGGTATAGAGAGCTGTGAAGAGCTGAGTCTGGCTCAATGTTCCCTATTGCAAGAGGAAAGCTGTCCTTAAATCCATGTACAACATGGGACATATTTCTCATATATTTCTGCAAAGGTTTAAAAATTTACATCTAAATTTTTGTCTGTATTTTTGTCTCAAGTGATGTGGCTTTGTAGGAAGATTCTGAAGAAGATGTAGAAGTCCTTTGGTGAGTATATACTGAATTTGTGTTATATAATGATTTGATTTTTATTGGTAACTATTACTAAAGATACTGAAGTAAGTTAAAAAAAACAACCTGTAAGCCAAATCTACTTTATTTTCAAGAATCTCCAGCTATCACTCACGTATCGTTGCCAAATGTGTCATTTCTCTTAGCAACAGTTTAGATGACTTTAACAAGTATTTTTAACCTGTAAAAGAAAGTCGTAGAGCTCACTTCTGCAATCTGAAGTTCTGTGCAGATACCTAAGGGCTGGATTCAATGATAAATTGCTTCCCCTCCTGACAAGACCATGGAAGCTTTTCTTGCAGGGAATGCTTAGTAATTCAGTGGAAGTGGTTTGGATGGATTTTTGTCTTTCCAGTTGAATCTGGCTTTACTTTCTTTCTAGTATTATAAATTATTGTATGTGTAATAAAACATGTGCACCTCCTGAGAAAAATGTTAATTCTACAGAGAAAGAGGATTCAAAGATAACATTAGTTGTAGATGTATTTCTCTGTAATTTATCCACATTTAAATTATCCCCTAGGTTATCTTGGAGCAATGGCATCTTGGTAGCCATGGTTTTTACATAAAATGTCCAAAATTTCACTTGCAGTTTTGCCTGCAGACAATTTAGTGCTGTCTTTAATGCTCTTTTAGATCTCTTTAAAAGCAGATATTTCTGGAATGACAGATGCTAGCAGTGGAGATAGTTAGTTAGATAGATTAGCCCATCAAAGTAAAAAACTGTCCAGTATTTTGCAGCCACCTTGTTGGTGGTTTCTGTCATCCCTGTGGGTTGTATAATGCAGAGTGATGTGGCAACAGCTGAATCTGGTTGAATGTGTGCCAGAACCACAAATATGTTGCTGAATATAATGTACCTTTTTTCCATCTAATGAGCAAAAGCACAGATGATACACAGGGGTTCTCACATCCCACTCTATCTCTCATTCCCATCTTTGGATTGCCTACCAAGTGCTCCAAGTGCAAACTAACCTCTGAATTTGATATACCAGATGCTGCTATCTCATTTCAACTGTATCTTTGTGAGACATATTAATACTTAGCAATATCAGTTAAATAATCTCTTTGCTCTTAACATTTATTTAATCAGGTGGGTCAGGCAGAGCTGCAATGAAATCACATTGTTATTGTCCCCTTCTAAGCCTTCTACAGCATCCTGTCCTCTTCAAGGCTCTCTTTTAGATGCTGAGTCTCATGGGGCAAGCATTATCTTTATTTATTACTTGTTCAGTGCTAAACACTTACTGTTTTGAGGTTAGTTATAAACTTCTCACAATGTACTTACAATAAGAGTTTTACCTGACCCAGTGCCTTATTGTTGTTCTGTAACTGTTTTTTTTGATCTTTGAAGGAGTCCTTTTAATACCACTGTTGTTTAATTCACCAAGTCTTGAACTTTATTCTGGATTAATGATTTTCAAACAGTAGGTTTGGATTAAAATTTAGAACAAGTTTTCAAAAGGTCATCTTATAATGAGATACTTGTGGGACCATCAAGAATGGAAAAGGGAATGGATATATTCAGTTATTCCAGAAGGCTCCTGTTTGTAGGTAACCTATAGGTTAGATTTGAATTTTTTAAAAAAAGGGAAAAAGCTTGAGAACCTGTTTTTGTGTCAGATCCACATGACTGGCAGGAATAAAAATGTTGATATCACTGGGGGTGAATATCTTTAATTTTTCAGTAGGAACTGGGGAAAGATAAGGTATCAGAAAGGAACACTGTAGCAAGTCTAATTTTTTGCTGGATTTATAAGAGTTCAGAGGGAAGCTAGTGTAGTCATAAGCAAATATTTTATTTTCAGTATTCCTGGACACATCTTCCATTTAAGGAGTGCTTGGGATAAGGCTGGGGAACTGGAAAAAAACATGTCAGAGAGAGTACTATGGCGTAGGCAGGAGCATATGCTTCATATTAGGTATTCCAGTACAAATTCTTCCTCTCTCTACAGTACATGATAATTTTAGGGCTAGGGCTGGAATCAGGTTTTCAGAAAAAAAGGTGGAAACCCTTTTTATTCTTGCATTCTGCAAGACTGACAGAGATAGGATGGAAGTTTGCATAATTGGGAAGAACTGCCTTATAATTGAACTTACTATGCAAATAGGGCACTTTAAATTTTAAAAAAAAAGTTAGGCTTAGGTTTAGGGTGGCATTATGACCTAAAAAAAGGGAATCTTCTTCTGCCAAGCTCACTGTTGGATTGTTTAGGATCAACAAAGATTAGGAAGAATGTTGTTTTCTAATGAATCTCAATTTTTCTTAATGAAATGTTCATTCAGCTTAATTTCATTTTTTTGCTTAAAAGCAGGATTTAAGAAGAAATTGCCCATTAAGCCTAGCTTTTCACTGAGTCTGGAATGGCTGCAGTGGTAGGAATGCAGGTTGGCATCAGGAAGGGTGAATGCTGTTATTCCAATACCTTATGGAATACCTTGTTCACCTGAGTGGGAAGGAGGGATATTTGAAGAGACTATTGGTGACTATACAATTATTCTCTTTAAAGCATTTTAGCTGCAAGAACTAGTTCACTGCCCATATAATAAGTAGGAATATGGTTGAGGTTTACTTCATATCTGGGAAGGGAAAGGTTTGACCTGGAAGTTTAGGATGACACATGATACCAACATCTGATGTTTCATGTTTAGAGACTACTGCAGGGTTTAGTTCCACAGTTGCTTTTAAGGTTAGGTTAGAATTAATTTAAGTTTTGAGTGTGGAAAATAAGTCTTGAAGAATTCAAGGTCCTGTTGGATTCTTTATGTTCACAACTAACAAGAATATCCATTTCTCCACATGCCATTAATTTGTGTTAGGTTTCACTCTAGGTATTGCTTACCTGGCTATGATCATAACCTTGTAAGCTGTGGGGAACTCAAATGCACATTGTTTCCAAGAAGTTATTAAACTCCATTGATCTCTAGAAGTGCTTACAGAAGAAATTGTTAATAATGAACAGCAATATATGATATTCACCCAAAAGTTCTAGAGAAACTTGGAAGCTGGATTACTGTAAATAACTGTTTTGAAGAATCAGTGAACAGGAATTAATGTTATATGTTGGCAGAGAGTCAATATGGATTTTTAAGGGTAGGCCAGGCCTCACGAATGTAGTAGCGTTCTTCAGAGAAATCAATAAGCTTGTGGATAAAGGAATTATGGTTGATTTAACCTATTAGGTTATATTTTAAAGAATTGAAGAAGTCAGAGGATAAAAGAAAAAGACAGAAGTCAGCAATAAATGGTCAGTTTTCACAGCAAAAGGAGGTTACCAGTAAAGTATTCATGGGATTTGTCCTGGGGCCTGCAATGTTCCTAATATTAATAAATGGTCTAGAAATGAGAAGGAGAAATTTTTGAGGGATCTTAGTTTGCTGACAATACTAAGTTATTCTGAATAGAGTGATAGAATCATCAAATAGTTTTGATTGAAAGTGACCATTAAAGATCATGCTGTCCAAACCCCCTGCAATGAGCAGGGGCATCTTCAACTAGATCAGGTTGCTCAGAGACACATCCAACCTGACCTTGAATGGGAAAGTTGTTCCGGTGTTTCACCATCCTCATAGTAAAAAATTTCTCCCTTATATCTACTGGAAATCTACCCTCTTTAAGTTCAATACCCTTTGTCCTAAGCCAACAAGCCCTACTAGAGTTTTTGTCTCCATCTTCCTTATAAGTCCTCTTTAAGTACTGAAAGACTGCAATAAGACTCCCCAGAGCCTTCTCTTTTCAGGCTGAGAAACTCCAAGTCTCTCGGCCTTTTTTCATAGCAGAGGTGCTCCATCCCTCTAATCATCTTTGTGTCCTCCTCTGGACTTGCTCCAACAGCTCCATGTCCTTCCTGTGCTGAGGACCCCAGAGCTGGGTGCGCTGTTCCTGGTGGGGTCTCACCTGAGTGGAGCAGAGGGGCAGAATCCCCTCCTCCCCTGCTGCCCACGGTGCTTTGGCTGCAGCCCTGAGCTGGTGGTGGTTTCTGGGTGTGAGTGCACAAGGCTGGGTCATGTCCAGCCTCTCATCCAGAACACCCCCAGAGCCCTCTCAGCAGGGCTGCTCTTCATCTGTTCATCACCAGCCTGGGCTGATACCAGGATTGCCCTGACCCAGAAGCAGCACCCGCATCTGGCCTTTTTGAGGTTTGTGAGCTTGTCCAGGCCCCCTTTTCGAGCTTGTCCAGGTCCCTCTGGATGGCATTCCATCCCCCAGGCACATCAGCTGCTCCACACAGCGTGGCGGCGTCGGTAAATTTTCTTAGGGTGAACTCAGTCCCACTGTTGCTGTCTTTGCTGAAGATACTAAACAGTCCTTTTTCCCAGTAGAGATCCCTGAGGGACATCACTTGTCCTAATCTCCACTTGGACATTGAACACCCATCATATCATGGAGCTGTTGACCATCACCCTCTGGATGTGACCACCCAACCAATTCCTCATCTGCCAAACAGTTCATGCATCAAATCCATTCCTCTCCCATTTTGAGATAA
>VZTR01017675.1:293861-335778 GCA_013400775.1 Chaetops frenatus
AGTCAATATGGATTTTTAAGGGTAGGCCAGGCCTCACGAATGTAGTAGCGTTCTTCAGAGAAATCAATAAGCTTGTGGATAAAGGAATTATGGTTGATTTAACCTATTAGGTTATATTTTAAAGAATTGAAGAAGTCAGAGGATAAAAGAAAAAGACAGAAGTCAGCAATAAATGGTCAGTTTTCACAGCAAAAGGAGGTTACCAGTAAAGTATTCATGGGATTTGTCCTGGGGCCTGCAATGTTCCTAATATTAATAAATGGTCTAGAAATGAGAAGGAGAAATTTTTGAGGGATCTTAGTTTGCTGACAATACTAAGTTATTCTGAATAGAGTGATAGAATCATCAAATAGTTTTGATTGAAAGTGACCATTAAAGATCATGCTGTCCAAACCCCCTGCAATGAGCAGGGGCATCTTCAACTAGATCAGGTTGCTCAGAGACACATCCAACCTGACCTTGAATGGGAAAGTTGTTCCGGTGTTTCACCATCCTCATAGTAAAAAATTTCTCCCTTATATCTACTGGAAATCTACCCTCTTTAAGTTCAATACCCTTTGTCCTAAGCCAACAAGCCCTACTAGAGTTTTTGTCTCCATCTTCCTTATAAGTCCTCTTTAAGTACTGAAAGACTGCAATAAGACTCCCCAGAGCCTTCTCTTTTCAGGCTGAGAAACTCCAAGTCTCTCGGCCTTTTTTCATAGCAGAGGTGCTCCATCCCTCTAATCATCTTTGTGTCCTCCTCTGGACTTGCTCCAACAGCTCCATGTCCTTCCTGTGCTGAGGACCCCAGAGCTGGGTGCGCTGTTCCTGGTGGGGTCTCACCTGAGTGGAGCAGAGGGGCAGAATCCCCTCCTCCCCTGCTGCCCACGGTGCTTTGGCTGCAGCCCTGAGCTGGTGGTGGTTTCTGGGTGTGAGTGCACAAGGCTGGGTCATGTCCAGCCTCTCATCCAGAACACCCCCAGAGCCCTGGCTGTTCCTGGTGGGGTCTCACCTGAGTGGAGCAGAGGGGCAGAATCCCCTCCTCCCCTGCTGCCCACGGTGCTTTGGCTGCAGCCCTGAGCTGGTGGTGGTTTCTGGGTGTGAGTGCACAAGGCTGGGTCATGTCCAGCCTCTCATCCAGAACACCCCCAGAGCCCTCTCAGCAGGGCTGCTCTTCATCTGTTCATCACCAGCCTGGGCTGATACCAGGATTGCCCTGACCCAGAAGCAGCACCCGCATCTGGCCTTTTTGAGGTTTGTGAGCTTGTCCAGGCCCCCTTTTCGAGCTTGTCCAGGTCCCTCTGGATGGCATTCCATCCCCCAGGCACATCAGCTGCTCCACACAGCGTGGCGGCGTCGGTAAATTTTCTTAGGGTGAACTCAGTCCCACTGTTGCTGTCTTTGCTGAAGATACTAAACAGTCCTTTTTCCCAGTAGAGATCCCTGAGGGACATCACTTGTCCTAATCTCCACTTGGACATTGAACACCCATCATATCATGGAGCTGTTGACCATCACCCTCTGGATGTGACCACCCAACCAATTCCTCATCTGCCAAACAGTTCATGCATCAAATCCATTCCTCTCCCATTTTGAGATAAGGTTTTTTGGGGGGACCATGTCAAAAGCCTTACAGAAGTCCAAGTAGATGGCATCTGTAGCCCTTCCCTTGTCCACTGAGGTGGTTATGCCACAATCACTTGTTCTCCACGTGCCTCAGCACAGCTTCGAGGAGAGTCTGTTCTATGATCTTTGGAGGCACAGAAGTGAATACGTAATGTGATTTTACTGTGAAGAATTATAGAAAGGAGTAGAATATGTAAAGTGAAACCAGGAAGCAGAAATTTCAACATAGGGGAAAAAAAAGGTACTTTTGCCTCAAATTGCATTTTTAAGCTGTCAAAATTCCTACCACAAGATGCTGTGGACAGTAAAAAACTCTCAGATGTGAAAAGTCCTTGGATGAAAAGAAGAAACCATTGAGGACTATTAAAGATAGAGTTGCTGCATCTGGTTCGTTACTGCATCAGCCACAAATCCCAGGAGGCTGAAAAATATTCTGGGGAATTAGGGCTGTATATTATATTGTTCTCACACTCTTCCCTGGAATCAATTTTGGACACCATCAGGAATGGATGCTGGGTAAATTGAAAGCTTGATCTGATAAAATATAATAGGGGAGGGTCTTTATAAATTAATCTTGTAAAAAACCAAATATTCAATGTATCTGATTATGCATAGGTGTTATTTGAATTTTCCAAATATTGCAATTATCACTGTAAAACACTTGCTATCCTTGTCATATTTCTATATGTTTGAAAAGAGAATACAATTGCTTTAGTAAGATTAATCTGGTACTCTGCACTCTGAGAACCTTTTCATATCACT
Organism: Chaetops frenatus; assembly: GCA_013400775.1. Lineage (NCBI taxonomy): Eukaryota > Metazoa > Chordata > Aves > Passeriformes > Picathartidae > Chaetops > Chaetops frenatus. The sequence goes on from VZTR01017675.1 coordinate 296,232, forward strand.
TTATTTGGAATCAAATAAATTGTGTATTTCTTTCCTTTTGCGTAACTGTCCTCTTTTCCAAAGTCAAAACTGAAAATAGAAAATAAGTTAATTAAAAGCATAATATATGTTACACATCATGAGTTGTCTTGCAACATAAATTGTACAGTTGCCAATCAAGCAAGCCCACGTCTACTAAGCACAGACTACTCAGGTTTAAGGATCTGTTCTCTCAGTTGTCTTTTTCTGCTTTTACTGTGAATATAGTAAATGTACCATAGTGCCATCACTCATGCTTTAGGACAGGACCCTCAGTGGCTGAAATCAGCAATAGTTCTGTTTAGGCATTTAAAACAGTATCAGAGAGTCATGAAGGAATATTTGATCCTTTCAGTTGCATGAAAAACCTAATAAAAATACTGTATTGCTCAGAAATAAATCAAAAGGTTTTGCAAAATGTCAGGTGCAGAGAAACTTGTGGGACATGAGATCCCCTTTGAAGCAATATGCTGTATAGTGCTGGTGATAGGCTTTCATTAGCTTCATTAGCTTCAGCTTCTTAATTTGTACTCCTGCCATCAAGTCCTGTGTCTGTTCTCTCACAGACACTCTCTATAGTCTGGGTGCATGAAGCTTTGTTGCTGTATTTTGCAAACACAGTAGGAAGTGGCAATATTGTTAGACGTGTCCTTGGATGCCCTGTGACTTGCAGCAGCAGCAGGAGTGATGATCTTGTATTTAGTATCAAACAATAGCTCACTATAGAATTTCCTAAACTCGAGTTGGCTTCTCACCATGTCCCAGAACCAACCTGGCATTTCACAATAGAGGAATCAAATGTCTTTTGGCAGCATCTGATGTCATCGTTGCTCAGGGCCTGATCTCAGAATTTGGCTGTCATGAGTCACTTCATCTACTCAGTTGTGTAAAACAGAAAAAATGTGGGCATCAGCAGTGCTGTGACCTTTATACAGTTTTCAACAGATTGAAAGAAGGCAGAACTGTTATTACTAATTTTAAACCGCTAATATATGTTGGGCTTTTTCAATCCATGATGCTAATGGAAGTCTATCACCAGAAGTATACATCATATCACTTTAAAGGAAATCTCATTTGAACCCAAGAACTCACAAGCAAAATGGCAGTGGAATGTGCTTGGACAGAAGTGTTGCACCTCATTTTGCACTGTCTTGTCATGGGTGATGGATTTTCTGGCTTGAGGGAAGGACAACTCCTATCTTCCTTTTGGCATATTAGCTGGAGTTGCATTGAGAAGCAAAAACAAAAGATCACTTCTGGGTGAAAACATCACATTTGGTGTTCAAAGTTATAGTTTATGCTGAAGATCTGCTGCAATTCTTCAGAAAAAAATACTCTATATAATATGCATGTATTGCTAATCTGCCAAACCTCTGAGGCTATGGGGGTAAAACTGGGGTTTCTTTAACAGCTTGTGATCTGGCTGATCTGGTCTGCTTGTAATATACAATATTTATCACTTGTGGAGCTTGACCACTATCATAAATCAACTGGGTGCTACTTAAGTAATATTTGAACAGGAGTTAAGCTGTAAGTGAATTATGGAATGATTTCATATGGTGGTCATCAGCCTCAGATGGTTATGTGAGGAAAACAGACCAGGGCTTCATATCCTGATCCTTTCCTATATTCTTCTACCTTTTGTAAAGTTATGTTGCTCCTGCTTCCTGTCTTATACAGGTACTGATTGAAGACAAGAACAAAATTATTGTATAAGAAAGAGGATTTTTAAAAAATATAAACAATATATTAATAAACAGTAGGTGGTAAAAGATTACCAAATCTTTTACAAGGCAGAACAAGTTTAAGATTTTCTCTTTCTTGCTATTGTGAGTTTGTGGTACATGTTGATGCCTGAAAGTCCATTCTTTTGGGGACATGCATAACATAAAGACTTTTCTTTTAATGTTATCTTTCTGACTATGATAGTTGCATAATAAAATTTTGAAATGCAGTGTTTAAGGACTACAGCAGGAAAAGATGTGACATACTAGCAGTTTGAGCACACTGCTAGTTGAGCCAAGCTTTCAGTTTCCAAATCAAACTTCTTGTCTGTGTCCTTCTGATGGTCTTTCTTCCAGAATTTGCAGTGGTGTAGTTGGACCATGGAGTTTCATCAGTGAAACTGGGTAGGTCTGTTCTGATCTGTTCCCAGTTGAAACTGGGATTGAGGAAATTTGCAGTCTCCTTCTGTTACAAAGATCACAGTCATTTCTGCACACCTCATGCTGCATCATATACACTCAGAACCAGAATTTATCTCTGGCAAGAGCTGTGCTTCCTGAATTATGTTTGGCATGCCTGTTCTCAGTTGTGAAGTATTTATCCATTTCCTGGTGTCAGATACTGAAGCCAATGGGATTATGGCCCCTTTTAAATAAAATCCAATCTTGTCATCTGCTACTGAATCCAAGAATTATTATCACTTGTTTCATGGGCTTCTTATCAACAGCTTATTTTGGCCTATTGGTCTTGAAACAGTTTTGTTACACCTCATCAGCACCTGGTTTTGCTAATTTATGATGTGACTGAAGTTGAAGTGAAAGTGGCTCTGCCATCTAGTTTGATTTGGATCTATTGCTGACTTAATAATATGAGCAAAAATGGCAGCTGAGCATCTGTCTTCCTTTTTCTGTAATAAATGTACATAAAGAATCTCTGCATCTGCTAACTGATGCTGCAGATTGCTTTCCCTTCGGTGGAAGCCTTTCCAAATGGTCTCAGAAGCAGCAAGAATAGATGCTTGTGGTTGTTTTTCCTGGCGTTTCGGTGGTGTATGGAGATACATCGTTTCTGCTTCCTCTGTTTCTGTCACTGCCGTTTATAGGGTGGCCATTAATTGTTCTGTCAAATTGCAGTCTGGAGCATATGTGTCAGATGGCATCTACAGTACATGGCACCTGCAGGCTCCATACTGTTTGCTCAGTTCTGTATCAATACATTATTATTATATTCCTTTCACTGATCACTTCAATTGCTCTTTGAAGGAGTGGCATGTTTTGAAGACTAGGTCTTTTGCTTTAAAAATGTAGCACTTATTTGCTTCCATTCTTTCTGAGATTAATTGTGGGTGCCAAGAATGAGAGCTCGGCAGTATAAACATTTTTTTCTCAGTATTCAATGCAAATACTTATTCAGGTAAAGGCAAAACAAGACACTTTTGTATCTGCTGTTCTTTCTGGGCTCCTTAAATATTTTGATGATCTGTTCAGCATTTGGGGGGCATTATTCCAACATGATTTTCCTGATTGTCTTTCCCCCACTACAGCCCCTCAGTTTTATACCAATTATTTTTCTCTCCTTCCTCTATAAATTCTGCAGGGAGACTTAGTTCTGGTGTTCAGTTTTACTGCCTGTACAGTGATTTTGTCTGGAAATCCACCATGCCTGGCATCACTCCATGTTGATGATTTCCTTTGTTTCTCACTCTTACTTTGCTTTTTTTTTTTTTGTAAATTGTGTTTTCTATATTATTCTGAAACTCACAAGATTGACCTCTGCTGTCATCTTCCATATGCCACATGCTGAGTGGTAGCATAAGAAAACAACACATCTCTTAAGGCTTTAAATTGAGAGAGCTGTAACAGAACTGAATCCTTGTGGCAAGCCAGTGTTCCCAGATGGGAAGGACTACATTTAAGGCCTTTGGTGCTATTAATTTTTAAAGGCTGCAAAGAATGAATAAAGTGTGAGTGAGGCCTGATGGCTGACAGGGATGGAGGGGCCTGAGCTAACAGTGCTACACCAGTGCCCCTCTCAGCACCAGTGCCCCTGGCTTGATTTTGGAGTAATCTCAACATGAGGTCAGGGAGGCATTTCCAGTGGGAATAGACTTGCCAAAATATGCCTTTATACTCTATTCCTGTGCTGGCAGTAAAGTGGTGCTCAGCAGGTGAAGGGGAGGAGCTGTCACAAAGATGTTTGCACTGGGAGAGAGCATTCAGGTGCAAGACTGCTGAGCTATTTTGAAGGTTTTTCATCCTTTTTAGCCCATTCTGATTAGCTGGTGTCTGAGGGCAACATTTTTACAAATTGATGATGAAATGTAATCATTCTTTGTTGCAATTCTGTTTATATTTACAAACTTTCAGTTCCCTGAATGCCAGAAGTAAACATGGGAGTCTCATTGCTTTAAGAGTCTCCTCAGATAGTTGTCTACCCTAGGCTTCTCTTTCTTGCTTCATTTCTTTATCAAAATCATCCTACATGCTCTCTGCTTTTCTCTGGGGCTTTCCCGCTGCCTGCTCTGTCTGTGCCTGTATTTTTGCCCTTTCTCATCCTCGGTGAACTCAACTGAACAACATTCATTGCCCTGAGTTTGAACTTAGTCCCTAAGGAAAATTGCAGTGGTTGGTTCTTTTACTAGGCCTCTGTTTTGGGTGCTGACCTCCAGTGGAAGTGTTGTAACCAGCTTTTTACATTTAGCCTACTATGTTATACTCAGTAAAATGTAACTCCTAAATTCAACTCTACTATCAGATAGATTTGCTGTTCCTATTTATAAATGTCACTGGGGTTTTTTTGTATGCTGTTAAACAGCAGTTCTCCTTTTCCCCACATGTTTTTCTTGTTTTGCATTGACTCCATGTTTCAGAATAGAAAATAATTGACTTTTAGGGTCACTCAGGGAAGATATTTAGTTTTCCCAGGTTTCTGGGTGGGGAACTTCAGCCAATCACATTTATTTAAGAATATCTCTGAGACATTTGAACTTGACCCTATTTCCTGCCAATAACACCTGGCAAGAGAGTTAGGTAAGTTAAATTGCAGATATATTAAAGATTTATTTTAGGTAAAGCCTGTTTGTAAGGTATTTGTGTGCCAAGTTATGTCTGGAGTAAACTTTTATAGCTAACACTAAATCAGAGGCAAGCAGTACAGAAAGAAGTGTAAAGGGGAATAAAACAGAAAGGCTGACAGATCTGTAACTGTAATAAAAATGGTTGTGGAGAATTCTATGGCAATAACTTAGATAATTGCCAGAGTTGTAAAATCCAGATTTTTCTGTCTTCAAGACTCCTGGGAGCTGCTGGAGAAGAAGAAAATTAAATGTAATGGTTCATATATAATTCAGAATTTTGTTGCTTTTTATCATTCTCAAAAGAGTAAAAGTGACCTACTTTCTATACGTTGTAGTTTAGTGGGAAATTCCCCCGACTCCCAGTGTTAGCATGCTTGTTCTCTTCTTAAGCAGGTGCTAACTCCCATCTCTGCTTTACTACTGCTGGCATAGTATGTGCTAAATGTGTTGTGACATTCTTTCCTCTCAGTGTACAGTGGAGATGGTTGTGCTCCTTCCCAAATTCCAGTCTTGTTAATCTTCTGGGATTAATGCAGGATCTAAATTAGTTTTCTTTATGTTAATTGTCAACCACAGTAGAAGTAATTAAATAACAAGCTCTCTAAGATTTGTGTTTTTAGAATCAGTAAGTTATATGTAATGATGACTTAAAAGAGAAAAAAAAAAGATAAAGCTCAAAGACAGATAAAAAGGCACCATTTCTTTATTTGTTACAATGTATATTTGGAATCAAATGTAAAATAAATAATTAGAAATGTTCTTGGAACTCAGAGGACAATCAGTATTAGCTCCATTGTAAGGATGGATTTGAAGTGGAAATATTTCAATTCAGAAGACTTCTTCCATTCCATTCCATGTTTGCAAAATCCAAGGAGAACAGTCTAAAAACTCTGAGCAAGGAAAACTAGGAAATTGGACTTAAGGCTACACATCAAGGCTGTCTCCATTTACAATACAACACTGCAGTAGTATGCTAGAGAGAGTATGAAACCAGTCAGTTCTGATCCTGCCCTCCAGGAAGAGCCAATGTTTAGTTTTCTGGACCTAGCTCTATATGGAGGAAAGGAGAGAAATTTAATGAGCTTATACTTTCCCATCATATTGCTGAACTTACTTTTGATTGAGGAAATTCTTCAAATTTCTCAGTTCTTTTCCTACCCCCTTCATGGATAGGGACAGATAAGGGAACATGTTAATCCTCTTTTGCTGAAAAAGGGATTTCATTGACCAGTAGGGGATTCAGGGTTGTATGATGGGCACTGCTGTAGTTACTTTTCCAAAGAGAATTGGCTACACAATTTGATTCTCAGGTGTATGTACAAGAAGCAAAACAAAATAATATTTTTCACTAAATGAAAGGTATCCTTTAGAACTGTTTGTGGGGACATATTTGAAAAATAAGCATGGTTCTCTTTAGCCATGTTTAGTTATTTATTTGAAGTAAGCAGTTTCCTCCAGCTATGGATATTAGACCAGTAAGCAAGAGGACTTGTTCATATATTTTTGTTTTACTTTTTCGTTTTACTTTTTTGATCCAAGCCTTAGGATTTGGGAATTCGGTTCCAAAGGGAATGAATTTATGTATGCAGGACACGTTGTTCAAGGAGCTAATACTTACAGTAAACAGAGGTTGCTTAACTGTTGAGTAATGCTACAATAGTTATTTCCAATATTTTGCAAGAAACAATGTTCATGCAATGTTTTACCACTAGTAAATTGTTAGTGGTTTTAATTTAATGCCAAAAATAATCTCTAAGGGCTGTAATTTCAAAAACATGGTGCATCACACATTGGGAGCTATACCCTCTATACTTTTGTAAGGTAAGACATACATGAAAGAGGCACAGGTTCTTTTGTCCCATTAATAATACTTTAAATAGTGAAAGAACACTCTTGTGACATCAGAAACAGTAAATTATATCCATTGAAAGGAGATGCATGTGTGTGCAACTTATGATACAGTTTAAAGAGAAAGTCTTTTAAAAATGCTTAAAGAAAATCTCTGTCCAATGAATTACTTCAGGAAGGCAGATACAATCTGAAGTAGCCTTATTTGTCTTCTCTTTTTGGAGCAGTGGTGTGTTTACATTATAGCTGGGTCAAACCTAGCAGTACTACAAGTCTCCATGCAACTCTTTGTACAGTGTATTGGCATATACTGTGATTAATATTTGAATATAAAAAGTTTTAAAGTGACTGAAAATAAATTGTCTGTAAAGTGTCCCTGGATCTCCCTCACTCCAGATCCAATAAACTTGCAGAAACTGCTCTGCTTAGACTATTTCTTTGTAGCTTAACAGTATCACTACAAATTTTCCTTTCCACTGGAATTAGGAGGCAATTTCCTAGTGGAGGTCAGCTTTAGCAAGCAGTTCTATTAATGCAATTCTCACCAAGTTCTTCCATTTGAGATAGAAGCAGGTTCTTATTTTAAAGAGGAAGAATGAAAGGATAAGGCAGATGAAATGCCTTTGAAATGTTTTACTCTTGTTAAGTGGCAGAGAGAAACAGAAGGTCTTATCTCCTATGCTGCTGCTTTGTCTACTGCTGTGACATTTATGTAGCTATGCATGCCTATATAGGTATATGCATATTTAGATATCTATATTGAATACAGACAGAGTCCTGAGCTGGAGTTGATTAAAACCTACTTTTCTCTAATTAGACGTTTGAGTCTGAAATACTGCAGACTAAGCATGAATATTCTGAAGGGGAACTAGGACTTTCCCAACATTCCTTCCACCAGTTTAACAACATTTTTTTTTTTTCTGGTGCAATCAAATCATTATCACCTTCTTTAAAAATAGCAACATAAGATCCTCTTGGCCTGAAGTTAGTAAACTCACGTGTAGGTTTTTGTGTGGTATAATACTGTGCTCACTTACATACAGTTTTTCTCATGAATGTATCTACATTGCATTAGCTGTCCTGGGTTTTCATTCAGTTCCAAGCTGATTGGTCTTTGGCTGTTTCATTTTGTTAAAATCTGAGTAAAACTTTAGGTGGCCCTTTGGAAGGCTTGCCTTCAATGAGAACCTGGAATTTAACATATGAACCACATTAACTGATTATTATTTCCATCAAACTCACTCCCAATTAGCATCGATTTGTGAAAATAACTAGAAAAGTAGGTTTCTTCATAATTTCTTTTCTCTTTTCTCTAATCATTTTTTTTAATAACTAAGAGCAGAACCTGTATCAGAGAGTCTGTGTGGCTACACTGGTACCTTTTAATACAGAAAACCCAGGAAATATTTAGATATTCATGCTAATGTCGCCCTCTAGATCTTGCTTTGCAGGTAATATGTGCCTTTAAAGTACTCCATGTCTCGGATTTTTTGGTGAAGCATCCACAGAAGACTGGCTTTCCATACACATGGAAAAATATCCATCGTGGTTTGTCAGACTCCTCGTGAAATTTTCAGTGGCTTAAAGGCAGAGTGTGAGGCCATATCTGTAACATGGAGAGAGAGCACAATACTAATGCAGTCACATGAATGAAAGAAACCTGTGCAAGAAACCTGTGACTGCATCTAAAGAGGCAAGTTAGTTGTGATGAAGTTGCTGGCAAAGATTGTGCTTTGAGGTGGAAAAGTGAGCATAGAGTTACCTGGAAAATGACTGTGAGAAGGAGATGAAGACAGGCTGAGCAGGACAGGTTCCAACCACCCAAATGCACATCAGGGGTGTGAATGCTTGGGAAGATACCTGCAGCAGTGCAAGACGTGATGGAATCACAGGTGCAGAATGAAATACCTGTCCTTTGTTGTGAAAAATGGTCCCACATCCTTTCATTGGTATTGTTGAAAGAGCTTGAATAGAAAGCAAAGGGAGATACAAAATAAAAGAGCAGAAATCAGTGCAAAAAATGCAAAGGGATGAAGAGGAGCTAATGAGGTGGATTGAGAGGTGGAAGTTGTGTTAAAGAAAGGAAAATAATACTTCTGTAGAAATTATATATGAGGGTGTAGGGAGTGAAATGAGAAAGCTGAATGTAATTCCATTATTGTGGAACTGAATAGCATGAAAGGAAAAATGAAGGAAACGTCAAGGAGGCAGCAGATAAAAGAAAGGTTGTTTTAGGGTGGTATGTCACTGGGGAAATGATTTTCACACTGATTCTTGTATTTTCTCCAGTGTATTTCACTGCTTATTGCCTTTCAGAACTGATAACTTTCTGATGATTGGATATCAGAATATTTTGTTCCACAAAGGAAAAATTTGCTGATGGGATTTCATAGACTTGCTTTGTGTGCCATTACTTGTCCTCTTCCTGTTGCCCTTTAGACCTGATGTAATGCTGGTTTATACATCTCCTCCTAAAGAAACACTCAACATGAGCAAGTCATAAAAATATTCTACAGAGTTTGCCAACACTCGAGGGCAGGAACACTCAGACATTTTTGAATACTTTGGTTCTAATTTAGGACTAACTGGAACATACCTCATCTTCACAGTGTCATTTTCTTTAGAAAAGAACATTGGTTTCATATATGGAACAAAAGGATGATCATTAAAACCCATCTGTGGGCCTCTTTAATAAACAGAAGCATGAGATAACCCAAAGAGCTTTTGCACAGCAGTGCACTGGATCTTGGTGTCAGGGAAGTTTGCAGTGCTCAGAGATTTTTGGGAAGTAAGGAAGTAGAAATCCTTAACTATTAACCAATTAAACCAGTAACCAACTAAAACTCAGTCCACACTCTAGCAGATATGAATGTGTCCATTGATAATGCATTCCTAGAAGAGGAATTAGCAGTAGCAGTAGCAATAAACTGTCCTTATTTGCAAATCTAAACACTTCTGAAGAACATCTTCCTCTAGAGGAGTAGAAATACATTTGATGTAAATAGTGAAGCCTTTTCAATATCTACTTGGCACACACATATTTTTCCACCACTTACTTGGTGGAACATTACTTGGACCAGTAGAGCTGTGAAATACACAGAGAAAAACTGGTCAAGAGAAGGAAAAATTTACCAAGCAGGAATACAAATTTTGGAGTGTGAATTATCAAAAATTCTTATCTTCCGTGTGAGGGAATGCTAGAAAATTATTATTATTTTAGATTTCGTTCCACCAGAGATGGTAAAAATTCATATTTAGATATTAGATATCCATATAAACACTCTACCATATGATAAAAAATTTTACTTGATACGTGGACCATTATTAGTAAAATTTAAAAAAAAACCTGGTCACCCTGTGTTTCTGGGTTGTGTGTAAGGTTAAAAAAAGTCCAAAATTGCACAATTTTGCTGTTGAAAGTGGGTGACCTTCATATTTCCTTTCCTGAAGGTGAATGTGTTTAAAAGAGTTAAGCTAGAATGTCAACTAGCAATATGTCAGCTATGGCATATGGGTGTTCATATCCAGGCTGTTGCCAAGCAGAAAATGCAAACTAAATGAAAAGTCACTTCTCTGTGGTGAAAGGTGAAAGAACCTGCCTTGCATTCATGACAGGACTAGATGATGTACTATAAAAGACTGCTGTATTTTACCCTTTGATTTCTAGAATACTGTAAGAAGGAAGAGAATGTGGAGAACCTTGAAATTCAGAGCCAATTATTCTTCCCAAGTTTTGCGTGGTTCTCAGGATGGTGAGTAATGGGTTGCTGTTCCGCACAGCAGCACAGCTGTACAGCTACTGGATTTGCTTCAACAAAACATCAACTTTTCAGTAAAAAATTGGCTGCAAGAAGATAACAGATGTACAAAAGAAAATAGGGAAAGAATAACTCTTAACATCTTTATATTTTGTTTACTAGAAATTTTTAAAGGGAAAAAAAGCTTAACTGTTATGGCAAGTTGATATTTTTGCCATTATAAACTAATTTTATTGTACTAATTTGTTCATATTATTGTACCACAGATAAGAGCACTGCTGTTGCAGCTTGGCAGGTTCATATTCAGCCTTCCTTTTCCAAATACTTGTGTCTTTGGAACTATTTAAGTGGCAACAGAAGCTGTCAAGAATCGATGGCTACACTTCTTGTTCTTTTAAAGAATGAAAAACACTCAGGTTAACTCTTGTCTTTGTTTAGTCTATTGTTTCTGTTTCTTTGAGAAGACAATGGCAGACATTTTACAGGAGAGGATTATGGTTCAGTCTCTAAGAAGTTTATTTCTGTTTGCTAACAAACTAGTCTTTTGGGGGCTTTGTATTTCCTATATTATAGTACCAGTCATGGACACTAATTCTCAAATATGGGCACGTAATTCCTGCTTGGGGTTATAGTCACAGAAATATAAAAGGCACAGGAACTAGGAGTAGTGACATAATCCCAGAAGTGTTACAGAAAGAGAGGCCATGATGGCCTTTAAATGAAGCAGTGACTGGAAATGTTCAGGACGTACTGTCCCAGTAAACCTATTGTCCTCATTATATGAACTTTTTGTGGGCACCATACGAACACATAACAAAAAAAGCTGTCTCCTGCCCAGAAAAGCTTATTTTCTAATTTGCAGCTTCTTTGAGCAGCTACTGTCCACAATAAATCTCGAAAGGTTGCTTTCTGTTAAGAATCCATCAGAGTTTTCACTGAAGCAAGCTCTGAGCTGGGGCAGCACTGACCTGCACGTGCTCCCGAGTGTTTACCCTGGAGTGGCTCTGGGGCTCACCCTCCATCCTGTCCCTATCCAGTGCCATAAAAGCTGCTGTTTACTGAGGCATGGAAGGGCAGGCAAGCAGGCAGTGATACTTCCTGAGAATATTTTCCCAGTTCTGCAACACTTTGAAAGTCAGGGACTTCCTGAACCAGAAATAATGGTGTGGGTTTGGGGTGTCTTTGCCTCAGTGGATTTCTCTTCCATGAACTTGGCTGGTTTTCTGTTGAAGCCATGTCAGCTACACCTGGGCTGTGGTGTTCCACTCCAAAACTGCATGTTATTGTGAGTGCCTTATTTTGCTTGTTTGGGGGCTGGTACCTGCTAAGTTTCCAGGGTAACTCAACTTGTTAGGACAAGCAGCACTTTCTTGGGATGGCCCCAGATAAAAGGTAACCAAATACACACTTGTTTTACAGCAAAAAAGTGATTAATATTATGATACTGTAGATACCAACTCTTTTTTAAAAATGAATTTTAATCATTGAAAGCTTCTGTAGGTGATAGCTAACCAACAAAATGTCAGGAAAGTCACTAATGATGGTCCCAAAATAATCAGCAAGGAAGAACCTCCAAACTATTGTTCTGCCTAGAAGACCCAGTGTACATAACAAGATAGTCTTGTTTGTAGCCTTGGAAGACAAGACAGACAAGTGTGTTTTTTGTTTATGCACCATTGGATTTTTTACACATAGTGGTTCAGGGATTACATCAGACAAGGTTTCTCTTTTAACAATTCACTTTTAGGTATGGTATGTCTACAGCATAGTTACAAAAATTAATTAAATTACCCAGAAATTCATGCTGCTGCAGCTAAACTGTGCAACTGGACTCTTAGTTTACAGCCAGCAGCAGTGTTTCCTCTCCACTGCAGTAAACTGCCAGGTAAACACACTTTAACTTCCAAAAGTGACCACAGGAATCTTCATTTGCTACATCTCTTTTAAAATGTATTATTTAATACTTGATAATATGGATGAGCAATTGATCAGAAACAGAACATGTATTGAAACACTGGCATATCTTGCAAGTAAAGTTTTGCATGTTGTACAAACAGGAATTCACGCTATAGTTTCACACGAATGCTTAAAATAATTATTAAACAAGTCTTTGTTTTCATGCTGGGCTGAGGTTTCCTTCCACATCTGTAGTAAATTGTCCTAAGGAACATTGATTCAAAAGAACCAGATTGTCTTTTAGTAGCATGGTCAGGATAGGCAGATGAGTCATGAAGATTACTGTTATAGTTGATGTCAGGAAAAAACCCCCCAGTTTTATGTATTATATTTCAGCAAGTAAAATACATAAAAATTTGGTTTCTTTTAGCAAGATCATCTGGTTTCACTAAGTCTTCTGCCACCCTTTGAGCAGTCTACCTTCTATGTCTGAGGGATATGAATGGATGAAATGGTGGAGAATAAAAAAAAAAATGTTAGAAGTTTATGTGCCAGTATTCTTGCCAGTTGACAGTTTTCCAGCATGTGGTTGATGGTTAAGGTTTCTGCATCATACATAATAACTCCAGGTGACTTTTGCAGACTGGGTTTAACTTCAATGGTATCTGATGTTAATTTAATGAGCAAATTGCCCTTTATCTGAGCAATGGATCCTGTACCACCAGTTCTTGCAGGCTTTATCTCCAAGCAACATAAATAATTGTCCTTTCTGAGTTATTCCTTTTCCTTTTTTTTGGGGAGTATTTGACTTCATTTATCTTCCTGGCAGTGAGGGAGAGCTGTGTTACACTGTTAGAAGTCAAGACAATCTGTGTTGCAAAATAATGCTTTTCTTCATGGCACTGTTTTGCAAAGCATGTATGTGTGGCAGCAGAGTTACTTTTAATTTTTTAACTCGAGGCAGATAGTGTATAAAGTGGAAGTTCAGTGGAAGCCCAGTTTGAACTGCCAAATTACAGACTGGGATTTGAAGAAACGACATTAGTATAATACAGGAGGAAAACCCAGTGTGAACCAACCTTCCTGAAAGGGATTAAAAAGTACATTAATTTGTGATAATACTCATTTTAGGGAGCAGGAAATGTGCCAAAGTAGAAATTATATTAATCTTGCCAGTATTCCAAAGACGAGTGATTTATATAAAAAGGCAACTAAATAATTGTGGGAGTTATGCTCTGCTTTGGCATTTGTGTTCTCTCTTAATTCTACACATGGCTACATCTAACTATGGCAGGTGAAGTCAGCTTTTTGGAAACAACGCTAAGAAGTTCTGGTTTCAGTTGCAAATGTCAAATCTCATACTAGTGCTGTTTCTGATTTCTGTCTTGCATAGTAAATGGGCATTGGCAGAAATCCAGAGAGTAATAGTGTAAACTTGACTTTCAGTTTTGAGTTAGACACATAAGGAAGAAATTTCTGATCTATAATGTAGTTTGAAAACCCAACTTAGACAAGAATTAAATATTCTATCCATATCTGATTTGCTTTTTATTGATGTTCTATAGTTGATGTGGCCATTATTTCTGTGAAAAACTGCTCAGTTTTCTTCAAGCATTTCTCCCTATGCTGTTTTACCATCTGTTGATGAATATAAGTAAATATTGTTATTGTAAAGATACTCTCTAGTCTGGCCTGTAACGTGTGATCCAAATTAAATCTTGGCTCTCCGGGGACTTGGTGATTTTTAGTGGTTCTGAGTATGTGTGACTGAGAGTGTGTATAAAAACCACAAACCACCAAGGTCATATTTATTTATTTATTTGCTTTGGAGACCCTTCCCCTACTTGGGGAGGGGGTGCTAGAAATCTGGGTGCATGAGGTAAGTTCTCCTTACATATGGAGTGAATTAGGAGAGGCTGAGAGAGAAAAAGTACTGCATTTTCCAGTGTCCATCATTATGAAACTGGAATATGTGTTAAGCAGCTGCCAACTTTACATGCTGAGCAGGATACTGACAGTAAGCTTGTCATCTTTAAGTTACTCATTTTACCAATATGTTTCTCCTTGGTCTTGATGGGGGGAAAATCTTAGGCAATCTCAAATATATTAAGTAGTGAAGTACACCAAGTTAGAATTGTTTAAATGGAAAATTCAGCCACATTAATAGTGCATCATCTTTTTTCTATTAAGAAAAAAATAATAACAAAGGTTACAGGAGAAAATTTAAATATAACCAAGTTAAATAAAGACAGAGTGGCCCCATGGTGGGAAAAGAATTAGCCTAAAACAGCTTGAGAGGAAACAAACACATAGCAGGTCTATTTTCTGTATCTGTAAATAAATAGAAAATTAAACACTGAAAATTGACCTAAGAGGCTCTCCTTGATTTTGGAGGAGATAATTCACTGGAAATGTCAGAATAACAACAAGCATACGTCAGGTGTAGCTGAAAAAAACCCTAAATTCTTAAATACTATTCAGAAAAGTATTTAAAATAACACCAGCAGTTTGTGGAATGATATTCTTTTGGGTTTTAGTTGTCTACACGATATGATTATCAGTAAGCAAAGAAAAACAGGGGAAGGGCTTACTTTTCTGCATTTTTTTACAATGTGAAATTAGGCCATTTTTCCAGATGTCTCTGTACAGATGTATCCAGTTGGGCAAGCCAAAAAGGTATTCTGCTGTTTCATTGAATAGAGTTCTTTGTAAATTTAGCACACTACATTTATATAGTATTTGGCTAAGCAGATACCTGGACTGATGCAGAGAAAGCAGATGAAATACACTCAAAATTAATATTGTGTGCTTTCACTTGTGCTAAGAAATATTTTCCTCACTGAAATGTGAAATCCTAGTGTGAACTGAAATTAAGTCTTAAGAACAGGAAGACATTAGGACTTCATTTCCAAAGATACAGAAAAGAAAATGAGTGCAAAACATATTCTGTGAATCAACCATATAATTCCAATATGAATAATGAAATAAATTTTAATGATATTACTGGAGGGAGAATTAAGCAGTTCCCAACTGATTAAAATGACATTGTGCACTTTAAACAACACTGAATAAGGCATCAGGTTGGAAACCTTGTGATCAGGTAATATTCAAAAGTTCTGATCAAGTTTAACGCAAAGACAGGCCTGAATCAGTGTCTTTGTACCCTTATCCAAATTAAACCAAAATGCCAAGGTATGTAACATTCCTGTTGTTAGTGTGCCATTCAGAATAACTTCCATGGTTCAATTTAATGCATAATGAATACTCCTGGCTTCTGTCAGGAACTCTATGTCCCCTCTTCTGGACAGCAGAAATTATTTCAACTGTATACCCTGCATGCTGGCGTAAAAAAACCATTTTCACTTACTCTCTCAGTTCCAAAGTTTAACTCAAAGTGTTAAAAGTGTTTCCACTAAATATAAACCAGGTTTTCCACTAGCTCTTTTATGTTTTTGATTTCTTAATATTTCTCAGTACTTCTCTTGATTTGGCAGGTCAGTCTGTTTATACAGGCACTGACCATGATTACCTTCCATTGGTTTTGCTTTTGCAGGAGGCAATCAGAACTTTGTAGAATCAGTTGGGTTTTTTTTTTAAATTTCCAGAGTTCTTCTAATTGAGAGATGAAGAGAGAGGAAGGAGATAGAAATCTTGGTATTTTTTTAACAAATACGTGTTTAAAGTGTATTTGCATAATAACAACATTCTGAATTGAAACTTTTTTAAAGAAACATCAAACCTAATCTGCAAAAGTCCTGCTATGAAAAGCAACACTCTAAGAGGTAGTAGTCTAAACATGCTGGTATAGAATAGTTCTAGTTTAGGAATAGAAAACTGATGAGGTACAGCCTTGAGTAGCTTCTTGATTCACTGCTTTGACCTACAAAACAGCTGTCATTTGATGTTTCTGGTTTCAGCTTTATCAGAAGTATTTTGGTGTAAGAATTATAGGGGAAAAGTACAGTTCTTCTAATAAGACAAAAACTGACAGAACTGATTCCTCTCAAAAGTGAGCAAAAATTGCTGTGAATTGGAATGAAATTTGTTAAGCATTGGCACTAGCACAGCTTGTTTTAGTACTGCAATTAGAACGAGTCTGCAGCCTTCATATATCCAAACTGACATCAGTCTGGAATGACTTTTCCAGAAAGAGTAGTATGGTGAAGAACAGAGTAATGTGTAGGCATCCTCAGCAGTGGCATGCCAAACAATGAACCATGTGGTTTACTTGTTCAGTTTTTAAAAAAGAAACTGCTACAACGTGAGTGTATTTCCCTACATCCACCCAGAAGGCTGGACACCATGCAAAAATGGATAATTTAAATGTGTGACTGGGATACATCTTTAAGAAATCTCTATCTTACAGCATGGTATGAAATGATTTCATGATTTGTAAATAGTTTCCCGAGCTTAATTATAATCCTGAAATCCAGGAATATTTTAAATCACCCTGATTATATAGATAGATTCTAGTCTTTGCATGTATACACACGATATACATAATTAGAGAAATGTGCTTCATTCAAACCAACTGCAATCATGAAATTACTTTTCCCCATTAAACTGTACAGGAGGCTGTGATTACACCCTTTTTATTTTTAATATGAGTTCCCTGCAATTCCCAAGCTCTCAAATGTTTCAAACCAGCTGTAGTAGTAGGACTTTTAATTATACTCTTGCTTAGTGAGTGACATATAGCTCTTTCTCAGTTTGAATTAGCCCTGGACAAACAGATAGGAGTAATGTGAACTAAAAAACTAAATGCAGAACAGCTGTGGACAGAAATGAATGCCTTGATTGAAAACACTCTCCTGGTAGTTTTCTTGAATGTTGCTATGGTACAAAAATTGCGTTTTTATTACAGGTTTTCTAAAGTGACAGGTGTCCTTTAGAGTAGCTTTCCTGTGCTTTTACCTTTAATTTTGAAAACTAAGTTGTTAATTTGCAACTTACTTCTGTATACTGAAAAAGACAGCACATTATTGTTCTGGCAGTGACTGAATCCCTTTTTCCCAAAAAATGCATCTGGACAGAGCCTTTTCTGGGGAAGGGTCTAGCCTGCATTGGGTATAATTTCTGATGATTTAGAGGTCATTAATGAGCTTCCTTTAATTGAAAAATAAACAAACCATAAAATTATTGAACTAACTGAGACATCAGTTAAAGGTGTATTTTTGATAAATTGTATTTCCCTTTAAAAAAAAATTTAATCTAGAAAATATGAACATTTTATTTTAAAAATATAACCTGTGCCATTATAAATACACCAGTTTCCTTAATTGAGCACTTAATATTGATGCATTTTTACTTAGGGCAAAGAAGATTAATAGTATCATAGAGAAAAATTTCCTGAGCCTCATTTCTATCACAATATCAGTTCTTCAGTGCCATGGGAGTTTTTAGAAAATAAACAGGAAAAGCGTAACAAAACTACCAAAACAAGACTGTCTTAAAGTATTGTCTTTGGAAGCAACACTTTGAACTGCCCAGGTGCAGTTGGATTGTGAACTGTGTCAGCAATAGCTCGGAGTCCAGCAGATCCTGGGTTTGGTGCTTCTCAGCCCAGTAGCACTTTGTGTAACCAACCACACAACTCTGAAACAAACAACAACTCTGGGCAAGAATCCAGAACAGTTGCAAAAGTGTAGATTTTTCTATTTTCTTGAAGTGGTTGTGTCATTGCTGATCATGACTTTTCATACCTGGCTGTGTTTCTAAATTCACTTTCTATTGGCTTTGTCTCATTCATACTCAGGATTTAGCTAAGTGTTCAAATTGACATCACAAATCTCTGTTGGGTCAGCTGGCAGAAACTGTGGCAGCACGAGGCAGAAAACCTCAAGTTCTTTGGAATGGCAATATTTTGGGGGAGCGATATCACTTGTTTCAGCTCAAAACCTCTTAAGGACATCCTTTACTTTGGGAGATTGAAAGTGTGCACCAAACTCTCCCTGAGGAGTCAAGGGGGAGAAGTTTCTCCTGGAGGAACTCAATCCAAAAATCTGCCTCACATGGATTGACTCTCTCTTCTCCTGGAGGAATGTGTCTCTCTCTTAACCAGGTACAGAAGGTTTCTCAAGCAGCCAGTTTAGGTACCTAACTCCAATACTTGGCTTGGGAATAGGTGTAAAATACCCAGAGCAGTGTATCAAAGACCTTCTGTCATTTTTGTCCATCTCACAGGACATGCTACCAGAAGAATCTACACCAAGCTCCTTTTGAAATCTTTGACTTAATGCTTGAACATGTAGCACTGCTAGTACTGAATGCTCTCTTTGCATAAGAAGTTTCTAGACTTTCTAGGGATCAAATAATATTTAATCAGAGATTAAATTCTGGATTCCTTGGCCAGATCTTCAGTTCTGTGAAATGTTATTGCAGTCTTCTAGCTGGTATTAATAAGTAAATGTAATTTTTTTCCACTAGAAAAAATAGCTAAAGTCAGAAAATTTCAGTTCATACAGCATAAATTGATTCTATGGCTGACATTTCTGTCACCTTCTTAAAGATTGATACATTTGGGTTTTTTACATTGCAAGATAAGCTTCATGAAGCTATACTAGAGAAGGAATGGAGAATTAAGGCAAATGTGAATTTTGCAGTTACATCTGAGTATGAATCGGTTTGCTTCATATTGCTTCCAAGTTTTCTGTTCTCTTATTTTGGATTAAAACTAACTAGTTTAAACACAAATGAGTGCAATTACAAAGAAAAATTATTGTTCTTTGATTTTTGTGCTCTGATAAAAGTGATGCAGTTTTCTCACAAAGCTGACGTTCAACCTGAATGCTTAGGCTATTTCAAGGGAACGTACAACAGTTAATCTGTCACCACCAAAATTTAAACCTTAAGTAACACCCATGTCCAGGCTGTCTGAATGTGAATTGAGCATCTCTTACAAGATCCTAAAAGCGGGTTACAAAAATGCTGCTTTCCCAGCTCCTTTTGATAGAAATGGATTCCTGTGTAGTGTTTTCAGAATCCCTCACCACAGTTAGTTTTGTTCTGGAATTTGACAGCCATTTGCTTTTTCAGCTGAAGCAAAACTAAATAAACAATGCAAAATTGTCCTGAAAATGAGCACTGACAATAAAAGCCCAGCTGCTGTAAGAGGAAGCTGTTAGTACTTACTGGTATGGGGGTAAATCACAAACTCTAAAGGGCTTTCCTAGGATACATCCAGGGAGGAGTGGGAGGACAAGCATTGCCTTCCTTTACTTAGGCAGCATGAGAAGGACATCTCAGGCAGATCTTGGACATGAAATTTCTTCCCACTAATGAGAACTATTTTTAAAGCACTTAGAATGTTTTGTTAGCTATAGTAATAATAATAATGGAGTTATTAATATAGCTTCACTCTGTCTAGACAGATCTATATCTAGCTGAAAATGATGAGAACAAAAAGAAGAGAAACAGATTTATTTCTGAATTCAAACATCTCTAATTCCAAAAGTTTCACTGAGTTCCCACCACCCACCATGCTGAAATGACACCAGTGTACAAGAAGTTGGCAGAACACGATGCTTATAGCAAGCATGCACTGTTACTTCTTTGGATTGCACCAAGCACTCACTGCCATGTTCAGCAGCCAGGGCTCAGAGGTTGCTGTGTTCAGCCAGAGCTGGTATCAAAAGTCAGGTGGCTCAGTTGCACAAATAGAACTGGAATTTGGTGTGAACCAAACAGATGTGTCCCCAAACTCCTGCAGATCAGCACAACTCACCTGCCCTGTCCCACCTAGAAGCCTATGGCCCTGGAACCTTTGCACCACAGGCTGAGCAGCCTCACAACCTTTCATCCTTCCAGTGCAGGCAAGTGCTCAGTTCCTACTGCAGCAGCCACCTTCCCTCAAGCTGCAGGTAATCTCCTACAAACCTGTGCCATGTGTGACCTTCCACCCCCAGAAAAGCTGTCCACTTCCTTCCTTTGCCTGGGAAGAAGCTCTTCCTCTGGGAGCAGCTCCCTCAAGTCAAGCAGCTGCCCCAAACTTTTCTGTAGAGCAAACTGCTCTCTTCTTGCCTAAGGTGCCTTTCCTCCTACCACCTACCTGGTGCTTTATGGTTTAACACTTATCCAGGATAAATTTTAGCTCTCACAGTAATGATATTCTGCAGTTTTTATCTGGCATTGGGAATTTGGCTAGCTCCTGAATGACAAAGGTGATTCTCCAGACTCTCTCTCCCTCATTGAACTTTTCATTCTGTTCCTAATGTTAAAAGGTGCATTTCAGCATTGGTTCAGGATGTTGAGGGTCTTCCATTTTCTTTCTGCTAGAATGTCAAATGCATCAGCTCCACTGAAAATGAAGAGCATGACTGCAGTGCTGACTGTTTCCTTTTAGTGGTTCATAACCCTCCTCAGGCACAGTGGAACTCTGTGGAAATACTCAGTGGTTTTCCATTTTCTGGATGTTTTAAACTCTGCTTATTACTGTGATTTAGAACTCTTGTATTTCCATCAGTGAAAAAAAGCCTTGAGAAAAATGTGCTTGCAGACCTCCTCATTGGGAGGGGAAGGAAGGGGGGAAATACTGGCTATCAGTGGGGGTGACAGTGTTTTGTTGTGGTGAAAGCATCATGCTATTATTAGATCCTTAATGCCAAACCTTAAGGGATACTGCTACGTCAACCCTAGTCCCCCAAATTCTCAAATCCTCCAAACCTCTATCCCACCAGATATCACCCTGCCAGCAATCTCATCTTCCCTGATCTCTATGTACCAAGGCCTTCCCACCCATGATCAGTCAACTCCAGTACTATTGATGCTTTTCCTTTGCCAGGTCACCCCAGATTTCTGAGATTATGTCTTGAAGCTCTCTCCTCCCCTGTGTCTTGGATACTCATCTGTAAGTTCCCTGTTTCTGTCTACATTCAAATCCTTTTCCACCTGTGCATTCACCCCATTAACCTCCCTCTCCTTTTCAAGTCTGTATGTCTGTAGGAACAATTACTGACAAGTCCATTTCTGTTTTTAAAGCTATGGATTTATGAACCTTCCCCATGTCCTCTTCCATTCTCTTGGATGTAAGCGCCTGCTAGCTGGCTGAACTTATCCCCTTTCTTGGATCTGCCCTCAGAAATAAACATGCCCCAGCTCTTACTTCTGGCAGAACTCTAAGAAAACCTGGACACTGGCTGCAGTAATCAAAAATCTGCTCAGATGGCAAAATAAAATGAGAAATTTGGGATGAAGAGTCCATAAAGAGCCCTGTATGACCTGCTGTCCTTCAGTTCTTGATTTATTTTACTCCTGGTACACTTTGCTCTTGATTCTGTAATCACTCAGGGGCAAGAAGGCCAGCTCCTAGAGGCCCACTTAAATCAGCATCTGTGGTCTAACTGGTCAGCATTACATAAGATGAACTTCAGCATAACATAACTGGTCCCAACTGAAAGGTACATAGCTGCACAGCATATGCAAAATACATGATCATGCGAAGGATGAACAAATTGCTTGGCTTCATTCTCCCATTCTGTAATCTCTTCCATGTGGGAACATCCCTGCACCCAGGCAGAGCCCTCGTGGCCTCCATGGAGTTCTGTCCTCCCCTGCTGTGGCTCTGGCCATCAAGCAGCAGGATTTGACACCATCCTTGAAATGACTTCTCTAAAGCTCTTGTTTCCATAGGTCATTTTATGGGGCTTTAATGAGGCTGAGGGACAAACGGAATGAACAGGGAGAGAAGGAAGCTGGGTTTGTGCCAGAACATGTGGTGGATAGTAGTAGTCTGATTTCTAAAATGGAGGTGTTGCAGCCAATGAGCTCAGTATTACCCATATTAATGAGTTTTAAGGTTGGCAAGAAGCTGCTTAGACAAACACAAGAAGTGTAACTAGGAAGCATAAGAAATACTCTGTTAATATTACTCTCCCCCACCCATATTTGTATGTACACAAAACCCCCTCTGTTTATTTTAAATTCTACTCAGATTAAACAGTGACCAGTTTGGCAACAATTTGGAAATATTATATCCAGGGATAATTTTATTCCCAAACTGAATTAGATGTAGCAAACTGCAAGTTAATAATTTAGGCCTTGGTGGAAATAATAAGATAAAAAAGGGTTTCTTATTGTCAGTCAGCCATATGTGTTCAAGAACAATTAGTGTTTTTGAATATTTGGACGTGGTTTTTTATTGGCACTTGCTGGCAAGACAGCAAAGTGACAGTGAAAAAGAGTAGTATAAAATTTTAATTCTCTTGATATTGTTCAGAGTAGCAGTATTTTTTTTCCCTGAGTTATTGGCATAAACATCCATTTTGATTTTATTCCATCCTGAAAGGGATGATGCTTTAGGGTTTTCTTCTTTTTTAACTAAAAATGAGTAGAAACACTTAGTTTCCCAAGTTTCTTAGCTTTTCAAAGCCTGCTGAAAGGAGACAGAATTTGTTTATAGTAGACTCTTCAATTTTTTGAAGGTTTCCATCGGAACTACTGTTGAAAGATAAATGTTTTGCACATTTGCAGTTGTATATTCTGTTGTAGTTCTAGCTTAAACCCCAATATATTTCCTTTGCATTTGTGCTTTGAATTGGTTTCACTGATGAAGACACAATAAATTATACATAAAAGAAAGTGATCTAAGATGTTCATTAGGCAGTTCTAACTTGTAATGCATCAGAAACCATATGCTTTGTGCATTGGCTCACAGCTGTAAAACTGACTTGAAATTACCAAATGAAGGCTTGGTGCCAGTTTCCAGCGAAACCAATGACAAAACTTCATTTATTTCAATGGCTCAGAGTGAGCTGTGCAGTATTCACAGCTACAAATTAAGAGTTTTTGTTTTTGAGCCAAAGTCTCGTTTTTCCTTTTACAGGTTTGTAACGCTGAAAATGTAGGCAAACCCCTTCCCCCTTTCTTTCGTGTATGAAGATATCAAAAAATGTAGTCTGTTTTTCAGTCATTTTAGTCCCTTCTTTTTCTTCACTGCAAACCACGGTTTAGTAACTCAGGGCAGTCAGGCTATAAGGAAAAGGTGAATGAAGTGTTAAGTGTTTCTGCTCACACCTCAAGTGATATAGAGAGCAGCTTTCCTGTGTGAGCCCTCACAGCCTCTCTCAGAGGGTTGGAGGGACAGGTGCTGCCCATCAGTGTCCAGGACTTTGCCAGAAATACCATTCCACTGTGGATTCCATTCGTTGTCTGATCCTGAGCTCAGGTAGTTTTTGGGAAGAGGGCTGTTCAAGCACCAAAGAGGCGCTTTGGGAAGTGTGCCCAGCCTTTGTTAAAAATCTATGTAATTTGTTGTTATTATTGTGGAGTATTGTATGGGACTGTCTATCATTTGCAGTGGTACAAAACTTGTAACATGCCTCCAAATTAATGATGCAATTCTTCCAAAGTATTGAAGGGATTTCTGAACATACAGGTGCCACTCATCTCCTGAAAAGAAAGGTGGAAGAGTGGTATTTCTTTCACAATTCTCTTATTTGCTTCCTAAAGTGCTTTTTCAACTTTTAAAAGATTTCTGCCCTTTTAACCTTGGAAAAGAGGCTAGGCTTGAGGCCTGTAGACTGAAAGTGTTCACTGTCTAAGGAAGTTTGAGCCTCTTAGCAGGGAGTCCAGGCTGGACTTAAAGCAAAAACCTATCCCTAATCCTGGAGTCATCATGAAACAGAGAATATTAGGGTCATTTGCAGCTGCCTGGCATTGTTGCTGAGGGAAGAATTGAAATGGCTGGTCTGCCAGGCTTGTCAACACTGCTGAAATCTGCTGCCTAGCCTGGTCCCCCAAAGGACGCCTTGGAGAGAGACGAGGAGCCAAAGTGACAGACAAAGCCTGGGTCCACCTACTTGTCGCGTTTTCTTCCTTTGTTTCTTTTCTTCTTTTATAATTGCCTTTCTTTTTGCTTGTTCTTATCCCAACACTAATGTTGTAATGTTGGTAAGTGGTTTAATTAGAAGATTTATGAACTTGTGTTTTTAATCTTTTTACTGAGAAAAAAAGTACCAAAAACTTAACATCAAAATAATAGCTGTTACACAATGCAATAGCTGGGTGCAGTCTGTCCCCTTTGAATTCCATGGCTAAATTCCCATTGGCTTTCACAGGAGCCTATTAAGGAACAAGCTAATGTTATTTTGTAATGTGTGTGCCACATGGGGTCTCAATTTAGTCACTTAACTAAAGGCACCTAAACAAGTGGCCTTCTTTTTATTGATGTGCATGACTCAAGTAGCTAAATGGGAATACAAGTGCCTAATTTTAGTACATCCACAGTTAATATGGTAACCACAGTGCAGTACCATAATTTCATCTATATGGGTTGGCATTTATCAGTCACGCTGGGAATAGCATAACAATGAGTGCTTCAAAAAAATGTCTGTTGTGTATATCCCATAAATCTAAAATAAAAGCAGATAGTAAAGGAAAGAAGTAAATATGAAACAAAAATCTGGGATTAGTTTGACAAAAATAAATTAATACCTCTCTGAGACTTTGCTTCATGTTAGTAATTAATTATTTATTAAGTTCTAATATTCCAAATAATTAATGTTTTAAAAATAAAAAGCAATTTAAACTGTTGTTAGAACTGGGGTAGAGATTTCTGGGAGCAGCATTCTGCAATTTGGTGAAGATCCAAGAAGTGGTTAATTTAGAGCAGAAAGTGTTTAATGCACTTGGTTATTAAACACCAAACTATAAACAAGTGCTTCAATATTTGGGAGATCATGACCTCCAACATAATATAATTTTGACAAATTAGGTTTCCAAGGCACAGTATATAAACTAAGACTCTTAGAATTTACAAAGCCATTGTTTGCTCTTTTCACAGGATGAATATTAAAATTTCTCTTGTCTGTTTAAGGATTAAGGCCAAATTTGATTTTTTGTTACACCTTTGTAAAGAAGAATTGCAAGTTCCCCCAGAAAAGATTTAAAAAATATTCAGAAAGTATGGTCTATGTAAGAGCAGATGTATAAGTATCTCCTGGCTTTAAGTGTTAATCAACATATACTTTCACACAGAGCATATGAATAAACCCTGTCACTTGAGACCACATATTTTATTCCTTCAGCACTTTGGCTTGTGAGCTTTGTGATTTATGCACATATGTATAATGAGAAATGTCTCATAATGTTTCCCTTCTCAATGACACAATTGTGCTGGAGTTCTTTGCTTTTTGACAGCTTTCAGTGTGTGATTATGGGTTAGATGTCTTTTGGTAAACCCTGAACTATTCTTTACTTCATTTCCCCTGGGGAGCTGTGTACAGCTTCTGCATGTTTATCTCAGTTCTCTGTTTTTTATTTGAACTTTCTCAAAAAAGTGACAGAATTCCATCTGGCTTCCACTTACTGGTGTGCAAGATGCTTCATTGTTTAGGAGAAAGGCATATTTCAGACTATTCTAGTGTCCATCTTTCAAGGCTCAAGCTTACAGGATGGGAGAGCCTAATCTTCAGAGATCTCTACCAGTGGTCTTGCTTTCACCTTATTTGTGTCTTCAGAAACCACATATATTTGCTTAGATTGGGTCATCCTACTTCAACAGGAATGAAGATTTCATGCACCAAAATTTGCTAGGACTTGAGAAGATGTTCCTATGCTCTGAAAGACTTTGTTGCACTCTTGCTTTTCTTTTTTGGCTGTTAACCCCAGAATGAAGGAGCCAGTTAAATTTGCAAGGGAAAGAATTCCAAGAAAAAAGGTGCTTACCATGTTCTATGCCTTTATCCCAGGAGATCTATGGGTCCTAACAGGTCGACTGTGTCCCTCTGGTCACAGTAGCAAGTCCCCTGTGGGTAGCACAGTCCTTATGAGTAGTGCCAAGTGATTGGAAGCAATCTCTGCATTGTCACGATTGCAGGGACGTGACACAAACCCAGGCCCTTCACCACTGCCACTGTGAGTGTCCTCAACCCTTCTGGCATCTGCCTCCTGCACCAGCTGTCTGAACTTGAGGTGTTAAGAGCACATTTCCCTCATTAGCCCTGAGACCCAAACCAAGACTTCAGTACCAGCAGAAGTTCCTTTGTTTCTCCTCTTTGAATAAAAAGTGCATTTTCTGAGAGGCAATGAATGCAAACAACCATGGGTGGGCAGAATGTCTGGAGCTCATTCTTCAGCAGAGACAATGCCTTTCTGCATTGCTGCTGGGTCTTTTGATAGGCTTCAGAGAGGGCAGAAGAAAAGGAGCCCATGTCCCTTAGTGATAGCTGCCTAAATTTTATTCCTAGAAACTCGTGGAGTGTTTCTTCTTTCAGACACCAGCTTGACATGTTCTGCTTCTGTGGCTGTTTTGTTATCTTTCTCCAGGAACAATTCAAACCCTGGATGTTATTGAAAAGACTAGTGTGCCCTTTCATAATTGATTCATTGAGTAACTTTTTTTTTTTTTTTTNCATGGTAAGGAGAAATATGGTTACAAAATGAGCAGTATACCTTGTTTCTTGCAGATGGATTTCTGGCTCCTGGCCTTCAAATTTCTGAAATGGTTGATGAAATTGATTCCATTTCTTAAGGACTTTTCTCCTTCATGAGACATGAAACTGGTGCTAATGACCCTCACATACTCTCTGGGAACCTGCAGCAACTTCCTCACTGATGTATCTGTCAAAGATGTGTTTATTATTGAATATTGCTTCCTTCAGAAGGGTAAGAGAATCTTTTTCTATCATATCTACTCTTCATGGGATGTTTCTTTCAAGAACTGTCCTTATTTCTGGCTCAGAATTCCATCTCAGTCAGAAACTTAAATTTTGTCAATTATTCATGCCTTTCCTCCACACTTTGAATGCTAGTAAAGCTCTACCTTAGTTCTTGTTTCTCTTCTTACTTCTGATTTCTGACATGATAAGAAATTCCAGGTGGTTTCTGAGGCTCTTTCTGTCAGCAGTTTAACGATCTGGGGATGTTGTCATCTCTGTGTGCAGACTGTTCCTAGAGATGAGAGGCTGGCATGGCCTGTTCTGAGACTGCACTCAGGACTGCACCCGTGACTGGAGCCAATGCCACTAGTGCTTCAGCTAAGTGGGTGGTAATGTTGAGAAATTTCACCTTCCCTGTCATCTGATGAGCATTCATGTGGTGCTCTTTTCAATTTCATGAGGTCCTCGGCCATCTGGAGCATCCGGGGAAGGTGCTGCACTTGGCAGTGTTCTTGCAATTTTTATGGATATGAAGAACTTCCATGACCTCTCTGGGGTTAATGTGCAGCCTTCCCTTGGGCTCACATTGTGTCAATATACATATGTGCAATCACTATGGAATAGAAGAACAGCTTATTTAAAAGTAAGACATTTTCTTCAAAGTATGCATATAGATTTTCTGCTTGCAGTGGACATAAAGAAAGACAAGGAACATTTTTTTTCCCCTCTAGACAAAAGAGTGGAAGGGAAAATAATATAGAATGAAAAATTACATGGTCAAGAAGCAGATATTTTTCCCTACTTTATTCCATGGCGTGACTGTTTTTGCACTACATATATTTGCTGGTAAGTTGCCTCTCTTCCTTTCCAAAATCTGCATGTCAAAAATGCTAACAGAACTCTTAGCACATTGAATGGGCCATCATACTGCTTTTGGGGAAACATTAGCCAGGGATGCTAAACTTCACTTCTTGCTTTCAAAGTCTACCACATGAATAAATATCACTAATCATCACTGTTAGTCATTAGCAAGTAACCAGTTGCAACTACTGGGATCTAGAGGCAATTTTTTTAATGAACATGCCTTTCATGCTGTCATTTGCTTAATTGGTGGCAGTAAGGCAGCTATGCTTGCTACTGGGGTGAGAAAAATCTGACACCTGCTGCATCCTGGGTATAAATATTTCATAAAGATCCTATCTACTCAAGCGATGCCCAGGAGTTCAGGATTTGTCTCCTTGCGTGAGGGAGCTGTTGTAGCCTGCTTGTGTTAATTGTCCTGTTGCTTGCCTTCTTCCAGTGCCCTTAGGAAACTTGCTTCATTTTACCCCAGTTTTATGGCTGTCTCCCTTTTTGCATCAAGGATAAGAAAGGTTTTGTGACGCTTTTCTGTGCTATGTTTAGAATCTTAAATTCAAGTCTCGGAATTTCTCAGACAAATTCAAAGCTACTCAGGACCTCCCAGGATCTGTCCCCCAGTAAGAACAGAGAAAGGAAGCCATTGCAGTGCTTGGAGGGCAGTTATACAAAAGGTTACTAAAAATTATTACTTGTGCTTGATGATTTCCAACTGCCCTGCCACCCACCTTCTTGCTGAGCCAGAAGCAAATTTGAAAAAGAAACCGCTGTGCATCACTTCCCTAGCAGAACATGCTGCAGACAAAAGGAATCGAAACCACAACTAGAGAATTGGATTTCCCCTGCTTTCTCCAAAATAAATATTTGTTTGCGACAAAAGCAGCCGGAAGAATGAGACATGTACCTTTGACACTAAGGGCCTGTGTGTTTGTGCCAGCTGCAGTAGAGGTATGATCATCCCCTGAGTGCTATCTAAGGTCAGGCTGAGCTCCATCTCTCCTAACTTGTGGATTAACATCTTCAGCTACTTGCACAAAACAGAGAGAGGAAGAAGGCCCAGGGAGTCCAGCAGGAGACTACAGCAAGTGGACAGCAAAATGAGCAGTGGGGCTGCCTCTTGGAGTTTCTCCCTACACTGCTCCTTCCAAGCAGCATCATTTCCTCTTAAGCCCTTGTGGAGCAGCCTCATGTGCTGGCTGTCTTTTGGAATGAGCTCCAAAGGGACAACATTGGTACAAAAATATCTGTACAGGGGTCCAAGGCCAGCAGGCAGCTCACAGCCATTATCTGGGGAGGAGTTAAACAGCTTCAGGAGATGGTTAGCAAAAAGCAGGGGCAATGAAGGTGAGCTCTTTGGAGTACAAGGACTGTATCCACTTCTGGATGCTGACTTTGAAAGAATCCATTCATCTCATCATGCAGGGCTCATTCTTTAAACAAATCCACTATTGCAGATCTGGGCTTTGAGTAGTAGCTTAGCAGTTAGAAGCTTTAACTAGAAAGTGGACAACATTGGTCACAACACCCTTCCCTACACACTTTGAGTGGGTTTTACGTACCAGTTTTTCATTTTCTTGAAGGTGGCCCAAAAGAATATATTCCTTCTGTGAGTGGTTGAAAAGGCAACAGATTAGTAGTAGAGGAGATAGCACAGCACTGTTGCTAGCTGATGGAGTCAGCTGGAAAAGCCTTTTCTGAACTCCAGAGAGCTGCTCATCAGGCATCCTCATATGGAGGCTGTGGATGTGACAGATATTCCTCTACTTTGAAAATCAAGTGGCACATCACTTGATTTTTCTTTTTCTTTTACCTTGTACTTCACTTTTTGTATAAAGGCACAATAAGGAAAATATATGGGACAGATATTTGCCTTTAAAGGGTCAATTTTTATAAGCAGTTACCACATGAGATTATCTGGAGCACCACAATTATGGCCTTTCGCAAGCTGAGGGAAATGTTGTGGTGTCTCATATGGCACCATTTGCTAACACTTAGCCAGAAGAGATTTTTATGGTCAGCAAGCACTCTAAATTCATAATGTTTAGCTTCACATTTTTTTTCTCTTGTCCACTTTTCCAGTTCTCATTTTCAGCTGTTACCTGGCATGAATTTGCACAGAAGAACCTCCCCTATCATCAGAAAGCCAGAAAAATCCATTCAGATTAGGAGACGGAAGGAGATTTAGAAAGAGAGTCTCTTTTGGATCATGCTTGTGCCTTCACAAAAGCCATATTTTTATTATGCCCTTACATAACCTGTCCCCTGTTGCAAATACAGCTTGAAAAAAAACCTCCTTCGTACAAGAACATGACCAGCTGAGTAAATAAAAAAACCTGTTGAACTTGTGGATTGTGCTAACTGAGGCCCTAACTATTTTGATACATGTGCCTGCATAGCAATACATTTTGGAGAGAAGTAGTGATATTGAGACACATGCAAACAGTTGGTAAAGGCTACAAGTTAACCTGAAAACATATTCCTGGTAACACAGTTAAAGGAAAGGGAGAGGTGCTCAAAGGTAAATTCAGGTCAATTGGCGTCTTCAAAAACAAGACTTGGATGACTTATAAAACAAAGTCATATGCAAAGAAGGAACAAGTCACAGAAACACCAAATTTACCACAGTGTCATGAGAGTGGAAAGGAGAAAAAAAAAAATGACAAAAAAGAACTCAGCAGTAAAATGAATATATTCATGCAGTGTCAGTCTCTCCAGACAAGAAATGGTGCCAAGCAGAACCGCATCAGCGTGTGGCCGCTTCTTGCACTGACACTAAAAACATCTGTTGAGGTACAGCGTTCCTGCTGGCTGCCAAACAAGAGTTTTTTAATCTTAAAACATATGCTGGAAACAGGAAAATTTGGACAAGAACAAAAAGAAAAATGAGGGGTGGGTGGCCAATAAATTAAAAGTGAGAAGTGGGGAGGGACAGATTGGAGACAATGTTTTCCACATAGTGCGTCGTAGCTAATTCAAGTCATCTCAGGTCACCACAAAAGGAAAGCTCATGAAGGAATTCACAGATCGCTCAGAGAAGTGGAAAGAAACAAAGTGGTGTTCTCCATGTCAGACTTCATCCTTCAAACATTGGGTTTTGAACAGTTAACCATAAAACTCAGGTTTTAACAGGCGTTTGAGAATACATCTAATTGGAGATGCAAGAACTGATGCTGACAGCAATACTCCTATTTCTCAGGCATATCTCACATTTTTTGCAGAAAGCATGTATTTAGGCCCCCCAGCTGAGCCAGGGCCTAATATTGTCTCTTCAGAAATTGTCCCTCCAACCTACTTGGTTAAACACATATGCAAACAGATTTTAGATACATACAATGAGGAAATTATCTAAAGATTATCACCTTCACATTTATTTCTCTACTTGAAGAAGCTAGAATACAGAATTCAGAAATATTTCAGATATGACCAAGTAAGTTATTCAGCTATTTCTATGATATTTTTCAAATGAAGTCCCTAAGTATTCCTTAGGATAAAATACTCTCATAGAAGGCAGCTTATTTTCATTTCTGAAATAAACTATATATTCTATAAATTTTCAAGTACATTATTTGGTGAAATTATCCAAGTAATCCATTTCCTAAATATCATAATCATGTATGAATAGATTTGATTTTGTGTTGCTGACGTGTTAAAGTTAAGAAATTCCTTCATTCAAATGAGTGCCTCTTTGGTACCATCTCAGGTTTATAGTATGTGCTCCATGTATAAAGACAGAAACAGAAAATAAACCCATTTTAATACAATTTGTCCACTCAAATAATTCCATGTGAATTGTGCTTTTAGAAGAGAAAATCTGCCTAGAGTAAAATGCAGCCCCCTAGTAATTAAAGAGGAAACTCCCACTCTCTTCAGCAGATTTGAAATTTCATCTCTAGTATACTTGACTTTCAAGTACAAAAGATTTATGCTCAGTGAATCACTGGATCTGGTAAATCGCACGTTTTCAAAATCTGCATCAAATTAATTGTGCCATATATCTTTCAAGATTTACTTTATTTTATTTCTGTTCAATTTATTAAATGTTTTCTTTTTGAAAAACACCATAGAAATGAACAGATTAATGGATTATACCCACCATAGTTTACAGAAGTTTTTGGTCCTTCTAATGTGGCAAATGGGACAATTTGAATTTTGGATTATGGTAGATTACACCCACTGTAGACAATTTATTTCTGGGATATAACACATGTTGGACAATATGAAAATCAAATTTTAGAATAAGGTGATGGGATGAAATAGGCGATGTTTCCAAAGGGCAGCACTCAGCTACATAATCTCCTGCCCTATTTGATAATTTATGGCTTTGATTGAGTTCTGTATATTAGGTAAGTATGTAGCTGAATTTTACTGGACAGTTATGTCCTTGTAAAAATACAGAGATTTTGTGTGCCCCCATAACGGGTATTTTAAAATATTTTTGTTTCTTCCTGAATCCTAACAGAATATTTTCTATGATCATCAAAAAGCAATAGACAGTTTAAGCCTGTGGATATCTCTCCCTTTGTCATCAGTACATCTCACTCAGAAAAGGTGCAATTAGCACAGGCACTGGGAAAAATATTATTGGTTTTTCTGTTAAAATGCTGGTAACAAATTCCAGTTAATTCTTCATGATTGGAAGACAACAATATTTTAAAAGACCATTAGGAAATAAAGTATTCTAGGCTGAATTTTCAAATCAGATAATTTCTATTAAAATTCAAGGTCATGCTGAGGTTTCAGAGCCCTTTTTCCTCCCAGTAGGAGACTTTCCAGTGATCTGCAACAAGTGGCAAAACAGATCACGTGGAAATGCATCTTGCACTATCCTTCTTCCAGTGAATATTAAGTTTCTTGTAAGACCAAAGCTTTGGCTGAATCTTTGGTGTTTTTGAACACATCCTCACTTTTAGGTCTGTGAACTAAATTTACAGATTATTTCCTATTTAATTTGTGTTCTTATTTCTCAGATAAAGCTGACTAACCCTTTTTTCCTTGCTCAAAATCTGTTTGTCTTCTTCAGTGAGAATCTCCACACTGCTCATTGCAAGATGGAAGCCTGAGCTGTAAGTGAAATTTTGGTGAGTAATAACTGTTGACCTCCATGTTCAGAAAAATTTCACACACCGTGGATTAAATAAATATATATATTAACATGATAATGTGATCAGAAAATTCATCCTCTGTTACTTGTCTGGGCTCACTTGACCATAATCAATGACTGATTTAGGTCTTTGAAACTGTAAAAAAAGCCCCAAAATTCAAAAAACCCCAACTTGTGGCATTTATGTTTTTTTCCAAAACTTTTATACAACATAAAGAAAAGCAGTATATCGTTTCACCAAACTGTTGAGTTTTGAAAAAACATTTTTCCCCTTAATTTGAACCAGTATTTTCTCAAAGAAAATTAAATTAAAGAAACAACAAACATGTTTTTGTAATTAAACAGAGTATTGAGCTATGCAAACAATAAAGATCCTTGTTTGAAATTAATTCTTGTCCTGCTTCTGGGATTACCAGGGGAATAAAATTATAGCAAAACAAAACAGAAAAACCTGCTACAGCCTAGAACTTGCACTTTACCAGAAGCAAAAGGAAATTTAGTCTCAATAGTTTAGAGTTCTATTCAGTCTCCAAAAAGCATGATTTTAGAGTTTGTTATAAATTTGACAAAATGAAAAGTCTCATCACTCCTGTCACCAGAAATCAAAGTCATATCTCAAATTTTCATTCTCTATAGCTCACTAGTTTACTTTTCCTCCTCTCTACCTAAGTGACATTTTGAGGTGATTCTCAGGAATGTGAAAAATGCATCAAGTCAAGAGATATGAATTTTCTAAGTTTTAGAGGAAAAGATTCCTCCTAGTAGGAGGAAAAGATTCCTCCTCCAAGTCCAAGCTTGCTTGGAGGTGGGCAAGGTCTTGTAGAAAAAACTTTTGGGCTGACTGTACTCTTCTTTTATATTTGTGTGAGAATTAAAATAAAACCAAAAAACCCACAATTGAAACCACAAGAGGCAACCTCTGACCTGTGATACTGTGTTAAAACCCCCAGAAATTATTTTTAGAAACAAGTCATATTTCCATCAGGAAAGGCTGCTAATCAATTAACATACTGAAACACTCAAATTGGCCTCAGAAGTTTAAATCTCGTTGGACATCATGGAATTAAACATATCAGTTTTGTGGTGTCAGTCTTCTGAGGGTGTCTGTCTGCTGTAACTACCCATCAGCCCTTTGCTCTGTTGAAATCTCACCATCTGTTTTGTGTTGAGCCACTTGAATAAACTATTGCTCCCCTTATTCTTTGTGTACAGAGCTGCCTTTTGGAACACAATATTTGGTCAAGTTCCTTGGCCCACAGATTTCTTCTTCTTATCCAGTTGTCCTGCCCCAAGTGCCCCAGTTGTGCTTGGGGTTCTCAGGAGTCCAAAGTCAACATTGTAGAGGCACGGGCATGCTGAGTTTGTGGTTGAGGGCACATCCAAATATTGCTACATCCTAGATTTGGTTCAAATACTTAGCATAGCCCATTTATTTTAATGAAATAAATGACATTTCTCCAAAGGAAAGAAGAATGGGGAGAGAAAATGAGCAGGGATCAACTGCTGAAGTGTTCCCTGTGTCAAAAAACATGAGCATTCCTGTAACATTACACTGACTCTGTCACCAGGGACCCAGCAGCCCAGTTTCAAGTTTTGCTCAGTGCTCCAAGAGTCCCAAGTCACAGAGCTATGCCCATGACTTAATACTGCCAGCATTTAGCAGTTTTTCCGGGGAAATTTTTCAAGTACTTTGTCTTTTTTTTTAAATTTTTTTTTTTTTAAATAATGTTTTCTTCAAGTTGAAAAGTCATATTGCCTCCCTAAGGGCCAGAGGCTAACACGTGGAATAGATATCAATGAATTGTTTTCATCCTACAAGCTAATGACCATGTCTGAATTCCTTCGGTCTCTTCCTTCTCTACTGGGGAGTTTTAAAAATTTAATTTTCTTTGCTATGTCACCTATCAGCTAAACGGTTTGTCGAGCACTTTAACACAGTTTGTGCACACATTTTAAATGCTTAAAAATGTGTCAGAATGTTGATTTACCTTGTTGCTTTATTAATTTTTTATTCCAGCTTCCATTTCTTCAGGCTGGCGTTCAGCGATATAAATTTTCAGCGAAGGCGCACGGGTTATTTTACATCCTTTTAAGACAGGGGATTTTGCCGTATCACTCACTACATAATAAAATAAACGGAGGAAAGCTTTCTCGGGACTCGTGCTGCCAATTTATCCTAGAACGTCTCGGCTTGTACTGGCGCGCGGCCTGACCACGGCGCAGCTCCGTGTGCTCGCGGCCGCGCTCCGGCCAGCGGCCGCTCCACCGCCGGCTTGCTGTGTGGGCCTGAGCAAACAGACCAGCCCTGCTTCCCCTTGCTCCTGAGGATGGCAGAGCTCATCCCCAGCGCTGGAAGGCCGGGGCTCGCGGAGCCGGAATCGGGGAGCGGCGCTTTGATGCGGGTACAAGGGCAGAGGCCTGGCAGCCCAGCCGGGCTGGGCCCAACGCAGGGTTCCCTCCCGCTGAAGCCATGACTGGCTTCCCCGACTCCATCCAGTGTTTCATAAGTTAAATTAACCCCCAGAAGAGCAACTTCTTATAGTATCGTGAGTGTGTAAAGAGGTCTGAAACTGGGGTAGAGAAGCAGGCCTTGTGAGTGTTGTTAATTAACCAGCGCCAAGAGTTTCCACCCGTTCTAATATTTAGCACTGCTTTCAAATAGATAAATAGAATGTCCAAACCTGTGTTACAATATGAGCAATATTAGGATCCAAAACTTAATCTGACACGTTTATTACTTTTGCAAGATGCTAACTTGCATTTTGCCCCATGCTGTAGACGACTTGGATCTGCATATAATATTAGATCGGTTTTCTTAGACCACTAAGTGACAGCAAATGAGGAACAGAAATAAAACAGTAACTTTCAGCAAGAATCTGATTTTTGAAATGTGTTACAAGCCTAGAGAAAATTTGTGCCTGGATTTTCAATTTTGTTTTTTAGAGATTACCTAAATTTTTAGGCCCATACTATTAAGTATTGTTTATTAAGTATTTGATACAGGAAAGTTTATTAATCTCTAATATAAGAAAGTCTGTTTCTCTTTCTGCTTTTACTTTTTCCTCTTTTGCTTTTTTCTTTTTTTTTTAAAATTAATTTTTCTCTCTATTCCATTTTCTTTTTCTTTTTTTTTTAAGGAAGTGTTGTTTTCTAACAAAGAAATTTATAAAACACATTCTTAAGTCACTTATTAAAGAAGATAAACTAATAATACTTTTGCTTTTTCCCACCCCAAGAAAGAGTAATGTTGCAGGTCAGAGGATCTACTACAATAGATTTTATATTTTAGTAGATTTAATCTGCAGGGATGAGTTAATGTTTCCAGGGAGTGGCATCTCAATACTAGTTAATATGTCTCTCTCTTATAAATATGAGCTCAGATGGTTGAAAACAAAGTTTGAATACTAAGGCAGTTAATTAGTTTGGCTCCAAAAGGCATCAAATAATACCTCCTTCAAAACAATCTCCTAAGTGGATGAGGTTCTTGGAAATACAATGACATACACTGTGTAGTTGGTTGTAAACATAGATCTGGAGCCTTGCTCCTGACAATAATAGAAGATGCTGGGACACAACAAATTACCATTGTTGCTTCCTGGAAGGATCATTTCTCCTTCTTTTGATATTGATATTCACCCTTTATAGCAATAGAATACAGGTCTGGAAACTTTTTTTCTGGAATACATTTAGACTGGTATAAAGCCAAATAAGGACTAGAATCTGAATTTGAATTCAGAATTACAAAATCGAGCATGATGTTATAATTCCAGAATTTAAACAGCTGACTGGCAGTAAGCTTTCCCTATGACCAGGTAGAAGTAACACCCTTTGCCTAAAATGCAATAGTCTTTTTTTTGTGTCTTGCTCTAATGTATTGTAGAAGGAGCCAGTACTTCAACAATATCTTCATTCATGGAGTATTTGCTGAGAGGATCTTACTTGATAAAGAAAACCCATATCTCAACATGTTTACAAAATTAACTTTTCACTGACACTTCATTGCGGTGTCTGAGTGAAGGGACTTCAGTAGCACCAGTGGGTAGGGAAGCAGAATAGAGAAGGAGCCATCAGAGAGACCTGAGACACAGCCAAGTTCTAGAGAAAATATGCACCATTTTGGCTCATTGTAATTTAAGTTAATACAAGAGAAACCCAAGAGAGAGGTATATTTGGAATCACACCCAAGGCACTCATTCTTTTTGGAGTGGGATGAGAACTTATGTACAAGTATCATCCTGTTCTTATTATTAACTCAAAAAGCTGTAGCATAAATACCAAAATTTCATAAAAAAATAGCTGCATCTATATATTCTATGGAAGATTGTCAAATAATGGTAACTTCTGTTAAAATTATTAGGTATCATCATGGAATAATCTATTTTTTAATATGGGACTTGGAAAAATTCAAAGAAATCTTACACTGTGTGTACAAAGGACACACACAAAGTCCAAGTCTCTTTTCTTTGGCACATCTGCAACTTTAATATGTCTCATGCAGTTTTTGAAATGTTTCTATGAAAAAATATAAAATGTGTATTCTTATATGTCAAGGAACATATAAACTAATTTGTGAAGTCACATGGGCTTCGTTTTTCCCTCATACAGAGTTCCTTTATGTTTAGAAGATTTGAACCCATCTGTTTTTACCAGTAGAAGCAGAACAAATGTAGCAGTGTTTCAACAACTGAAACCCATCACAAGAGACACAGATCAGCTTAGACTAGAACTAAACCAATGGCAGAAATATCACCACCACAACCCTCCCGTCCTTTAACTGGTACTTATCTGACCAATAATGGCTGAAAGCCATCTATCATTGCTTAAACTACATGATGATAAAACCAGAGTCTGGAAAATATCATTACTTGATCTATTTGGTAAACTTTCAAATATTTCTTTCAGAAGATTTGCCAGGCAAACAGCATAGTATAAAATTTAGTTTTATTTAATTTGTGTTTTATTGCTCTTAAATTTAGCTTGCAAAAAAAAAACATGATTAAAGAGCTACAGCTGAGTGAAGGTACAAAGCTTCTGTTGTAGAAAACTGAGTGAATCTGGGTCTGTGGATAATTTGTATCTGCATTTTAGCCCAGAAAATTGTGCTGCAGGGGTGTTTAGTGGGTTTAGATGTGTGTCTGAAATCAACTGGATAGGTTGAATGTAGTATCTTACTCAACCTTTTTCTTTGTTATGGCTACTGTTGGCTGTGTCAAGACCAAAATATTGGTACATCCAGACAGGGAGACCATCCATTCCTTATTTTAAAGTAATATTACAAAATTCATTCTTTCATTGCCAGAATGAAAGAAAGGCTCAGTCAACAAACCAGTGCTTTATAAAGGCACTAAATAATGAAACTTTTAATTGCTCTTTGTTTTCACTGTAGAATTCAATCAAAATAAATCCAACCTTTACGTAAAACCCATCCGCAAATCTTCCTTCAAAAACAGTGTCTTCTTTTGGATTTTGTGAAGATCTCACTGCCTTGAAAACCTGAAATAAGAAACAATCCATTTAGGTTAATTTTAAATCTTTTCTGGTAAAGGAAAAAAAAAGGCAGAATTTTATTATCACAGACCTTTAGTTTTCCATGTGTGACCCAGGAATATTTCTGTAGAAATTCCATTAACTGTTCTATATCCAGCAAATTCTTGGTTCCTGTGAGTGCTGCTAAGTGGATTGCAGGGTTTCGATGGGCAGCAGGCAGCATTGGAATGTGCTACATGGAAACGTTCTCTGAGCTGCCCTTGGGGCTGCAGAAGAGGAAGCTTCCCAGCTAAGGGGGAGGTATTGCAAAGAGGTTTTCTCTGGGCTTTAGGCAGGACAGGTCGAGGCTTTGAAGTCGTTTGAAGGAAATGAAAGTTCTGCCTCAAAAGATTGTAGCGGGCACCAATCAGCTCCAACATTGAGATCACTGCTGGAAGACTCTTTCTTTTGTGTTTGGTAAAAGAGAGGAAAAAGAACCAAGGACTGATAGTGATTAATGCAAATATGACAGGATTTGTTTCTCAAGGGGAGATTTGATGAGTGACTGAATCTAAAGTCTCTTTGCCAAATGTGTCTTCACTCCCCGAAGTCCTGTCTGAAAAGAAAGGCATAGGTAACTGAGCTCAAGAAATACCAATTTACATTTATGCAGCATGTTCAAAATCAGAAGCTCCCAATATTTTTAAATAACTTTCATGGCAAAAATTTCAAAGACATTTAAAATGTAAAAGGTTGTAAATGCATTTGCAAAATTCCTGCAGTCATTCTAAAGGAGCTGCAGCTAGGGTATGCCCAGGCTTCAATTGTTCAAAGATTGTAATTGTTTTAGTTACTTTTATTTATTTTTTTAACTGAATAAACAACCTGTGTGTATGGAGAAATATTTAGGAGAATAAACCCAGAACACATGTAATACAGAGTAGAAAAATTATTTTAAATAAGTGAAAACTGAGTATTTAATATTAATTTCTGTATTTTATTTGCTCAAGAAATTATTTCTTAAGTACCAGGAAACAGCACAATAACTGTCCCAATATTTTCTGTAAATAAAGCAAAAAAGTATTTTAATCACTCACAATGAAATTATAACAGTAGTTCTAGCATAGTTGCTAAGGAATAAACAGAGAAATTTTTATGTAACAAATGTAAAATCATAAAAAAGCGTATTATGGCAGTTTTAAAAGTA
>VZTR01017676.1:2762-77611 GCA_013400775.1 Chaetops frenatus
CCCTGTCACTGGGCAGCATCAAGAGTCTGGTTAGGTCTCTACATTGCCACAAGTGAGGGAGTTGTATGTTCTGATAAGACACCTCTGAGCCTTCTCTTTTCAGGCTGAAACAGTCCCGGCACTCTCAGCCTCTCCTTTTATGACCTTTGTATCCCTTTACTGGGCTTACTTCATTATGTCCATTTCACTCATGTAGGAAGGGAATCCAGACCTGCTCAGAGCTCTCCAGTTATGTCTCAACAGGGCTGAGTAGAGGGGTAGGGAAATACCAGAATCACATTATCTGGTAAGGGAATTTGGATTGCTATTAACTAGTCAATTAATTACAGAAACATTTGCACAGAAATCCCTGAAAAATGCACAGAAGATTATAATTGGTAATCTTGTGGAGAAGGAAAGCTTTGAAAATAGCTTTGCTGAATTCATGGGAGTCATTTTAGTGATGAAACCTCCTGTTGTTTTGAAATGTCTTTTATGGAATCTACATCCCCCAATACTAATTGATAAAAGCAGAGAATAAATCCTAAAGGTAAAGGCTAGACTAATATTTTGAGCTAAGCGAACTTCAAAGTAACTGAATAAAAAGATATTATCTAATATGATATCACTAATCAAAAAAACCTAAAAAGATAAACTAAGTGGAACATAAACTAGAGGGATTCAAGAGTTGTGTTTTTAGTCGACTTGACAAAAATTATTTGTTAATTTTCAGTTTTGTTTGAAATTCAGAGTGAAGTCAGAGTTCTCAAATGTTCTCAAGTGTTGCAGCAACCATCAACTGATATAAAATATTCAGCTTGGTATATTGAATGATGTAAAACAGGCATTAAGTGACATGAGGGAGTGTGGAGGTATAGTAAAATTTTTCTCATTTTTATAATAGCTTCCCTCTGTTCCCCCAGGCTGCTTAAATGAAACAAAAATGTATATAGGAGCCTTCAGTGATTTAAGATCCATCCGTTTCTTTCCTGCTAGCATAATGAGTTCACTTGTTTAAATTCTCCTTATTAAAGATTTTATGCAGGCACGCAGAGTTATTAAAATACATGCAAGGAATCTTACCCATATGGTTTGTATCCACATTTAACGCAATTAAAAGTATTCTAGCCAAAGCAGTATCAGTTTTATATCTCAACCTGTGATTAGAACTTCCTGGGAAAGGCAGTGTCATGTTTATGTCTGAATCCTGCAAGAGGAAAAGGAGAGAAATACCTTGTCCTTATATTCATTAGGGGAGCTCCAGTTATGCAACACCATTCAGGTGTGGAGTTTTGTTTTGGAGACAGGAATTGGAGTGGTGGAGAGCTGATAGCAAGCTGATGGTGTGAGGGGATGAACTATGCTTAGGTGAGTTTCTGTCTCAGAGGTAACCATGCAAGTCAGTAATACCAGCTGATGTCACATTTTAGTTAATTTTTAAAGTATATTTAAGTGTTTAT
Source organism: Chaetops frenatus (assembly GCA_013400775.1). Taxonomy (NCBI): domain Eukaryota; kingdom Metazoa; phylum Chordata; class Aves; order Passeriformes; family Picathartidae; genus Chaetops; species Chaetops frenatus. The sequence continues at coordinate 4,202 of VZTR01017676.1, forward strand.
TTTCTTTTTTCCTGCTCAGTTTATCTGAAATACTTTAAACTTGAAAAATTACAATCCTTCTCTTTCCCCTTTTTTCTTCCCATTGTTTTCTAACTTTTTTTAGTTCATTTCAGTGAATAAAGAATTTTAGACTCCATACAAGTATGTGTGTCTTAAACAGTGGTTGTGCACATCAGAACTTGTAATTTAAGATCAGTTAACTATTAATATGTAAGAAAGTTGAAATTGGTTGGTGTTACCTCAGTGTTGTCTGTCATGTAACATTTGTAATGGAGTTCACTGAATTATCAATAGAAAAATCCAATACATATGAAAAATGCAAAATTATAATTTCATAACAGTGATAGTAATACACTGATTTTTTATTTTGTTTTATATGCTGTTAAAATTATTGCTGGGTGCTTAGATTCCACACGACAAGTGTAGGCCTAGTTCTGTGAGTACTACCAAGGATGAAGCTCAGTGTCTGATAACTGTGACTTGGTTGAATATTGGTTAAGGTAGTTGTGCTAATACATGTCAAAAGTGTGACATCTTAGATTACCCAGGCACAGGATTTAATGGTGGTGGCTGGATACTGCCAGTGAAGTCTACCTGACATATGAAATGTGAAACATACGGAAATGAAAAGCTGTGTTGGCGTTCTGCTTTTCTTCCAGAAGGAACTGAAGGGCTCTTTCTCTGGGAGCTTGGTTGCCTTGTTGCCTCCGGCAGACTGGGTCCTCTGCTGGATCTCAGTGTTCTGTCACCAGTCCTTCTGCACCGTAGTCATGAGTGAATTTCTCATTGCTGCTCAGCGAGTGTCTCACAGTGACTCATTGGGTTTTGTTATTGCCCAGTCTGCCTTCTGCTCCCCTCCTCTTCTTTCCTGAGTGATTTTCTAGTTTGTAGGGTGCAGATGTGCTGAAATATCTCAGCCATTTAACTTCTAATGCAAACACACATATTTGCCGTGGATGTCAGTGAAAGATGTAATTTGTGCTGTCAAAAGTGGTTACCAGCACTGCCTTAATGTCCTGAACATCTACAGCAACAGAAACCTCAGCTCAGAAGTGAGACATGCTCTGAGTCCTTTTCTTGCCTCCTTCAACAGATAAGAACTGTTAAATTGTTTCTTTTGTAGTATCATTTGCAATTGCAGAGACAAGAATTAAATATACGTTTTAAGTAATGTCTGTATCATCAGCTATAAACAAATCTTGCTGGTAATTGCTTAGACTTTATTTTCCTCATGGGCCTACTTTCATGTTCGTAGAAGTGCCATAATCAATTTCTAGTTTAATTTCCATTTAATTTTCCTGTCTTTGCTTGACTACACTGTACACACCTATAGTTCTATAATTTAATGTGGGAATGTAAAGAATAGTACCTTTCTCTTTCAGGAGAACTGAAGAATCTCTTATTCTGTTTATTCAAGTCATAACAAACAAGATTCAGGCTCTTTTGCTTTGGGCACTCCAGGCAGCTTCTTCTATACAGAGCTGGGCAGCAGAGATCCTGTAAAGTAAATTGGTTAAGCCTTGGAGCTGATGCTGTTCCCATAATGGATGTTCCTGCCTTCCCAGTGACTTGCTACTTACCCTCTCCTCCTCCTAGTACTCTTTTGAGCAGATAAATAGTAAGTGGGCATAGACAGAGTGATAGTTAAGCTAAACTTGCTGTTCCAGTGCTTGTGAGGTTGCATGATCAGGCTTCCAGAACGCCCTGTGCAAGTCAAATCCACTGCTAAAGGGAGAAGTGGAGACATTTGCCTTTTTTAGTTCTCTCCTCTTTTTTTTCTCTGCAAAAAATATCCTTCAGTTTAAGTGTAGAGTGTACAGGGAGAAGCAGTTTCAGTCTTTAGTGGTCTTACAAAAACTTTGCGTCTTCTCTGTTTGAAGGATAGACAAAGGTTCAAGGGAGATTCCAGTTCTGTTCTGAGTTCCTGTTGTTTCTTCTCGTCTCTCACTGAATTTTTCTCTGCTCTGTTACAGTTTAAAATATGTTCATTCTGTTTCTAAGCTGAGTGTTCTGTTGCAGTCTGTGGCAATGTATACTTCAAGATAATTTTTATCTGGAATCTCATCTAGTTCCCATTTACTGCATAGGAGTTGTGCAAGGTTCAAGATAATGTAGGATTTAATATACCTTTTGAAGAGTAATGTCTTTGAGTGTTATGTTTCCATCTACTGAGAATTCTGTCACTTGTAAATGGATATGTAATCCTGATGGCTTACAAAGCTACTTCCTACAGTTTTGTATTCTGCCATATTTATATCAGCAGATGAAATTATCGTAGAGCATCAGTGTTTCAAAGAAAATAAAATAATTCCGCATTTCCATTTCTAAGTGTCAGTGCCTCTTTGTTTTTCAAGTGTACATATTTGTAATTATAATAGCATACCAGAATCACGGCAAAGGAGTGGTTTTCAATTAACTTCTTTTTTCTTTTAGTATTTTTTCTTTTTTTTCTTTTTTTCTTTTTTATTCTTCTTAAATGAATCAACTCCTATTTTAATGTGCTGAAATCAGTGGTCCCCATATATAGCAGATCTGATTGCAGCCTTATTTGGGGACCAGAAGCCCTGTGCAGCTTTCTGGGATATGTCTGGTTTAAAATACATTAGCTGGCCTTATTCTGTTTACAGTCCTTTGCCTTCAAAAGTCTACTTGAACATAATCATTGGTTAAGTTAAGTATCACACATACAAGCTGTGATGTTTGGCTTGAAAAGAATAAATAAACTTAAAATAACAAAACAAGCTCCTTAAAAAGACCTCTAACATTCCTCTACAAGAACCCAGGCTTCTCTAAGTTCAAGGATGCATAGGAACCAGTGATGTTATTTTCTACCTTGTGTACTATAACTTGGGCAATCCTGGCAAATTATCCATAAATGTAATTAAAATTCCTGTGAGAATAGGACTCAGATTAGTCCAGTTCCACATTAAAAAAGATTTATTAGTGTATGTTGGCATGAACTTTTAGTGTTGTTACGGACTGTACAAGTAAAAAATGCCTTGACCAGTACTGCTTATGTGGACTTGGCATGCAGTATAAGCTTCAGGGGATTAAATCTTTCCTAGTATAACTATGTCAGAGCAAATCATCCTTATCAACCAGCATTTGAAATCACCATGTTGTTTGTTAAAACAAGTAATGTATGTCAGAGGGTATATGTTTAACAGCTTCAGATAACAGAAGTTTCAGGATATATAAAACAGGAACAGTTAGTATGGTGCTGTTTTCTTTCTCTTGTGATTTTTGATTACTTTATTGATGCCAGTTTATCTCTGTGTATTCTGATGCTTTTCATGCTTTTATATCAACCTATGTCTGGATTACACTTTAGTGTAATGTCCTTTCCTTCTTCCCTTAAATTACGTCTGCCTCTGGTTCAGCTTGTGAGATTCCTGTAACTTCCTTTTTTTCTTTGAGTGCAAAATTCCTTAGCTCCTCCATTATACGGTCTTCTTTTTATTTCCTTGATGTTTCTGGAATGTTACTCGTCTCAACCTAGATGTTGTCTTTCTACCTCCTGCTGCTCCCTCCAGCCAAGAGAGATTTTTTTCCCTTGTTTATTAACACTGTCTCATCTTTGGTGCTTTCTGTGGAGACTACTACCTAAAACATTATCTGCTCTGAATTTGGGTCAAGGAGTTAGGTACTTCTCTGCTGTTCTGAGTTCTTCCTGCTCCTATTTATTTATTTATTTATTTAGCAATAGAATTTCCTTCTGCCTGTCTTTCTAAGGTTTTTATGTTGTGCATGCATACAACTCTACCTATTCCCATCTCTGACATCCCTGTCTGACTTTGACTTGCAACTTTCTTCCATTCATAATTTCTCACCCTTCAGTCTCCATATGGATAACCATCCAACTCTGTAGCTGCCCTGGTGCTGTTTCTCATTTGAACTATATACCATGTGCCAAATCAGCTACACGCTTGAGTTGGTCTTCTCTCTGCACTGTGTTATCCAAGTTCCTTTGTTGTGGTGACTATTGGAACTTCTAAAAGATTTTGATTCTCTCTCTCTCGGAATGGAACTTTGTAAAACTTCTGTTTTGTTGATCTTGATGATCTTGATTTCCTTTATTTCTCATTACTTTCTTCTATCAGCTTATCATTTCGCTTTGGCACTATTTTTTGTTCTTCTCATACAGTTCCAAACCCTTCTGACATTCTTGATCCTGGCTGACTCCCAGTATCCATTTTCTCAGTTCCTAAAGCCATCTGCAATGCCTTAAAGATACTGCTGACTATCGCTGGTGAAAATCTTTTTGTTTTGCTGAGCTTCTGTATTTCTTAATCTCTGGGATTTCTGTAATCTGTTATGAGTATTTATGCTTGCAGTTTTGCCTGTTCTGTATTTTTTATTAGTCATACAGATCTCCATTCAGTTTATCTATTCCTCCATCTCTCCATGTGAATTTCTTAAAACTAACAAGCTGAGGTAAAAATTCCAGGTTCCTTTTTGTTTACTGAAACAAAAAAAGTTGAAAGTTTTTGTTCTGTGGTCTTTGAACCTGTTCCAATCAACTTTTTCTTGTTCCTAGCCACCTTCTGACCTTTCTTTTCTTTTTTGCTTCTCTCCTTGAATTCCTTCCCACACACAAGAAATGTCTGAGTGTCTTCATAATAAAAAAAAACCCCAAAAACCAACCTAACAAAAAAACAAATCAGCACAAGCCAACCCTCTACTTCAGAAGTTTCTGTTCACCAGATTAATGTCCTAACCCTTGACTTCCTTCATCTTCCTCCACTCCCCGCATTTGTATGCTTTGTACACTTGTCTTAATTTCTTGTCTCCCAATGCCTTTCTAGAACTGCTCACTTCTGGTTTCTGTCTTTTGCACTGAAATTTATGTCACTAATGTTCCACTTGACTTCTTTCTGGAGGAATTCCAGTCTAATCCTTTATTCTCCTCCACTCCATCTGTCATCTCTCTGTGATGCTATGTTATAGTCTTCACTAAATTTTGTTGTTCTTAGACGTTTGTCATTTTGTCCTTGTTGATTGTTTCTCTTTACAGACTGAGTTTTTATTGAGTGGGTCTTCCTCTCCCCCTTCTTTCTCTGTATGTAGGTGTGTGTTTAGATCTCTCAGGAATCCGTCCTCAGCTTTGCATCCTCCTCCATACCTTACTTCAGATAATTTAGCCATGAGCATGTCCTTTATGAAGGCACCACAGCTTTACTTTTTAGTGGTTTTCCCCCAGTCTGGTTAAACCCTGCTTAGGTCAGAAAATTTGCTTGATCTTCAGTGGTCACTTGAATGTTATCATGTCAGAAATAATTCTTGAATTTTCTTTCCTGAAGTGCTCTTCTTGCTCTGTGCAGCTCTGAGAGCTGACAGTTCCTGTTTGGTCATGTAACCATAAATCAGATTGAAGTCTGGCTCACCTCAACACCTTGGCTGTTATGATCTCATCTCTCTGGCTGACGTTAATAGTTACAGCTTTCCTTCACTTAATTACTGGTGTTAACATCATCTTTGCTTATCACTCTGCCTACTTCACTTGCTATTTAAGGTCTATTTACTCATCTTCTCAAATACAAACTTCTTGTATTTCTTTTAACAGCTTTGCAGCTTGCCGTGTCCTTTCCCTTCCAAGAGAGAGATTTTACCATAAGGTTGAATCTTGGGTTTGCTCTACTGGCAGTGTAGTATCAGTTTTGATTTCCCAATTGCAATTCATCTTACAGTCATTAGTGAACTCTCTTTTTCAGCCCCCAATCTTTGAAGCTCCTCATCAAAACTCTTTCTGTAGTCTATAAAGTGAATTATAACCTGTTAGTGACTTGGCAGATGTCCTGGTTGTGTTCATCTTATTACACTTAGGTTGTTAAGTACCCTTAACCTGTGGCTATTTATTGTTTGTATTCCTGTAAGCTGTTACATGTCCTTTAAGTGATGTAATTATTGAAATATTTATAAATGAAATAATTTTTTTGACTAATACATCATGCATATATTTGCAGCATGTATGTCAACGGAGCCCATAGATGTTATTTTTCTTTCTCCACATATGCACATATTATATGTATTTAATAACAGTACTAGTCAAAGAAAAAGTAAGCAGAATTTGCACGTCTAAGGAAGAATGCTTGTAAGAATAAATACAGATCAGGAGATTATTATTATTATTATTTTAATACCTACGTTAAGATTGTGCCTGAAGAGGAGGAGCCTGTTGCACTAAGTCTGAAAGAGTGTTTAACACTGAAACAGACTCCCCAGGGAAGTAGTGGAGTCACTGTTCTCGGAAGTGTTCAAAAAATGAGTGAGCAAAAACTTTGTGTATAGTTTAGGGGGTTGAAAGTTGGACTTGATGATCTTGGAGGTCTTTTACAACCTTAATGATTATATGATAAGCCTGGTACAACTTGTAATAAATCAAAGATTAATCCAAATAGCTTGTGGCATAATGTTTAAATTATAAGAATTTTCTTTTTGTGTTCACCACAAAAGAATCCATTCTTTAATAAAAGGCAATGGTGTTGTCTTGACAAGGAAGGGTATGAAGGGCATCTGTTGGATATTATTTTTTGTCATTGTGCTTGTAACTGTTTTCACTTCAGAGCAGTACAGTGAGATAGAAGCAATGATATGTGACTCAAAAATTTCTTTACCTGTGATGTGCCAGTAAAATTTGATATCTAATAATTTCTGCCATTTTTCTAAAGTACTGAACACTGGGTTCATTTGGATAAATGTCCTTCAAAGCTCTGTCTGATGGACATGGTTGTGTCTTTCCTTGCTGCTGTCTACATTTGCATAATGGTCTATCAATTTAGTGGCATTATGAGAAATTTGACAATGAAAATAATAGCAGACTTTTCTAGAAATAAAACATTTTCATGTAGAAACACTGATGAAAGATGTAATGCCATGTTCATACCTACTTTCTACTCTATAGTAACACTTGTCCATTTCCCTTTCCAAAAGTTACATTCTATTATTTCAATATGAAGCACACTGTTAAAGTCATATTGCTTGTTTTTAACTTTTAGCTTGTGTTTATTTTCAAGTGTCTTGACTAGTCTAGCTTTAAAGCTTCCAGATTACAACAGATGAGCAGTGTGTACAAGTTTAATTCTTACATCTCTGAGAGGTAGGAAGACCAGTTGAACTACTATTTAATTCATATTTACCTTTGATTCTTTGGCAGCACATTTCAAATTCCTGACTATGTATCTTGTGCTGTCTAAGGTTGTAAGCTATACAGATCCCTCCTTATCTAATCCACTGTCATAATCATTTTCCCAATATATTTTGAATGAGTCTTGAATATGAAAATTTCCCTTACGGTGCAGTGTTTCATTGCCTGGGCAGAAATGATGCATAAGTGACTAAGCATTTGAAATCTGTTTATTTGTCCTGTTATTTCTCAGAATACATTATCAATTTCATTATTTCACTTAATTATTTTCTGCCTTTCCCTTCCCTGCCCTCACTGATTCTGTACTGTTTCCTGCTTTTCTTAATACCTGTAGGAATTAACTAGACCACCTGAGCTTTCAGATAACTCATAGTATTGTGAGTGGCTTGGAGGATTTAATTAATTTTTTTTATCTTGTGAACAGGGGGGCTCCTAACTGTTTTCTCTAGCATTAGCCTTCGGGGTCACCATGGTTTACTGATGACCTGAGGCAGATGAAGAAGGAGAGCAAAGATAATCAAAATGTCATTGTCTAACTATGAGATGAAAAGAAAGTTTTTCCTTATGCTCTGACTGTATAGACAGTGCTAAAGGTCTCTTCATTTCCATGGTAGCAGCTGTTCATTTGGGTGCAGCAGAACATTTCTCAGTGATACAGATCTGTTCAGTCACATCAATTTCAGTTGCCTTGATAAAAAATTCACTTATGACAATAAAAATCACATAAATCAACCTAAATCTTTGGAGAGCAGAGCTACTGGCTCATCAGTTCCAGATTTTCTGCTGAAGTTACTAGCTGAAAATATAGATTACTTGGGAACTCTTTAGACTAAATCCTACATTTGAATTTATAGGTTTTGGTAAGGAAGACCTGTCAGTTTTTTTCAAGGAAGTTATTTACAAGCTTCAGTTTAAAAAAAAGCCAAACAAACCAAACACAATCTTTTCTCTTCCAGAGGACAATTGCTCATATAGAAGTCAACTGTGAAGGATCACAAGGAATCCATGTTAATCTTTGGGCTTGTAATGGAAAATTGTATGGTATTGGATGTTAATTCTTCCCTGAAAAAGAATGACAAAAGGACCGTACCATTTTTTAACAGGCTACCTCCACTGCTAGAAAAGCAACAATTATCACCAGTGTTGCCAAACTTCTGTGGAAGGTCAGCACGAGAAACCTTCCTGCTGCCTTCATTAATCCTTGTATTGTGTTTGTAGAAAGTGTTTTTCAAATATAATTGAAAGTTGTTTGAGAAGCAGAAGAATTGCTGCACATTATATTGGTGTTTCAGAGAGTGATTTAGTTTTTTATTGATCGTGCTGGCTTATTATGTCAAAAAACCATGGTTTTGAAATGTGATTGGCATATATTTGCATCTAAAAGATACAGTTGCCAAACAACATAATTTTTGTGGCTGGCTGTAAAGGAAGAGAAAAACTTATCTTTCATGTATTGTAGTTGTTCGTAAAATGGGCTCTCATAAGTTGATCATGACCCTTTTTCTTCTTTGTGCTTGCTATTTCCACATGAGTAGCTGCTTCAAGAAGACTGCCTTCTATGATTCCTCTCCCTGACCCTATTTTGAGGTAATCTGAAAACATGTCATAGTTTCTCAGGCTGAAAGGAGACCCCTGAAGATGAGAAGTGTATCCAGCTTAAAACCAGATACATCTTGCTGCTGATTAAGAAGATAGCAATCTCATACTTTTTTTCCCCTTTGCTGCCCAGCAGCTAAAATCCTAATGCATAGTGGGCTAAAGTTTGTGTGTTCAGCTTCTAACTACACCTAAATAGGGTTGTTATCCTGGATCTGTCCTCACCTGGCACTGGGCCAAGAGAAAGGCCAGGCAAGCTAAAACTAAATCTCATTTGGGCTTTGGATAAAGTCTTCACATCCATCTTCTTGCTGTTAGACTTCTCTGTAGTAGTTAACTTAACCATTGCTATGAAGTGAGAAAAGAGGATTTTGACTGCACTAGGATGACATAAGACATTGAAATAATAACCACAGAGGACAAGATAACCATCTATGCTGTTCTCCTCCCTAGAAGGTCTAAGTATTTCACAGTGTAGCAAAAAAAAATATGAAGTAAAAGGAATAAAATCTCATATGTTACCCTGCTTCTACATCTACATAGCAGCAAGAAGTACTGCCTTCTATTTGTTCCGGCATCTGGCTGAAACTAGCAATTGAATAAAGATTAGCTTGCAAATCTGGCAGAAGTGATAGGATAGAAGGAAAGGGAGAAGTTTTGAGACTCTGAACATGACTAAAAATATTCAAAGAAACCCAATAACCCAAGTACCTTTTCAGATTTTGTAAGGTGTCTGCATCACTTAGGCAATCCTGATAATTTTGCTCCAAGACGTACAAAATATGGTAAACTCAGCTGAAATTAATTGTAGGTGCTTTTAAACAGGTACCAGAATCCAGAAAGAATTTAACAGTTCATTATTTGATTATTTTATCGAGTGCTCTAACAGGTTTATCAAGCGTTTTAAGTGGGAAAGTTTTTTGGTCCATGTTCTATCACAACTGTCCACAACCCCCCATAGTCCTGCCCTGTTAGACAGACAAAGTGGGGCACCTGGCCATTGCAACAAATCAGGCTTCTATTTTGCCTTGATTTTTTGTTTAATCTCTTTAAATAGAAATGTTGTCTTCAGTTGGATAGGTGTATGGAGAATAACTAAAGAGTGTATCCTGTTTGCCTTGCAAATGGAAGGAATGTACTGTTTTCACCTAAAATGGCTTTTCTAAGAAAGAAGATTCTATATCAAATATAAAGGAAATATTTTTTTTGAGCATTCATTTATGCATCAGTTCATAGCTACTGTATTGTGCATAATGATATATAACAAGCACAGGATGCTTCAATGCAGATAAACACAGGAATTACAAGTATTGGTGAGATTTATTTCTGTGTAAAACTGTTTTGTTTTATTTTTTCTGCTTGTGTTTTGGTTTATTTATAACAATACTGTGTGCTTAGAGTTAATGTCTGAAATGATTCTGTATGGTTATATGTTACAGAAATTGCATTATTACATTAAATATGCGTTCAGTCCCAGGCCGGTAGCAAATCAGTTCTTTGAAGCCAGTGCTGATTAGTGCAATTTTTAGCAGCATTGCAGAACATGGCATTTCATTATTGAGTCATGCTAAACGTTATCTTGGCTTTTGCTATAAAAATAGAAAAGAGGAAAAAAGAAGACAGAGAAGGATGCTTTTATGCATAGGACATGCAGCCCTGGGGAATATGCAAATCTGGGATGAAAACTAATTGCTTTTTACTTTGTTGCATAGCCTGAACTATGTGGAGCAGAGCTGACCAAAAGGAAAGCTGTGCTTTATGTTAACCAGTAGTGATTACTCCAGAAAGCTGCCATAAAAGCAGTACCATTAAGGAGACACTTAAAAAAATGATCCTTCAGACCTCACAGAACAGACCTTACTGCATTATAAATGTGTTTTGATGGGTCTTCTTTGATAGGGTAGGTAGAGGGGGAAAGGATGATATAATGTAGCTAGTGGAATGGAAAAGCAATTATATTTCATCAGAAAGATAAAATTCACTGTACTTTCCACCTCAGAAGATAGCTAAATATGGTTATATGTAATATAAGCAAATAAACATGATAGTATTAAAAAAGGGTTGTTTTAATTTTTTTTAAACCTTGTCTTCAGAAAGACAGAATTGTAGCATCTAAATTTTGGGCATACCCATTGTGCATTACATCAGTTTTGTGTGAGTCTGTCTGCTCAAGGACAGTTGAAAGGACAAGACTGAACATGGCAGTCACCAGTGATTTTCCTCCTACAAGAGGGAGGCAGGAATCTACATATAACAGCTTTTTAGCCATTTAGGTTAATCGTCTTTGCAACGTATTTCCAATATGCACTGGTAGCTCTTGAGTTCAAATAACTTAGTTTTCCATATCTTTAGTAATGCCATCTTTATGAATTGTTAAGCTTAACTCGACCAAAATAACCCTAAAAATACAAATATTGTGTAATGGATCTGTAAAATGAATACAACAGAAAACAGTAATGTTGGAATTGAGAAGATAATCGTCTGCAAAAATGTTTAGTATTTCATTACAGGCCATTGGAAAGGCCTGTAAACACACAAGTTTTATACCACTAACTTTATGATAATATGTAGAAACCAAAATGAACATGTTAGAGTTCCATCTTTTAAGTATATGCATTATTGATACTATAAAAGAAATGAAATAATTGTATGTTTGTCATGGTTTTACTCCAGCCAGCAGCCAAGCCCCACATAACCACTTGCTCATTACCACACCAGTGGGATAGGGGAGAAAATTAGAAGGGTAAAAGTGAGAACCCTCATGGGTTAAGATACAGACATTTTAATAGGGAAAGAAAAAACTACCCAGACAAGCAAAACAAAACAAGGAATTAGTTCCCTGATTCCTGTGTGCAGGCAGGTGTTCAACCATCTCCAGCAGAGCAGGGTCCCATCAGGTCACACTGACTTGGGAAGACAAAGGCTAGCACTCCAGATGTCCTCCCCCTTTCCTCTTTCTTCCCCCCACTTTATATACTGAACATGATGTAACGTGGTCTGGAATGTCCCTTTGGTCAGCTGGGGTCACCTGTCCCAGCTGTGTCTCCCAGGCACCCCCAGCCCCCTCTCCAGCATGGCTGTACGAGGAGCAGAAAGGGCCTTGGCTCAGTGTAAGCCCTGCTCAGCAATAACAAAACATCTCCATGTCATCAACCCTGTGCTCAGAAAAAATCCAAACATAGCCCTCTACCAGCCACTCTGCAGAAAATTAAGTCTACCCCAGCCAAAGCCAGCAGAACATAACAGCTTTCTATTGTTTATAGGAAGGCAGTATTTCATGTTTTATGCTGACAGGTGTTCCTGAGTTCCAGATGGCATTTCAGAATTATGTAGGTTGTCTAATCATCAATAAGTGGCTTATATGGAGAAGCAATTAATACCATGATTATTTTCCTTATGAATCAGCAGGTATGTCATATGCATAATTTCTAGTGTGTAAAAAATCAAAATGGCTTCTGCTCTGTTATACGTTTTACAGAAAGAAAGATGCTGAAAAAAGATTTTTTATGCTTATGTTGATATGATTTATGCTGTGAGTATATTAAGAATGTAATTAAAAAGGGAGAGGGTTTGACTTAGAAGTTTAAAAACTGTAAAAAACCCCTGGAATATTAATACTCTTTGTAACTTGTTTTTGCATTGTATTTCAAAGGGGAAAAATCATCCAGTTTATTGAAAACACTGAACAAATACCAGGACAGAAAGTAAAAGTAGCCAGGTATGAAGAAAATTAGATAAAAAGAAGGATAAAAAAAAGAAATCATAGTTTTCCATGTAAAATAAAAATTTCTATGTTAGCCATTTTGACTTGTCTACTCAAAATATATTAGGTACAGATATCATACTGGTGGATCAATGAACCTACCAAGGGAAAGACAGTGAGACATACTCATTGTAATTATCTAATACTTACCTGTTGTCCTAACAATTTCCTGTTTCCTAAGGTATATTTATTGTCATGATAATATTTCATTTACTGTAGTGATCAACACAGAACATATTTAGTAAATGTTTGCCCAGTGTCGTGGGTTGAAAAATAATTTTTTACCTGCAAGGATCATGGCAGCTTCCTGCAGGTATGAGAGAACCAATTAGCTGGCTGGTTCTAAGATGGATGCTCTGTTTAGCCACTTAAGAAGCTGAGTACGCCTCTGTGATTCACATTTAAGAAAGGAGAAGCCCGGGAATCTCTCTCTTGCTTCTGGCTTCTGAAGAGGTAACAAGGGCCCCACGCAGCCCAGTGGGGCCGGGCCAGGCTGGGCTGAGCAAGGCGCAGTCGGCCAGGGCCAGGCATGGCAGAGATCCTGCCAAAGCTGAATCCTGGCCTGGCTGCTGAAATCCTGCTGCAGCTGAATCCTGAACTTGAAATTCTGGTGCACCTCAATCCTGGCCTGGTGGCGGAGATCCTGCCGCAACTGAATCCTGGCCTGGCTGCAGGATCCCAGTCGTTCCTGCCTCCCCCACCTCCCTGGGTAACGCATGCAGCAACTTCGGCCGCTGCCCAGCAGAGTTGATGTGACCAACAACAGAGATGGGGAGAGATCACAACTCTCAGTGCACAGGTAAAACCAACATGGAGACACCGAGGTCAGTAAAGAGCAACCGGAGCCCAGAGGGAGGAGAAAGAAGAGATGCTTTAAGCTAAAATTCTTTTGTAAGGCTACGGTAATAGACTGTAATGTATTAGACTATTCCTTGTAACTCATATATGCAGTCAGGGGGATGCAATGTTCTAACTACAGCCTGAGCAAAAGCATCTGTGCTGAAGCAAACAGATGTTAAAATAACTGTGGTAATAGGGAACCACACCACAGAGATGGGAGAGATGAGAACCCTTGCCCCACGGATAGATAGAACAGAATTTTTACTCCCAGGAATAGAAGAGAAACCATGCTCCAGGGATAAGAAAAACCTTGCTTCGAGACCCTGAGAGAAAAGAGAAGATACTTTTTTACCAGAACAGGTGGTTCCTAAAATAGTACCCGGTGACACAGACATGAGTCCTTGAAAACAGTTGCAGGGAGAACTGTATGTTGAAGGAAGGGACTTTCACATTGCGAACAGATTTCCTTTCCGGGCNCAGGGGGATGCAATGTTCTAACTACAGCCTGAGCAAAAGCATCTGTGCTGAAGCAAACAGATGTTAAAATAACTGTGGTAATAGGGAACCACACCACAGAGATGGGAGAGATGAGAACCCTTGCCCCACGGATAGATAGAACAGAATTTTTACTCCCAGGAATAGAAGAGAAACCATGCTCCAGGGATAAGAAAAACCTTGCTTCGAGACCCTGAGAGAAAAGAGAAGATACTTTTTTACCAGAACAGGTGGTTCCTAAAATAGTACCCGGTGACACAGACATGAGTCCTTGAAAACAGTTGCAGGGAGAACTGTATGTTGAAGGAAGGGACTTTCACATTGCGAACAGATTTCCTTTCCGGGCGGCTGATTGATTTTGCTATAAAACTATGAGAGAACTGTGTTCTTGTGAAAGGGTCTCCATGGTGTGACAGGAGAAACTCCTCTTCCTAAATGAACTGATGAAAACCTATTTTAAAGGTGATAAACTGACTGAGAGTCTCAATTTTTGTCTCTTTAGGTTGTTGGTGGGAAAAGAGAAATGAAGTGGGGGCGAAGTATCTGAAGGTTTATTCTGGTTCTTATTATTTTCCTTTTAGTTCTGTTAATAAAACTGTCTTTATACCTTTTAAGGTTTTAAGCCTGCTTTGCATTTCTCCTAATTCTTCTCTCACAATAGGAAATGAGTAAATAAGTTTAGTGAGTGCACTGGTGTTAGGCCAAAATGCTCAACCCACTACATTGAACTGGTACCCCATGTAAGGATGCAGACTGAAACCTCTACACCCGGTATCCAAGTAGTTTTTATAATGTATGAAACAGTGTCTTTTAAGAGAATGTATTGGTTTTCCTCCTCTTGTAGGAGATACATATAATACCTGTATAGATAACTTCAAATCAAATATTGTCACCTGGACTTCAGTCTACTTTGTTGTCATCCAGAAGATGCAGAATATGTCCTAATTCCATAATCTAGAAATGTACTGAAGTTCTACAAGAGAATACGTCAATGTTAGCACATACATATTTGAAGAGGTGTGTCACGTGCCTTTGTACAGATCCACCTTTGAAAGTAGTTAATTTCCTTTTTCTCTCCACCCAGCCATCTACAGTGTGATGAAAGCATTGACAGTTTATAAGAGCTGTAACTAAAAATACACAAAAATATCTGTCATGAAATGATGCTTTTCAGCTTTTCTAAAAGTGTATTTTTTCATTAATTAAGTTGCTGTGAGATGTGGGAGGGCAGTTCTGAGAGGTGGCAGGTTAAGGATCAAAAGGATCAACCTCTTTGCAACCTGTTATGAATTGTAGTTAGGGCTGTATCATAGCTAAAGAGGGTCACTTTGGGAAGCTTTCCATTTTTATATTGGAATATTCTGACATTTATTGGAATTTCCTAGGTGGTGAGCTTTATTAATACGTACCTGGAGAGGTAGAGGTCACTTAAGGCATTTGGTTTTGGTTTCTAAGTCATGGGCCTTTTTATTCTTTCTAACCAATACACTTAAAATTCTGGCAATAGCTGTAGTCTCACTTTATGCTCTGATAAGCAGGTTGTTTATCTAAGGGTTGAAAACCCATACTCCAGGACTCCTGGTGACCTTCTTCCTTTTTGACTACTTACCAAAAAGTAATGTCTTTGAAGGTGGTTTATTTCCTTTTATTTTGTTCAACTTCAAATACACATTTCAGTGTTACAACATGTGGTTGCAATGTAAAGCTTGCAGAAGATGACTCTACTGTCTGCTTTTCAGGACTTGACACTGTGTTTGAACTTCTAGTATGAAGAGACAAAAATAGTAACAACTGTATTTAGAACAACTGTATTTATTCCATTAAATAGATTTTTTTTTCTGTTTTTTTGGGTTAGCTGCTGCTGCTGTGTGGTGAAGGTCATTCCAGCATTCATTTGGAAAATGTAAGAGATGAAAAAAAATCATGGGCTGAGTAGAGTTGCTGAGCCCTGGTCTCTAAGGAGCTTGTGGTTTCCATGTAAAAAGCTTCGGCTTTTTCTTGCTATTTTATCTCTGACATTATTTCTTCTACTGTGTGTTTGCTGGTGTTTTATTACTGTAGGGAAATAAAAATTTAGATCAGCTACTATGTGATGACTGTGTAAAACCAAAAGATATTAACAAATACAATGAAAAGGAGAGTGAAATGTTAGATTGTTTATGATAAGTTTATTGCACTCTGATTATAGCTTCACTGAAATATAATTCCACTGGCTTCTCCACTGTTGCTCTTAAATTTGGCTGACAGAGAAAAATCCGAGTACATTTATTCTTATGTATCTTTGTCAAAGATGCGCAATGTAAAACTATTGCAAGGTATTAATATACATTGGTTTGATGTAAAAAAGAAAGTTTATGCCTTAATGCCTTTTATAATTTGTTATTTCCTATCATCTCTTCACCTGGGTAAAATTTCTGAAATTAAATGACTTGGCACTTCTGTAGTGCCTAACAACTCTGAAATACTGTGTGAATATTTATTTTGAAACAGAGCAACCCAGTGAGGAAGGGAGATGAGTAAGTATTATTATCCCTATTTTACAGATGGGGAAGCTGAGGCACAGAGATTAAGTGACTTTTGCAAGGCCACACAGCAAGTCAGTGGCAGATCCAGGATTAGCACTCGGGGACTTCCTGGATCCCTCTCCCATGCTTTAAGCAGTAGACCACAGTGTTCACTGGACTCAGCAAGCAACTCGTTGCAATAATGGACAGTTCCAAGGACTTGCACCTGGTCAGTGTGTCCACACATTTGTTTGCAGACTGCTGCATTGTGTCTGTATGGTTTCAAGTACTCCAGTCCCTGCAGATTTGTGCCCTATGTGAAATTTTTTACCTTCATCATTTTCAAAAGGGGTAAAAGGAAGAAGTGGTAGAATTCTGACAATAATGTGAGATGGCAGTGAAGAGCACTTAGTTTTCATGCCTTATTCTGAACGTGCTGAAACTGATGGGCCAAACTGCAGTGGATTCATGGCTTTGAGGATGTTAGTGTGGAGTTCGGTTGGCGTGAATTCTGTCTTCCTTGACTGTATTACGGTTAGTCTTGCCTGTACCTTCAGTTTCAAACTCTCATTTATTGCAGCACTTAAAAATAATAATTTTATAGTTTTCCTGAAATTCTAATAAAAAGCAGAGCATTACTAATTGAAATTAGGTTTCCAGTCTCTATTCATCTAGGGGAAAGTGGAGTGGGATCTGTTTTTACTTGGATTGTGATAGTCCTCAGCCCAGCGAGTTTGAGCACTCAACTACAAGTGAACCTTGTCTCACCTTTCCCCTCCTTTGAGGGGGCAGTACAGGAGTCACAGAAATTACTTCTAGAGTAAATGCAGTATAACTGTTGTACTAGTAAATGCGAGGTGGCTTTCATGCTGCTCCCTGGGAAGTCAGTCTGTTCAGTGCAAGGCCTGTTTAATTGGACTTTGCTCGCAGTTTGACAAGTGAATTGCTAACAACACAGTAGTCCCAATTAAGCTGTTTTTCCCTGTAATATTAATGGAATAAACCCACTTCTGAGAATGAGGCAAGGCTGAGACTTGCTGTGACATTACAGGAGGAGGAGGCAGAGAAGTAAAAGACTGCCAGAAGCTGAAAATTGAACACATGGGAAAGGAGAAGTCAAAGTGTATGAGCATATTTTGATAAATATTAATGAATTAATTTGTATTTAATTTACTTAGATAATCTGTAAATGCTTTAAACTGTCCAGCAATTTAGTATTTTCCCCACTGTAAATTTTCCCTAACATTGCTTCCTTTCTGATGTGTATATCTTATGCTGGAATAGCATTACTTATGATACGGCTCTAGTACTTGGCCTTTGACATCCTCCCTAATCACTCACCCAGGGACATGGCATTGTTATGTCTAACTGCTTTAAAATAATGGATTCATTTTAGTAAAATGATAAAATGGTTTGTGCAGTTATACTTTCCTGGTGCATCTTAATAGGTTATTAGCTAATTCTAAATTATTAAAAGACAAAACAGTTTCAATAGAAGCCCATTTCTTATTGTCATATTTTAGTTATGTACTATTATCTGTGGGAATGCTCTAATAAAGACATTTTAATACTTGGTCTTTCTTTTTTTAACAGCCCAGATGCTTAGTGCTGACACATTTGTAGGATTTTTCTATGTAAGATAGCTACAGCATGACAGCTATTTTTAAAAAAGAAAGGAGCATGAAACAAAAACTCACATCCAGAATGCACCACATCCAGCTATATAAGTGAATCTTTTTGCCTGGGGCATCTGATCTTTAAGGAGAGGTGCTCAAAGAGTTTAATTTCTTATTATATTCCATGGCGTTCTATATATAGATGTATATTTATCATGTAACACTGGTATTTAAATCCCTTTGCTTCAGACTTGCATTAAGATACCAATTTTATATATTGAAATCAAGTTGTTCTGGTTCTAATATCACTTACTAAAACCCCTCTACTAATGACAAGGAAATATAATAATTGATACTTTTTTATAATGCATAATTTTTCATAATAATTTAATGGAAACCACTCTTTCATGTTGTGAAATATAGACTGTATTTAATAGCTGGATTTTTTCACAAGTGATGTGAACCAAACACTCATTTTAGCACAGCATCTAGTGTCTTGCTGCTGAACTCCCAAAAGATTTTTCTGTTCAGGGAAATGTGTTTTGTTTTGTTTCGTTTTCTCCATGTCAGAAAGGACAAAATCACTAATTTCTGTACCTTACCTAGCCTGAGTACAATACACTAATTGATCATGTACTACATTTACAATGCAGTGGAGTACAGTTAAAATGCATGTGTGACTCCAGGATAAAATTAAACGTGAACTATATGTTCCTGAGGAAGAAGAGCTTTTTTTGTTTTCTGCTACTAGTGTGTGCTGCCTGCCTTTATACTAAATTCAGCTTGGTGTTTGTAAGGAAAAGCAAAGGCTTTGCAATTCACCAGTAACTGAAGCCAGTTGTTTTTCACGGTGTTAATTTTATTCCTTACCATATTGTCACTGAGTACTGTTGTCTAGCTTTGCCAAGGTATAAGGATTATAAGTAATAATAATTAGGGAATTCTGCATGTAGCTCAAGATCCTGCTCTAAAGACAAAAATCCATGTGTAACCCCATTCTTCAGGCATACAAGGATAAAGCTGCCTTGATCAGACATTTCTTCTCTCATCTCTTTCATTGTCCTATTGACTCATGTTTTTCTTGGTTTCTGGTAACCAGTGTTTACTCATCATCTTTCAGGTTTTACCAGGAGAAGTTTTGCATGTCAAAGTTAGCTGTAATCATATCTGATGCATAAGAAATAGATTTAATAAGGAAAATTAAATTCTTAAACCCCTTTTTCTTCTTGAGTTGGAAAAGTCAATAATCAAATATTAAAACCATCTTCATGTTATAGTACTGTACAATCTTGCCAATAGTTTCCAAGTGAAAAGTAGCTTACCTGTCTTTTTTTTTGTTTTGTAGAGAAATGATGAAGAGGCTGTTGTGGATAGAGGTGGAACTCGCTCCATTCTCAAGACACATTTTGAAAAGGAAGACCTTGAAGGTGAGGGATGATTTTTCTGTGCTTTATGTTGTCACTTTCTTCTGAAAGCACTGAAATGTAATTCCAGTGTGTAAACTTACTGATTTGAGCAGGGATGCAAAGAGACAAGGGAGTAGAAGCTCATCATTTATTTTAAAAAGAGAAATACTGTTCTCTTCTCACAGCAGTGTCCAGAAACAGATGATGGTGGAAGGAGTTGGCTAGTTTTGGGTGATCTGTGGTCAAGTCCTGTGAATATGCATGTCACTTATATAAGCCTTAGATAAGTCTTTTAATCTGTCAAATATGCAAATGCAAGCAGGACTGCTGATTTAGTACTTACAAAGGCATCTACATTTGCATTACAATGCTTATGTACTTGCCTAGCCACATCTTCAGCTGAACAAAAGCATTCTGGAGTGTTAGAGATTGGATGCATACTTGCTAATATCCAGTGCAGAAAACACTTAACTTGATCGTGTAGAAGAAAGTGAGAAATTATGAGAACTGTTTCAGGGTATTGGTCTAATGAGTCAGTTGCATTTCTGTTTGTTTAGTATATCCCAGGCTTTGCTTACTACTGTACTTAAACTGTTGCATTGAGTTGTGTGGGCTTCCAAGTCATAGTTATGATGAAAATTAGTTTCTGTTGCACATATGATATCCCTTTCCTGAGACTGGAACTGGCTGATTTTGTTAACTTCTTGTAGTGGGACGTGGAGATTCTTGTCTTTGTCACACAGATCCACATGAACTAGCCCAAAAGAAATTCTAAGATCAACGTGCTACATCTGAAAAGTTCCCTGCTTCAGGTTTAAAGGAAGGTATTTCCATCTGTCGAGGAACTTGAGCTTGCTAAATGCCTACCATTGATTACTTCATAACTTTTTTTTCTATTTTTCTCTGTCTGTGTTCTCTGCTACATGCTGGCCATATTGATGATTTCATGGAAATACCAACATGTTACACAGCAACACTCTGTTACTGCTTGATTTGGCAGTGCCTCCCTCAAAAAGCAGATGTAGCTGCATTTGAGAGGGGCCTGGCTGTGTGTGTGTGAGGTTGTCCCTCACAGAAGGATGTTAAATGCTGTGCAGTGTAGCATGTATGAGGCAGGTAGCTCTCTACTCAGTCTGGGGAAAGTCCAGGTGTGTGCCAGGGTAGGTCTCAGGTAGGATGTTTCAGGGTGGCAATTAGAGTTTTGCTGTCTCCAGGGGTAAGAGTACTGGTGGGTCAGGCTGGCAATGTCCATTCTGGGCTTAGGCACAAAACCTCCTATTTTTAATCTCACATTTAATCTTCAGTGGTCTTCAGTCCCTTGAGCACATCCCTGATCAAAGAGAAACCATTGTATCTGGTGTCCTTAGAGAAACACCCAGTAGAAGAGTGGAGCTCCCTGTCTCTCTCTCTGTGGTACTGACTCAGAGAGCTTTTGTGGTGTGAGCCTACCCACAAAAATATCCCTTTCTTGAGTCATTTTATTGATGATGATAAGGTGGCATTTTAAAAATGGACAGCTTTCTGGGGAATGACATCTTTAAGCTCAGTCACATGAGTAGACTAAAGAATTAAGGTTGTCAGAATAACTGTGATGTTCCACATGTGACTACATGGAACATAATTTTAGAACTGTATTTAATTATTTTTTTCCTACCATCCTATATGGGTAGAGTTGTTCCTGTGAAATATCAGTGAAAATATTATTTCAAAGACCTACCCTTAGGATGTTATCAATAGAAATTGGAACATGACAGCGACACTCCCCCAATCTTTCCATTAATTTAAATGGAATTAAATTTAGAATGGTGAAAAATTCTGAAGTTAGCAAATGAATCTGCTATTATTAAAAATAAAAATCCTATTGTTTCATCGTGTTCTATGAAAACAATTTTTCAGGGTAGAATCAATCGTTCATAATGCAGTTAGCCTTCTCAGATAAATTTTGTGCTCACTCTAAATTCAGATCAGTTTGTCTTTAAATATATAATCACTACATTCAAAAATACCAAGTGACATAATAAGTTTTGAAGAGATTGCAGATTTTAATATCCAGTTGCTGTTAATAGCATGTCCATTTGTTTTGCAGTACATTTAGGCACTTCTCCCTCTGGAAGCAGTGAATGTGACTCACAAATGTCTGTCTTGTTCACTGTACATTGTGTTAGGTTCTACTGAAAAATGTACCTTTTTCCTAATGACATAACAACTATGAGATATGAGATTAAATAATCAGGTGCTAATTGCATACCTTAGAAAAATAATATAATCAGATCAGACTATTAATATGTATTATGTAATTAGCTTTTTGACAGACATTTAATTGGGTTTATGTTTAAAAAATGTAAGTAGCTAGTTACTGAATATTCTAGGGAAGACTAGCTTTGCCAGGGCGTACGTTTCAATGGCACCATGTCAGCAACATTTCAAAAATTGCAATTCATATGAAGAATTACAGGTTTAAATCTGAAAATCAGTATTCAATTTCTTCTTATTAAATCTTATAATGTAACTATTTTCTCCTTTTGTTTTTTAATTTTACACTATCAACATTCAAACTTCAGAAACAGTGATTTAAATGTGTACTAAAATTTCTATCTGAAATTTCACAGCCTAGCAAATATTTGGACTTGCATATTTTAGGCAATCCTTGTGCAAGTATATTGCAAGTACATTTCTTGTTGAAGACATGAAGATATGGTGATTAATCCTGCCTCAAAGAACAGACACAAGAATAGATTTTGCCTCAGTCTCTCTAGATCAGTATTTTCTTCCCCTGAGCAGTATAGCAAAAGTTAGGGAACATAAGACAGGAACTGCAGTACTTGTGGAAACAGAAGAGATGTGGTGCTAATCTTGGGGCCAGTAATGATACTTGCAGTAACTTCAAATTATATCTTTTCACTTAAGTTTTGTAGTGCTTCAGAGTTGAATTGTTTGCAGAGCTTTGGCATTCAGATTTTCAGCACGAATTATTTTTCCACGTAATTAATTTTTTGTGTGTTGTAAGGTCAGGATCAGTCACTAATATTGAATGGGTCATTTATCCAACTGTTGCATTAATGGAGGGATGGAGAAAGCATTTCTAAAAGCAAAAAAAGGAGATTATCTTCCCTGGCTATAATTACCTGTTTTGCATGTTATCTTTCAATGTGTGTCCAGACAAGAATCAAACTAAAATAATGCTCACATTTTTATCAGTGGTGGAACTCCTAAATGAGAATTGGGCACTGATTCTGGATGCTGAAGTACTTAATTGCAGAAGGACAGGTTGTACATGTGCCTGCAGTGAGAGCAGCTAGGCAAGTTTTCATGAACAGATGTGCACATCAGCAGTTGCTCTCAGCCTGTTCGGTGGGGCTGTCTCTGGCTGGCTGCCATTGCTTCAATGTATGCCCAGTAAGAACAGTTTTCGGTTCAAATGGATACTGTTTATCTCATAGGTCAAAAATACTTGGATTGCTCTGTGCTGGAGGTCTCAGAGTCTCTCAGGGGAGATCTCAGATTCTCTCATGCTGAGACTTTTGAACTATGTAGATATGCAAGGAGATTGACATTAAATACTCTCTGACCAAGGTCTTTTCCTTATGCCCACCATGTTAGCTGAGAGGAAGAGTGACTGTTCCATAGCTGTCCTTGCTGGAGGTGCTCAACTGCAGATCAAGGATTTTTGTGAGAGCATTCCGGAACTGCTGTGGGTATTACTGTGGCCTGGTTTGAGAAGCAGCTTCAGCAGGGAGATGGGTGGAGATCAGATTGTTTGGTGAAGGTCCAAGCATGAATCAGGGATGAATTCTGGCTCTGTCAGAGAAAATTGCAAAATGATCCTTGATTCAGAGAAGTCTAGATTTTGCTTAAGCCTTTCATGTTTCTTTCATTTAATCTGCCTAAGTGGCATGGAAAATTTGCCTCAGGGGAAATCAAGTTTGCCATGTTTCATATATCTGAGGATACGTAAAACACCATATCCAGTATATGCATCACTGTACATCAGAATATGCCTCCTGACACTCATGACAAAATTCATATTACGTGGATTGCTTGTTGAAAATCACAAAAAGCCTTCAAGTTTAATTAGAATATAAATATCACTAGCACAACACATAATGATGCAGAAGCTGAGGTTTAAACATAATAAACCAAAAATTAATTCTAAATTTTGTAGAGATATTTTTTCATTAACAACCTGCATGAAGGATAATTTTGATAGTAGATGCTGAACAAAAAAGGTGAAATTCCAGAGTATTTAATTATTCTCTTTTAAAAATAGTTATTTTAGTTTTTTTTTTTTTTTTAGATTAGTTCTAGCTTGTGACAATAACTTAAAATTGATTTTAGTGAAATTTTGATTATATACTGTTAGGGTTAATATATGAAAAACCTCATAATGATTAAATTATAATCTCCATATATTATATAGAAATTTGAGTGGCTATAGATTTTTAGTAGCCTTTTATTCTCAGAGACTCAACCTTTTTTGTATAAATAACATCATAGTACACGTCTCTGCCACTGACATTTTTTACCCAAAAATTAATAGGACCTAGCAGCTCATAGGACTTAAAGGCTATATACTTTATTAACCTGGCCTTGATTCACCTGTGCCTCAATGTAGAAGCAAGTCAGATATTGGCTCTGCTTGGTTAGACAGGAAAATCAACCAAGATTTCCCTTCCCTTTGGCTCCTAGGATACTACAGCCTACTGCAAATAATTTGTTTCCATGTCAGTACAGATGCCCTGCTCCAAGCTTCCTTGCCTGTGCTTCCCTTGGGTGCCCTGCTCATCCTGACGTTCACTCTGACCTCGCTTGTGCTCCTTGCAGCAGTGTTTGCTGCTCTTAGATGGCAACAATAAAAGCTGTGGAAGCAGAGTTGGAGAATGATTTGGCTTAGTCTGTTCCTGAAGGGTTGCTGTTTCATTTTGTTGACTACCAGGTATTATGTACTCGAGTTTGTTCCATTTGTGGTTCCTAAGGCACATATTTCTGTAGTGCCTCTCATCTAGTTTTGTTTTCTTTTTCCAATGTTGTTCAAATTCCTTGAGATCTCACTTTTCTGCTTTTTTCTTGGCAGTCACCTGGTTTGATTCCTTTGCATGGGTCTCTTGTACTTTCTTAGCAGTTTCTGTGTTTGTGGGAAGGTGGTTCACCTTGAAGATTCATTAATAACTCTGAAGGATATGTTCACAAAATCTCTTTTAAATGATGAATAATGAAATAATGGAAGCAGATAACTGCCACAGAGTTGGTTGATTGTCACAGTCTTTAGCTGATGGTAACTTTTGGTTGTGAATTTGGTTTGAATTTCCTCTGAGCTTCACAGACAGGAAACCTTTTCATTATTTGTAGAGACTAATATTTTCAAGTATTTCCCTTTGTGAAATCCCAGATCAAACTGACGTAAACCAATTTGCCACTATTGGTGAAAGCTGCTAAGTAGCAGCATCAGAAGACAGAAACATTCCTTATTTAACACACAGTTGTACTAGTACTGAGGTTGCTTTTTTTTTTTTCCCTTGTTG
The DNA here is from genome assembly GCA_013400775.1 of Chaetops frenatus. Lineage (NCBI taxonomy): Eukaryota > Metazoa > Chordata > Aves > Passeriformes > Picathartidae > Chaetops > Chaetops frenatus. The sequence continues at coordinate 29,085 of VZTR01017676.1, forward strand.
CTAATTTAGAAATATAGGTCAAATTCTTCCCTACAATAACCACAGCTTCACTCTCCATCAGTAGAAAGAACTTGTGTATCTGAGTAGGTCCTTTTATATTCTGTGTCTGCTGGCTTTTTTTTCTTTTGTCTGGCAAGGTCCTGATCTCGTGATAGAACCATACACACAACACCTCTGGATTCCTCTGGAGGAATATAGGAAATTTGGAACATAGGTACTGGTGAAAAAGACTTTTTAGCCCATCTACAACCTGGAAAAATCTTTTGTTAAAAGGCAAGATTTTCTTGGGAGGGCAGCGAATGATCAAGACTCTTTAAAAGGTCCTTAACTTTAATGACTTCAGTGAGATGCTCTTATCCTCCATATTCAGTGTGTCCTTAATGTTATCTTGGGTCAGAGATACTGGGTGGGTTTTTTTGGGTTTTTTTCTGTATAATTTCTTTTGTAATCTACCCTAGAATATAAATTACCTGTATAATCTAAAAAGGTTTTTGAGTGTTTTCTTGTCAGTTCCTCCAAATTATGGCACAGCAAAAAGGTGCAAAATGGATTTTGGGCAAACCATGACCACAAACAGCAATGTAAACTGTTGATTTAGGAAGGATTGCTTTTGTCCTTTCTGCTTTGTCTCCAGCTCTGCCTCCCTGCTGCACTACAATAACGAATCATGAGTCATGTACTCTCTACTCCTACACAATTCACCATAATCACTTTCTTTCCTGTAAAGAAAAAGGCAATTTTTTTAACCCTACATGGACTGATGGTTTCCTGTCTCTACCTCACTGTTCATTTTTGAGAGGATGAAAAAATGCATTTGGTTCAGCTCTAGCTGTCAATGCATACGATAGGCTTCAAGGCACTGAGTGTTTTCCAGAGGAGGGAGAAACTCCTCTGGTCCTGCTGAGGTCAGCAGTCAGCTGAGACTTGGCTTGAACCACTGGCAAAGTATTCTCTCTCAAGGCATCTTGTCTTTGCAATGTGTTTCCTCTGTAGGTCACAAAAGTCTGCCTTTGCTCTTGCTGGAGGTGTTTCAAGACCCATCTGTTCTCTTATCTGCCCCTTCCCTCCATGCCCGTGGGCAGGGATCTGAAATCCCTGGTGTCAGCAGGTGCCTCAGGCAGATGCAGATAATCCCAGGTGGAAGGCAGCACAAGCACGTGTACCCTGAGCATCTGGTGCTCATGGATGTTCAGATCCAGGACAGTAATTTTTTTACACAATTGCCACCAACATGGCTGGTTCACTAAGGAGCTCTAAAGTATCTGCTTGAGTTCCACATTCCTGCTGTAACATGGAGACCTGAAAGACTTTCCATGCTGAGAGAGGCTCCTCTCCATGGTTTATGCTGTGTTTATGTTAGAATTTTAAAATTCAGAATTGGTTTAGATAAGAGTGAGCCATAGGATTTATCTTGGCTCCCTGAGTTTTTTCTATTTACCTTAACTTATCATCAGTAGTGTTTTATCATAGGAACATTATGATTTTGTTCTTGCAAAAACACACTCTGAACTCAGATGTTGATTTGTTCCAGATGTGCTGCTAGGAAAGCGAAACATGAACACATGCATTAGTATTTTCAGTATTAGGATTTAGGAGCAAAAAATTTTTAAAAACAGACCCACTGAGAAAATACACTAATGCACAAAGATTATTTACAATGTGAAAGCTTATTAAAGAAATGCAATGCACTTTATTGATCTGCACTGCAATGACCTTTATACAATGCTACACATCCAATGGTAAATTGTATAAAGATTCTTTTTAATAAAAGACTATTCTGAATCAAATTGCACATAGCTGGGGAAAAATCCCCAGAGTATAAAGCTGGTTCAAATGTGTGCATTTATAGCATAAGAAGTTTGTAGTTTACCTTCAAAGCATTAAAACATTCCTTGAGTTAAAGTATTTAAGAACTGAAGAAATAATAACCTTTGTTATAAAGCATTATTTTTACAGGATTACATTAAACCCAAATTATATTATAAAATATTTAAAAGGAGTTCTGTTAATTATAATTGATTTTTAGACAGACGAAAGTGCATATAACCATGTGGAAAAATCAGGATCTCCCCTAAACTTTTGAAGAAAAAAAGTATTGTGCTCTAAGTGTCTTCAGTTTGTGGAAGTATGAATTCATTGCCCTAGAAAAGACAGATATGAAGCATACATTATTAATATGAATACATCTTGCAGAGACATTTGTCAGAATAAAATCTAAGTAGAAGTGTTTGGGGTTGCTGTGTTTCAAAGGAGAAATTATTCCTTACACTTAAATTTATTTTAAGAACCCAAGATTAATAATAATTAATAATCCAAAAAACCAGGTTCAGAACAGTAAGTATTTTCTGCATATCCCTTGAAAATGACAGAAGTAACATCTAGAAATGGTTTTCAGAACCTGGCATTCTTGGTCTTTAAAACCAGAAACTTATCCTAGCTACCTATCTTATGCATTAAATAAATAGAAAGTAAAAGACATGTAGTGGGGTTTCTAGAGCTCTGAACACACATAACCCATCATAATTGATGGTGCTTGATGACTTAACTTAGGTACTTCTGAAAATCCCATTACAATTATTTGAGTGATGTGATATTTCAAGGGAAAATGGAGATGGAGGAAAGATCTGTAAATGTTTCCCTTAATTTAGTAGAATTAAGATCTTTTCAATGGAATGCTAAGGGTACAGATTTTTTTTTGCCCCAGTACCTCCCATTCTTCCAAACACAATTTTAACACAGAAAACACACCCATTTGGTAGGGAGAGCAACCTGCTATGTTCACCTCTTAAAACACGTGTCAGTTCTGTGTGCGAGTGCTTGTTAAGTTGTACCTGATGTCAATGGTTTGTACCCTGATGTAACCTACAGTTGTTACTATTTCCAATACTTTAATGTCTTTGTAGCCTTGTCCAAAAGAAAGAGAAATTATGATCCAATTGAGCTAGGTGTTGTGAAAATGTACTGCAAAGCAGATTTGTTTTACAATATTTGAGCAATGTTCAGTCATTTCTAGATGACATCCTGATGAAGTAAATAATAAAACACACAAAAAAGTTCTTAAAGATAAATGAAAGAAATGCCCATATACAATCAGTCATTATCTATAAGGATATCCTGGATAGTGGTTATCCTGGTTGATCCTGACTTCACTGAATTATAGATGTCCTTTCTTTTTAGAAATTTTAGTCAGTTTTTCCTGAGATTTGCCCTGCTCTGTCCACGTTTGACCTTCTAGTCTTGGCAAATTTAGAGAGTTCTCTGGAAACTCTTGTTTAATAATGCCTTGGACCATTTGTACAGAAAAACGTGCATTACATTCTGGGCTCTAGTTCATGATACCTACCATGAAAAGGTTACTTGAAGTAAGGTAATACAGTAATTGGATTTCTTTTGTATTTCCTCTTTTTTTTCTTTCTGCTTCTATCATTCATTGTCATTTTGTCAGCAACTTAGAATTCATTACTCTTTTGTTCCCAGATGGTCTTTTTTATGCTCCACAGTTGTGATCTTTTAATAAACCAGAACTACTTAACTCTCAGATTTTTTTGCTTTTTGCTCTATGATTTTTCTGTAGAAAACTATTGCTTTTCCCCTGTCAGTTTCTTTTCCTCGGATTTGTCTGAACCTTATTACAAATGCCTACCTTCCTCCATGTGTTTATTGAAATTATGCCTGGGTAGGACTCTGCTGGTCTCAGTAGGTTCACACAGGAAGAGTAAAATGCACTTTGCTTTTTCCTGATGTCTGTTTCAGTTTCCAGGTTCCTGGGGTTTTTTTTCAGTGTGAACTGATTGTGTCTGTTCAAGGGAAATTGCTGTGGCATTCAGACACACACACGTGAATGTCCTAGCACTCTTTCCCAGTGTACTGAATATAGAACAGTCTGGACTCAAGTACTGGTTTCAGCCCTGGAAATTAATTCAAATGTGAATCTCAATCAGCATTTCCTGATGCAGGTACAATCTGGTCTTTGACGTGGGAGAAAACTAGGATAAGCATGCCAACTTCTATCAGAAAGCAGCAGGAATGTACTAAATTGCTAAATTAGAAAAGCAATCTATTTGCACCTCTGGAAATTACTAAAGTCTTACAAAAGGTAGCCCACTCCTTTCAAAATGTTTTGCTTTTTTTTTCTATCCAAGGAGGGGACAAGGAAATGTGAAGTACTACATTACTCATGTCCTTCAGTATCTTTTTAATGAATTCTTTTTATTTAATACATTTTTCCTTGTGTCATGCACTACTGACTGCAAAGCATTTGAAATATACAAAAGGCAGCAGTTCTCTTTAAACCACTTCTTGGGTTGAATGTAATAAGGAAGAAAAAAGAGGTATTTAATAAATAAATAAATAAATAAATATTTTTCAACTTGTGGGCGTTGTTTTAGGAAAATCTCCTGACTCTACAAGACTAGTCTCTCAAAAATGGATTCCTCTGCTTTCTAGTTTCCTCTACATGGATCAAAGTTAAGGAAGTAACTAGTGTGGTGTCGAGAGTCTTTTCTCCAGCTTTTTTAGCTCTGCCTCTGCAGAGAATTCCTGTCAGCCTTAGATTTCTTTGATGTTTTGTGACACATGCTGCCTTGCTGTGTTTTCTGCCTCCTCTGGAGTCTCCAGGGATTAGAGATCACGTGCTACCTTAGTGTTCTTGACCTTTTTCAGATGATTGACACTGCTGAATGATTACAGCAAAGCAGCAATTATCCATGAGCTGTGTTTTGTTCATTTCAAGGAGAAAATAATGTTATTTGAGATGAGTAATCTGGACTATGTCTTTCTGCTGAGTAAATGTAGGAGACCTGCCTGTAGTGAGTCATGATTCCTTTCCCATTTGCTCTGGTTAGTGGTTCTTTCGGCACGTTTTGGCTGTGCTCCCCCCTTCTAAATGCTTTACTGTGTTCTGATCCTGTTAGCCCACATAGCTAAGAGACCTAAATATTTTGGGCTTGATCAGCAACATAAAATTCATCAGGCTTGAAGGCTGCAGGCGTGGAATATGTACCTTCTTATGTATTTAAAAAAATAAAACAGAAGAAATGAAAGCACCCTAAGGTACCAGCAATGTATTTATGATGTGAACATGTAAAGTTGTATAGGGATTTGCTCTTGCTTCCATAGTGTTTTTATTGTTTATTCGATTTCTTTTTTTTCTTTTCTTCTTCATTTTCTATTCAGTGAATTTCCCACAAGAATTCTGTCAAAGTTTGGCTCATAAATAAGAATGAGTTTGGTAAAGTTCTTGTACACACAAAGCAAACAGCAACTTTACCAAATGTTCAATCCAAAGAGATCCATGTGTCTCTTCATGTTACTGTTTTGGAAGACATTTAACAGAACACCTGTGTGGCTTTAATGAAAGTTCACATACAAGATGCAAATTTGAAGGAAAAAAAAATCTGGCACTGCATCATAAGGACTTCAGTAGTGGGATTTCTTCCTGTATCAAGGGGTTGTGTATCTGTGATGCTTAATCATTATTACTCAAATCAATACTACTATGACTTTTAATATTAGGATAATCAATATTATGTAACTGCAAAGTTATAATAAGGATGATACCATTAATGCTACTAAATTTACTTATATTGTTGTTCTGTTGCCATAGCTCCTTTCTAAAAGGTGCCTTTTTTCACCTGTAGGCCATCGAACATTGTTCATTGGGGTTCACGTGCCATTGGGTGGAAGAAAAAGTCACCGACGCCATCGGCACCGCGGGCATAAACACAGAAAGAGAGACAGAGAGCGAGATTCAGGATTAGAAGATGGGCGAGAATCTCCTCCTTTTGGTAAGACAGATTTTATTTCTGGATAGGTCTTTAAATACTAAACATCAGCATGGTTATGCATACCCTGAACTGTTATCACTTGAGCGTGATTAGCAGTGGGGTGTTGGAGAACCCACCAGAGTCTCTGCTGGTGATTCAGTCCTTTGAACAAATCCACTGAAGGGCAGCAGCCACTGGCAGTCAATACATGAGAAAGCTCAGTAGTTTCTAGCACTGAAGGAGCCCTGTGGGAGGCTGTTCCTAAGTGTTCTTGCACAGACTGCAGCCACCACTGAGGGGGCAAGTGCCTTAGGCCACCAGCTGCCCTCAGGGAAGGCTCTGGAGTATTTGGCCCTAAAACATAACACAGAAGAGTTGTGGTCCTTTACAATTAGTTTTGTAATAACGTTGATGTTACTGAAGCTGCAGTGTTTTATCAGATTCAAACTGTGATCTACGTTGTGTTTACCTTTTTCCTGACGTGATGCTGTGATGTGCTATTGTAACATCAATCTGCTAACTGAGGACTTGAGAGCAAGCAGGAAAAAATACCTTTCAGTAAACAAACCTGATATGAAAATCCTAAAATTCTCAAAATTTTAAGTTAGAAAACATTACAGAGAAGTGAAAAAGGTAGTCATTAATAAATTAATAGTCAAGCTTTGTCTGAAAACACGGGACTATTACGTGCTGTTCAAAAATAAATGTGCATGTGATGAAATGTCCCAGGCTATGGTAAGTGTTTAAAATATAATGGAAGCATGTATAGAAAACAGTTTGCTAGTGTGTTTTAAAATCATTAGGGAAATGTGCCAATGTAATTTCAGGTTACAGAGTAGGAATTTTAGGACTTTGTTTTAATCAGAAGTTTTTATTATATATGTGGAAAGCTTTTGAGCAAGTATATTGTAAGTGGTGATGGTTAGATCTTGAAATTCTCAAATCTTGCACAATGGCCTATTATACAAAGTCAAGACTTTTTCAAACTTAGCAGATACAAGTTATGTTTTGAAGACTGAACAGTGAAGAAAAAATTGGCTGTGATGGTTCTGTCTGGAATGGATTTCAGATGTACAAAGACCCAATACTGCATTGAAACCAGTTTCTTGGAAAAAAACAAAGTTCATAAATTATTAAAACAGTTTTCAAAAAGAATATGCATATATACATATAAAGTCAGATTAAAAAGAAACAATTGAAAGTTACATTAGCCAAGAAGTGAGATATCTTGAACTATGAAACAGTGTCTTCTGTTGAGTCATCTGGTTTTATTTAAGTGCCATTATGTGAAACATTTTGGCTTAGAACTTAGCTCTGTTCTTTCAACTTCTGGAGACCTAAGCTTGTGTCCTTCTTAATGTCAAAAGAAAAATAAAAAATAAATTAACTGACTGAATCTGTTCTTAATAGTCTTTGGCATTTGTGCATACAATAAAATGCAATGTTCAACATTGTTCTGTGTTAGGTAAATCAGTCTATGTTCAAAGGATCTCTGAGGGTGAAATAGCAGTAGTATGAAAAAAAAGATAGTTTTGAAGCGCATTTGTAACTTGATGTTCACTGCACTCGTCCTCCCGTGTACCTCAAGAAATAAGTACAGATCTGCAGTTTTTTAAGTCACATTTTCACTTTTATAGGTATTATAGCTACCAATTTAAGGGTGTGTGTAAGTGCTGTCACTTGACAGACAAGTTACAGGCCTTAAACATGGAAATCTTTTCTGGATTCAGAATGCTGAAGATATTCTTCAAAGTGCTTGGTTGATAACAATTCAAAGAATCCAAAGATAGAACCACAAATCTGGAAATATCCAATCTTTTCACCCTGAATAATTATCTAAATAGTAAATTTTGAGGGTTTTCTCCTTTGTCTATCTGACTCCTGGAAGTTTGGCCAGTGAACCAGATTTTGAGCTTTGACATCTGTCCATCCAGGCAGAAATGTGGCATTCTATAGACAAGAGTGAAAGGGATTTGCATAATGAAGGCAAATCTTAAAATGCTACAGTGATGGTGAGGTTAAGCACATACAGAGCAGGCAGACAAAATAATACAGAGATTAATAGTAGTCTATATCCACCTCCTTCTTTTACTATGGCTTTTCCTTACAGGAGTTTCAGACAGCTTGTTGTGCTGCCTGGGGAGAAGCCTTGTCTTTAGAGAGAATATAAGCATAGTTTTTCTATGCTTCGTTTGCACAGAGGGAGCAACAGATACTTCCCACACTAAATCTGAACTTACTAAACCTCAATAAGCTTTTTAGCTCTTCTTCCCCATGACTACAAGTTTCTAGCAGTAACGAGAGCTGAAGGAAGGTCGAAGGAAGACAAATGCGCTTTCTTTTTGGATGTGTAACTCAATATGAGGGACTGTCTTACCTGTGACAGTAGATCCAAACGAGTCCTGAATTTATGAATCATTCTGATTTAATTGAGTGAGCAGAAATGCTCAGCTCCATCTTTCTATCGACACCTTTTAACGCATTTCTGCCAGATAATAGAAGGCTGTATGCTTGGGAACTGTGAGGGAGGAGGGGAAAGAAAAAAACATTTTGATGAGCAGGTGCAAGAAGAAAAGATGGAGAAAATAAGCACTGTGAAACCAACTGATAGAAAACAGCGCTTTGAAGTAAGTCAGAAAAATACATGAGGATTTTTATGATACAAGAGAATAAATTAGCAGTGTTTTGAAGCAGTGAAGTATGAAAGGAGATATAATAAAAGCAGAAGATCCAACAACTGAATAATAGGTTCTGGAACAAGTCAAGACCTGAAATATTCAGACATGAAGTGCTCCACATTGCTCAGTTAACCCAGCATGAGATAAAGCATTATTTTTTTGTCATAATTTATAAGTGTATAATTTATAACTTTATCTGTGCAATACCATCACGTGCAGATGTTGCTCTGCTGTCCCTGCTCAGGGAGCTGTGCAGTGCAGGTTGTGCTGTGGGGCTGTGCAGGTCCCATGCAGAGTGCATGGGTGCCACCTGCTTCCTGTCCAGTAAAGGAACAATTTCTTAAACTGTTTTCTGTGTATCAGCATGGGTAGAAAATGCCTCTAGTCAGTGTATTGACAATAGATGGAAGCTTTCTGGTAATCCCTTTGAATCCTGGCTGGGAAAGCTGTACCAGCTACTTTCTGGGAAGGTTTCTGTAGAGAATAGATTTTTTAGAACATTCTGACATCAGCCTATAAGCTTTTTTTTTTTCTTTTCTTTTCTTTTCTTATCTCCTTAGCTCCCTTTTCAAAAACAACCCAAGTGTTCTAAGTGTACAGATTCAGAGATAACTCCAGATTAGACAAATAATATGCAGAATATGTACTTAGTGGAATGAAAGAGAGTCCTGTCATTTAGGGGCACAGATCAGTTACTCAGGTTTGGGTTTTGTTTTCTGTACACCTGATTCTCGTTGTCTGTCTGTTGCCTCTGAATGAGATGAGGTTGTAAAAGGTGTTTCCATTTTGCAATAGTGATGTGCCTGTAAATTGCACAATTTGCAGATTACATGGTTTGCACATTGGGAGGCTTTTTTGGATAGTAAAGATTTTAAGCTAAGTGATTTAAAGGTCTAGGTTTTCACTATCTTCTCTCTGAAGTTTCTTCTTTTTGAAGAGGAAATTTGGTGAATTTATCCACTCTAGTTAAAAATGCAGTAGTGCTATTTGTTTTATTGGAGAGGTTTACTGTTCTCAGCTGAAATGCTGCTGTTGTAGTTAAGACCCCAGTTTCATTTCAGCCTTAAGCTCCCCGTCTCTACAGCTTTCCTTGTGGGGTAAGGTATTGTGACTGCTTTGTGAATTAAATTAAATGCAAATTAAAATAATTTGTTAAAAAAAAGCTTTTTCTAGCCTGGGGCATCTCCTTGGTGCTGTTGGTGAGGGCGATGGGTGCCAGCCCCTGTGAGCTGCAGGGCCACGAGGCTCCATCAGGGCCATGGGTCATGGTGGCACTGAAAGCCTGGTGCAGATTTCCCTTTGTCTGCTGGGGTTGCACTTGCTTGTGTGCATGTGGATTTTAGTGGCAGTTTGCCTATAACCAATGAAACACCTCTGGTACTTGTGAGTTAAAGATATTTAAATAACTGTTTTAAAATGGTGGAATAGGAAGACTTTAGCTCTGAAGAGGGTGTCTTTAAGGGCAGGTTTTGTTGAGGGTTAAAGTGAACACAGCTGTGAGAGCTGGGGTTTGATTACAGCTTTATGTGTGTCCTGTATGACTAGACACTGTCGAAACTTGTGGAAGGTTTGGTTTGTTCCTTTAAGAAATCTGGATTTAGTAATCTCTAGTTTTAAAGAGGCTTAAATTTGTAATTCATGATATTGGATGTGGCAAGGCAAGCAGAGCAGCCCTGGAGGTGAGCCTGACACAGGACTGCACACACAGTTCAGGAAAGACTCTGAAGGTAATGCAGGCAAAAAAAGTGAATTGCAAAGGGGGGCTTCTCTTTTTTTTAATAGAAGGACCCCATGAAAGTAAATTGAAAAGACTCAGCTGTGGATATATTTGGTACTTAATCACAAGTGCTGAAGGGTTATTAGTGGGGTAAATGTAATTATTTGTAAAGAGTATAGCTGTTAAGAGAATTCACATACTTTAACTATAGACTTGTATGATGAACAGTGAACTTGGAAATTTGAATCTCTGGGCAGCTGTGGAACAGAATGCTGCAAATCTGGATTAAAATAATGTATCATAACTGCAGTTCTAAGAATATAGCAAAACGAAGAGAATTAAAGCTTGGGAATTGTCCATATTGTCAGTTCCAAAAGGTATGATTATTTGTCATAGCCCTGGGTTGATGGAAATAATTCATGTCAAGTAAATGCTGGGATAGTTTCCTGAAGCAGATAGTACCTGGAGGGATAAAGTGCCAGAGAATAACCAAGGGAATACCTTCTCCCAACCCAGTGTGTGATTTCTAAGGTCTCTGAAGTGAGGAAGTGTCCTGTATGGCTGTTTGCTGTTTTATGTGAGCTTTAGTAATGCAAATTTAGTTTTAACTTTTAAAAAGTTTTCCAATTAAAAAAAAGCACTTATGTTGCTTTCCTTTACTGTTTGCTGAGCTAAGGGCAGAGTCCAATCTGCAAAGGAAGGAGTCTGGGGGAGAGTCCCCATTCACCACTTCTGTCGTGGTGAATGGCAAGCAGGAGGATGATGAATGTTTGTGTCTGAAATGGTCCTTTCTTTTCTCTGCTTCTGTGAATTTTCCATATAATTTCCCCTTGGCTGGTAAGGGATTGTTATTGATGTCCTCTGTGTTACACACCTGTTATCTCCCTGTCTGCAGTTTGTCCCGTGCAGAGAGGAATAAAAAAAAATAGTTTGTGTATTTAATATTATTTTAGTGTGAATGTACAAGAGCTTCAGACATGGATTAAATCTTGTGTATGTTGCTTACTATCTTATGTGAATTTCTGTGATGAAAGTTTTATGTTATTAGTTAGCATGTTTTCTAATGTGGTGAAAGTAATTTCTTACTCTTTCATCTGCTGACCCCAGTAAGAAGTATTTGTCTACTGATTCTACCCTTAAATGCAGGCTTGACAGGCTGACAAGTGAGCTAAGGGAGTATTACTAGAAATACAGTTTTGCACTCTTTCTAGAGTCTATCAAGAGCAGAGGACAGAACTTGGATACATTTTATATATACTGAAAGCTGTATTTCTGCTTGTGATATCACCTGTTGGATTGTGTGCAGTTCTGCCTGATGGCAGGGGGGTTTGTCCCAGGTGAAAGCCTGGCACTCACTGAGGAGGAGATGTGGATTACTCTGACTGGTGTAGTGGAACAGAATGTTTGCTGGGCTGGATTTATGTGAAGGGACTGAGAGTGATCCTCCTTTGTTACCCCAAATGAAGTCTTGATTTTACCTTTTTCCCTTAGCCAAGAGGGGAAGCAGTCCTGACCCAGAGTTGTGGTTGCACTTGGGAATGTTTTAAATGGGGGAAATTCCAGTTATGGTTCTTTTCTACTTGTGTTTTGCAGGGTGGGATGGTGTCGTGGGACACTGCACTCAGTGCTGTTCCAGGGAGCAGCTCTTCATGTTTCCCTCTGGGAATTAGATGATTAGAAATTCTGGCTTTCAAATCTGCTTTTTTGGTGTCTCTAAGCCCACATCTTGCACTTGGTTTAGGGACGTTGATGACTTTACAAGGTGTCACGATACAGATCAATATGTTGGGTTTCTGCAGGGTCACTCCCTTTCTGCAGCACTGAGTCTCACTTTGAATTTATGTGTTCAACAATAGCTTAACAACCAGGTCTTAATTTTTATTAGACCAGTGGAACTAGTCAGATTTTAAAATGTGGAATACTCAGAATTTGCATGCATGCAATGAATTTGAGGTATCAGAGGTAGTTTGGATGTAAGTGCTGCATGTATGAAATGAGCACAAGCCCAGAGAAACCCAGGGCTAAAACAGAGTGGCTGGTGGAGCCACAGCAAACACAAAGCTGCTTCAATTCTCCTGGCTAAGGCTGCTCATTATCCACGTAGGAGTGCTTGTTGATGGTACCCCAGCTCCTGTTGAGTACCAGACTTTCTACCCAGTTCTAGCTGGTGTGCAGGATTTCCCGAGCTGGTGATGAGCTGGTTACTTGGGAGACTCATCAGCTGCTTATTGTGAACCTTTAAATTCGTGTTGCTTCTGATAACTCTGATACAAAACAACTACAGTCACTGAAAGAGTATTGTAACAGATTAGTCTCATTCATTTTTTAAAGATTAATCTAGTCTGTTTTCATTACTTTTTAGAAATAGCAATGATAGTATGAAGAATTTTTTTTTTTATGCTGGCTGTGCTACTTGAAGTAGGGATAGACAAAAATAATATTCAAGCCAATTTCTGTTTGCCTAGACTGCAGAAAACATTGTGTCCTAGTTTGCAAATATTATGCTTCTGCACTGAGGATTAAGTTATCACAGTTTGACAGTCAGCAATTGAAGTAGTCTTCCATACTGATTTTGAGTCATATATTACTAATTTTCTATATAACATATTAATGACATATTTGGTATTTTTTACTCGTATGAATATGAGACAAATCTATCTGGCATTGCTCATGAATAGTCCTGTTAATTCAGTTTTATAAGTGGAACCAACAGATCTGTTGTTTTTATTATAATTTTCCTATTGTTTATGTATTTAAGGGTTTTTTCCTCGAAATACAATTAGTGAACAATAAAGCAAATAATAACTTTTTTTTTCAGTTTCCAGCTTGTTGTCTGAAAATGAAGCTTTCAAATACCAACAGAAACCACAACAGTAAAGAAAGATAGAATCTAGCAGCTTTTTTTACTGCTTTGTTAACAAGGAAGAAGATAATTTAGTGCATATTTTGTCATTTCTATAAATGTGGTGCTTAGGGGTGTGGTTTGGTGGTGGACTTGGCAGTGCTTGGTTAGCGGTTGGACCCGGTGATGTTGGATGTCTGTTCAACCTGAACGATTCTGATTCACTGCTGCCAGTCAAGTAGCTTGTTACACAGAAGACCCAGTAAGAGCAACTTACTGCAGTGAGGCGATTCCTTGTTACTACTCACCTGACTGCAAGAGATTTCTGATCCTCGGCTTTTCTTCCCACGCTGAAGGCATGTATTTGCATGAGGATCGTAGCTGTCACAAAGCTACAGCTCTGCTGTACCACACTGCTCATTTATTACTTAACGGTAGCAGTTGCTGTAAATCAGTTCTAGTGCTGATTTTATCAAGAGTGCAGGATGTTCCTGGCAATGCTTATTTTCAGATTTTAGATGCAGTCCAGCTCTCTACCAAAGTAGCTTGTTTTCCATGTTCTGTTAGTAGTCATATGCACTAATCCTTTGTAAGTTCATATCTCACTGAATTTTGTCCTTCTGTCTTAAATTAGTTTTAAGAAGTTGCACACTTCTTAACTACAATGTACTTTCTTGTCTCAGATGAAAAAAAAGTAGAATGGTTTTAAAGGAAAAGGAGGACTGAACAGTGAGAGAGAAGAGAAAGCAAAGGAAGGGTAAAGTGGAGATGGTTGTTGCTGCTCTTCAGTGATTCACCAAAAGTAATTCCTACAGCTGTACCCCCTGCAGTTCCATCCTCTAGTGCTTTGTAGTACCTGAACCCATTATCTCTCTCCTTCCTCTCCCGTGTTTCTCCTTGGGTTTAATTTCCTTGCTTTGTGAAGGAGTAAATAGGCTTGACTGTACTATATCTTTACACTCTGTTTAAGCAAGTAGACCTCAGGTGAAAACTGTCAGGTATTGTTTGTGTTCCATTGCTGTAGCAAGTTTAGTACTACTATCGAAAAGGTATCTCTGTTGCTGAATTTAATTTTCTGTGTCAGTGGCCCATTTCATTTTTTTGGATCAGAGCTGTGTTTGCTCTTTAATTAGCATTCAGTGGGTGCTATAATCTCATTTTTTCCAAAATTCAAAGAGCTTGAGGACCCTGTGCAATGATGCTCTTTGCTGTTAGATGGAATACTGTAGCTTGTCTAACAAATACGGTTATAGAACTGAACTTCATTTAGACAATGTTCAAGGAATCACTGAGCTGTTCTGCTGGATAATCAGTTTTTCAGTTGACTGGCAGCCTGGCTTCTCTCAGCTCTCACAAAGGACTTTTGGTTCCTTTCAGAAATCTAAAATACATTAGCAGAAAAAGCAGCTATGTGTTGCTAGATAAGCTGCGTTTCATCAGAGTTTGTTCATTTGAGATTTGCATTTAAATAAGCAAATAGGATATAGGAGGTTTTTTTAAATACAGCACTTGAGCTATGAACATTGAATATACATGTACGTTAAGGTGCTCTGTGAGTTCTGTGAATTTCTTTGAGTGAAAAAAATAATGATATGTCTCCAAAAATATATTTAGCCGTCTGGGCAGAAAGGTTATGAAGAAAATTCATCAGTAACAGTATTGAAAGGGAAGACAGAGACAGGAAGACTTAAATGAGGAAGCTGGGACAGATTAAGAAGTGTTGTATCTCGAGCAGCCAAACCAAGTAGAAGCAGTTACCATAGGGGCAAGGGTCAAATTTGCAGTTAGATATTCACATTGGGCAGGTTTCATTTGGTTTCTTTCTCCTACAGCAAAGATTTCAAATTTAGTATTCTAGCTTTGTAAGTTGAGGTAGATCTGCAGGTGTAGACTTATGAAGTGGCAAAGTAGTTTTTCTAACACAGGAGTAAAAGACTTTTATCAACTTTATCCAGCTTTATCTATGCTGCTCTTTTTTTTTTTTTTNACCTTTCCAGCTTCCAATAGATCCTGTTTCTATACATCAGGTTGTAACTTTGGATGAGTTTTTTAAACAGTGGACTTGACAACTACAGTAAATGAAGAGATCTCAATCTGAATGTGTTTGTGTATAAAGGAATGTTCTTACAGTAGAACTGTAGTACTTTTTGTTTAGCAGTAAGTGATATGCATGAAAACATCAGGATAATCTCCTGAAATTTGTCTTCTCAGGGCAAAAAATTGGTGGTTTGGACTTGATATTTTTATTTTTTCCCAGATACCCCATCACAAAGGGTGCAGTTTATACTTGGAACAGAAGATGATGATGAGGAACACATTCCTCATGATCTCTTTACTGAGCTTGATGAAATTTGTTGGCGTGAAGGAGAGGATGCAGAGTGGAGGGAGACAGCAAGGTGAGTGTTTTCATTACTTAAAAATTATCTGTAGGTGTTGTTTGCTGGCATACTGAGGAATGATTTCAAAGCTGTAGCAAACTCAGGGACAGATTTTGGATATAAAGCTTAAATAAAGCATAATTTTAATCCTTAGTCTGCTAGTATTACAACAGCATTTGTTGTTTCCCAGAGCCAAATGTTTTCATCTGGATTTATGAATATAGGTCAGACTGAATACCAATGAAAAAAAAATATAAATATGCCATATATGTGAATTAAAAATCATTAAAAATTCATATTTTATGTCTTAATTTAAAGAATCTCTCAAACTTTGTATTTTGTTTGAATACTCAAGAAACTGATAAGGGTACCATTATAAAAAAACTGAGCAAGGAATGAAATTACATTTGGAGCAATAGAACTTTTATGTATTCTAACTCACAATGAAAAGTTTATTTTGAGAATGAGTGTTCAGTGTTAGATTATTTTATTTCTGCAAAATTAGTGGGAAAGAATTTTAGATTGCATTTCTGCTGGGAAAAATAATACTGGTACAGAACTTTTCTTCTAATTGTATATTTTTTTCCCTTGAGCACTTAAATAGGAGATGATTTGCTTAGTTTTGTTAAGAATTTATTTTTTTCCAACAATCTTTGCTTCATTTTTTTGTCTTGAAACCTTAGTTCTTTTTCTCCCTGCCAGTTGTTGACAGTGTTCCTCAATGGTGCCCAAAAGTCTGTGTAATATATATTTGGTGTCAGAAGAATAAAAATTGCAAAGTTTCTGGAAGGATTTTGTGGTCAACTATGTATGTGGGTTGTCTGACATGAATATGGCTGGTAGTTTTCTTTCTTATTTTACTGCAAATTTCTGCTTTCCCACAGGGCCAGAGAATTTTCTATGACTTTCCATTATCTGTTCATAGGCAGCATAGGCAGATACTAAATATAGATCCTTATATGTAGAAAATTCTCATGTGGGGATTGTGCTGCAAAAGGAATGCATTAGCGTTCCTAAATAATCTTATTAATATTCAGAGAGAGAAAATCTAATCAAGGTAATCATCTGCAATGTTCTCATACTGATTAGGAATACATAGACCCTCCCTAGGAGGGGTTGAAATTAAAAAGTAAAAATCACTGTGATATATTATTTTTAAGTAGGGAAATAGCAACTTCTTTAGTTCGATTTAAAAATTGTCCTTTGCAAATTATTGAAGAATTGTGTTTCTGAATAGTATAACAATTTCTATTAGCAATTGGTTCTGATCAAGATAAAATTCAAAAGGAGTAGGTGAAATAAATTTCTGTTTCAATGATCTGTCATTTTGTTTGTGAAATAGATGTTTAATAGAAACAAGATGAGATCGTTAAAGAAGGGCAGGAGAAAAAAAGCCAAGAAAACGACATTTTTGGAGCTCAGAAAATATAAGAGTGACATTACAGCTAACGATAAATTTTCTATAGCTTTAGCAGTAAGATGGAAACACAGGAAGAGTGAGGCTGCTATGTGGAAAGAACTGGTCAAGATATATGGGCTTTTTCAGTTTGGATACCAAGATTTCAGACTGCATTTGACATAGGGTGACTGGTTAGAAAAGGAGGACATGGCAAGGAAATTACCAAATTAAAAATGAAGACAAGACTCAAAGTGCTTTTCTGTGCAAATAAGAGGGTGCATTTATTTCCACCCTGGAAAGGTGAAAGAACGTGCATTCATTTAATGGGCAGGGCAATTCCTGTCTTTCTGAGAGTCTGTCAAGTGTTTTGTTGTACTAATCCAAACACAGCAATACTATTAAAGAAAGGATAAAAATAGTCAGGACAAACAGAGGCCATATAGTCCAATTTTAGAGCCATACAAGGCTTAGAACAATGCTTGAAGGAAAGAAAAATTATAGACTTGGAGCTAAGTGGAAAATTGGATAAAAAAGCAATACAGTGGTATATCATGTCAGACTAAGTTAATAATGCTCTTTAATCAGATAATTGATTTTTGTTTTTCTGACAAATAAAAAAGAGTGGATCCAAATTTTTTTTAAGTAAAGCATTTGATATGGTACAGCAGTGGGAATGTATTAAACTACATTCTAGTGTAAAAATTCTATTAGCAGGTCAGGAACTATTTGAAGAGGTGCAGCAGGTCATGCTGAGAGATTATGCTATTAGTTTGAAAAGGTAGTGACAGCTACATTCTGAACAATTAGGCTTAGTAAATAGATTTATTATTGAATGGAAAAATAGGATTATAATAATGAAACTTGCTGATGATAAGACATTAGGAGGTATTATTCCTCTAGAAATAAAGACAAACACGAAGAACAAGGTAGTTTTGAGTTGAGTAATAGAAATGGGATGGTGTTTAATATGCAAGATCATGTGCTTGGAAACTGATACAGTGGATCACTTTAAATACCTGTGGTTGATTCAGGACTTCAAAATTATTGATTTGACTAAAAGCATGGTATGGAGAAGCAACCTGAATTTGTTGCTGTTCCAGGCTTATCATATGTTTTTCATCTGTATGCTAAATGTCACTTGGAAATATTAGTAAATCTTACTGTCTGGCTTTGGATGTAGTTCAGGCAGAGATTAATTCCACTTAACGAGAGTGAAAGCACTAAGTGGTTATGTATTCATTTCACCAAGCTCTGCACTTGGTGCACCTGGACTGAAGTGTTGGGTTGACTGTGATGAAAATACATCTGTATCTTGGTATTTTCAGTTTGATTGAAAGTGCACTGGACTCTTCTGTTCCAGGATCTGATTTAGACTGTCCCATCCATGGAATTAGTTAGAGAGCAGAATGGAATTAATAGCTTGGTTATGTTGATATAGGGATAAAATTATTTTTTTCTCCATCGATTGATTTTAAGCCAGAAGACAGAGATACCTTTTAAATCAATAGTCATTCTTACAGTAGTTTTTGTATGTGGCCCAGCTGTACAGTCATGCATTCTCTGTGGTGATGATGTATAGTTTCTTTTCTGAAAAAAAAAAAAAATTCCAGTGAGTTTGTGAGGAAGCATGCTGAAGTGTAACAGTTGGATTTATTTAATATACCCAGTGGTGTAGCTGCAAGTTGCAACTGTTGGGAAAGCAATTCATGTGTCATGGCTGGAAAGCAGTGCCTGATTTGTAGCAAGACTTTTGGGACATGTTTATCTGCTAGTATCAACCAAAAATATCTGAAGATTATCGCTACCTTTATGGAGCAGGAAAATTCTGGAGGAAAATAGAAAGAACCTTGGAATCAGGAGTAAAGTGCTTAAGCTTAAATTTTAATGCACAGTTAGGAAAATAAACTCCTGTCCATAGTTTAGAAAGTAAATCATTAATAGTGACTAGCAAATGGATGAGTTAGGGAATGTTAGGAAGTGTAATGCATTTTCCCTGGATCAAAAACTTTCTTCCAAAAAAACTAGGTCACAAGAAACATAGGTTTCTCGCTCCTGCTTTGTTCCTGACATGCTTGTCTTCTTTGGTTGGTTTTCAAATCAGTCTGGGTGATTACTTTTACTGGTAAAGAAAGCTGTGAGAATGAAAGGGCTCTTCTGTGCAGTCAGCATAGAAGACTATGAGGAAGACCATGATAGCTCCAGATATGTTCCAATCACATGGGATGCATGTGACATGAGCTCAGTACACAAATGGGGGCTGTAGTGTTTCCCAAGAAGTTATGGAAGGCTATTATCTGTCAGTCATACCAATTTAAGGGGTTAAACTGCAAAAGTAAATATATTTAAATTTGTCTTAGAGAAACAAACTAAAAGGAGTAGAAAATTGGCAAAAGTGCGTGAATTTGGATTTCAAAGCCATTTCTGTCATGGAGTCTTCTACATGAATTCAGAGGATTGTTCAAATGGTATTATGATTTTTAAAACAACTGAACACTTAAACTGAAAGACTGCATAGGATTATAGGTGTTTTATGTTTTCTGCTATGGTTTCTTGTTTGATATGTTAAATAAGGATTATCTGACATGACAGGAATATTTCTGGAAAGATAAAAGGTGATAAACAGGAGCATGATGTTCCCTTGATGAAATTAGTAAACTTATATTATGCTTGGTAAAACTGGAAATTCCTCAGCTTTAGAGGTCTTAAGGCTTTAAAATTTCCTGCTGTCTGGAAATAAGTGTGAAGATGCTGTCAAGGTGTGAGGCTCTGCTTGACTTCTCTGCTGCTGTGTCCATATAAAATAGCTGAGTTGAGTCAAGCGCTAGAGGCGTGTGCTGTGACTGCAGCTGTTCCAGCCTTGCCAAGCTGGCAGTCTGCAGGGCTCCACACAGGAACATCCCTGTGTGGCTTCTCAGATTTTTGTTTGATCATTTAATATTCTTTTAACATTTTAAGTGCGGTATTTATCAGCGGAGAATTCAGTCTCAAGCAAGTTTATCTTGGCTGGATGCTAACGAAAGACTTGATACTTTTGTGCCAGTTCCATATATCCTTTTAATTTACTCAAGGTTCTCCAGACTCCTTTTCATACCACTTGTTATTCTGTCACAGAAATATCATTGTACACCAAAGAATTAGTCAAAGTTCTTGTAGAGTACAAAGATAATCACTTAATACATTTCTCTCCATCTCTGTGGACAGAACTTACCCTCAAAAATGGTTTAATACAGTGTTATATGGAAAGAAGTAGGCAAAGAAAGTTTCTCATATTTCCAAAAAAAAGGAAGCACTAAGTTAAATCCCAAGACATGTTTAACATCTTTGTCTGTACTTTCAGCATCTGTAGAAGTAATTAAATTTTTATTTCTTACAGACAATGGAGTTATAAAATTGATTGTTTTTATAGGTGGTTGAAGTTTGAAGAAGATGTAGAGGATGGTGGAGAAAGGTGGAGCAAACCCTATGTTGCCACACTGTCACTTCATAGCTTGTTTGAGCTGAGGAGCTGCATCCTGAATGGCACAGTACTTCTGGACATGAGAGCTAACTCCATAGAAGAAATTGCAGGTATGTACTGATGTTTCATGTATTGGTTATGAAAATGAATCATAAAAACGAAATGCTTATCAGGACAGTTACTGCATAATAATCAGTTCAGTTTAGAAACTCCTAGGAAATGTTTTTTTCAACGTATTAGAAAAGAAATTCATGTCTGGCACAGTTAGTAAATATTCTATTTATATTTTTTATGTGGAATCTCCTGCTTTAAGAATCGATTTTTGAATAAAGAAGAAAATTAAAATGGAGGAACGTTTGGTTAGATTTAATTAGAGCTGGCATGTTCTCTGCTCCTGCCATGCTTCCTCACATGAATGAGGCTTGTGCTAACTTTCACAAACTTAATCTACTGCTATGCTAATTGGAGGCAATCTAGTTTAAAAAAAAAAACAACAAACCAACAAAAACCAAAATATGAGGAAGTATTTATTGCAATTAAGTTACATGAAAACAGACACGTCTCTGAGTTGAGAACGAAATCAAGAGTAATTATACAGTGTAAGTTTTTAAAAGAAATTTTAGGTACGTTAACTTCTTAAGCAAGATAAATTTGAGTGCATTTTTTTCCAATAGAAGTTTATTTGACAGTTGCAATTCTAGAGCTTTTGCGAGGTTCTGAGCAAGGCAGAACATAATGGATGCGTCTTCTCTCCCAAAAGTATAAGTGAGATTGAGACTAAATGCCATTTCCTGCTTTCCTGGTGTTTCTCTTAAAGACTGTAACTAGTTTAGGAAAGATACAAAAGATGAAGCAATAAAATTTTGTAACACTCAAGATTATCAAGAAAGCTGCTTTATGGATGATAATAAATCTATGTAAGTCTCATATAAAATCTATTTTACTTATTTAAATTATAGGGGAGATATTTTTTGATGGGCTATATTTAACAGTGGAATTAAAATTGGCTTGGATAGTGGTAGCTGCTTTTTGTATTTACTTTTCCCAAATTGTTTATGTCAAACTGACGCAAGATTTTATTAATACAAATCTGCAGAAAGTTGTGTGGGTTTCTACTCTGTGCTGAGATCTGATCCTCCCATGACTCATAGTCTGAATCAGAGCTTCAGAATTTATCTTGATAATGCTAAAAGATAAACATGAAGAGTAAAAAGCAGCTCATTTGAAAGAACAAAGGTGTCTATCAGTATGTTGCTTTATTATTTATTTATAAATAAGAAGTACTTAGGTCAGCTGCTTGATGTTCTTGTATTACTTTTTTGCTTAAGTAGTACGCTGGGATTTTCAATCTTGAGCTTTACACCAGAAATCACTCAACTTTGTCCGTAGTCAGCTAAGAAAGCCCCTCCAGAATTTTTTTTTATTGAAGTAGGTAAAAAAAGTAAGGATTAATGCAAAACAACCCCAACTTCAGTGAACATCCTTTTTTTTTTTTCCCCTGTTGTTGGAATGTATTGTATATTTTCCAATATATTGAGGCCCCAATTAATTAATGTTTATAATCTCTTAATCCTTAGTTGTAGTGATTTTGTTTTAGTTAATGTGGCCAAGGATTTGAGCATTTGTCATACTAATGTTGAAACCCATCACAGACCTGAGTTGTCCTTAAGTAGAGAATTTGGGGAGTTACCCTCACACTATTTTAAGTCAGCCCTAGTTTTGGGTTTGTCTTGATTTGTTGATTAGGAAAACTTACTTCTTCTGAGAACAGGCTTTAGGATGAATTTCATTAATTGGCATGTACCATTTTCATTTAAAAAGTACCTGTTGTTGTGGCAGATTTGGATGCATTTTATTTGTTGTATTATTTGCTCAAAGTGGTAGGCATCCCTTTCTGATAAGGTGACCTGACACATAAGGTTTGCATGGGTTGCACTTGGTCTCTGGGAGAAGATTATATTTTTCTTCCTCTCCAGCTTCAATAAGCAATGAACTATTCTTTTTTTAAAAAGCTTTGCAGCAGGTGCTTCAGGCTAGTGAGTCATTCTGTAAGTTACTCACCTTCTGTCAGGTTTCTTTGAAGAGATTTTTTTTTTTTCTATTTTCTCAAGAAATAAACTAGCTTTTCTCTGTTGATATTATTTGTTCTGTGGCAATGCTGTTTTCCATTTCTTCAATCAAGTTCCTTTGTGATTTGTTGCTTTAGTGCTATGTGTGTAACTCTGGTCTCCAGCGATTAGAGAATGTTACAGAGAGTGTGGCACACAGTAGGAAAGACTGACAGCAGTGGTAATAAGCACACCACCAAGGTCTGTGTGCTGGGTGTCTTAGAAATGGGATACTTCCGAATAATGTAACAGGCAGTTCTTTTTACTTAGAAATGACTGCTGGACTTGAAGATTAGGCAGAACTGGTACCTCTCAGGAAATCCTTTATTGTTTGTTCCAGTCAGTTGCCGTTCCCTGTTAGTAGTTATAACCCTACTTATCTTGTGCTATGCATTGCAAATGCTGTTTCCACCAGGAGCTGATATGTATTCCAGTTCTATCTGACAGTCCAGACACTTTAGAATTTAAGGAAATGGTTGCTTTCACCTGTTGACTTCAATGTTTTTTCAACATTCAACTCCTGTTATTTGGCTTGCTAGCCATCCTCATGCCAGGCTTGTCCAGCAGATCTGGTGATCACCTTTGGTTTTGTTTCAGTGTTACTATGTATACCACCTTTAGGAGAGTTTGTGAAAACAATTTATGCCCTGCGGTTTTAAGTGGTGCTCCTGAAGTAAATTTGATTCTTCTGCTTCTGATTAATAGTTTAGGTTTGCTTTTTTTTTGTTTTTAATGCAATCTTGTGATAATTTTGCTGCAATGCTAAAATGCATCATCTCTTGAAAACAAATACATTATTTGTGCACGTGTACTTTCTTCTTATTTGCCTTAATGCTTTGTTAGGGAGAAACGTGTGCTGAGTATTTATTGGGAATGTCTTGCTATCTGGGCTATATTCCAATATTAAATTACATTGCTATTAATGCAGTGCCAGTCTTCATATCCGTGAAAGAGGTATACTTAAACTTTATTGCTAAATTGAGACTAAGATTTTCTATTTGTTTTAGTCAAGGCTTTTAATCTATAAACACTTACTCACTAAGGCACTAAACTCCTAGCATTTAGCCCTTGAGAATTTCTATTATTAAAGTCTGTATTTTAAAAAATTAATGGGCTTGTGTTAAAATCTACAGATGAAAGCCACCTTTTGTAATGTTTGCAGGGTTTCCAGAACATTTTGTATGTTATCCCTGGAAATTCTGACAATTCTGCATAAAAATATTTTGGTACTGTTTATGTGGTGAGAATTTTTAAATCATCCTCTATTCCAGCATGTCCATTCTCTATTAGGTCTTTTTCATTCCAACTGTCATATTAAAAAATTACTTCATCTACAAGATTGTATATTTCTTCAGACAGGCACACAATTTTCCTTGTTGCAAAAGAGCTTATTCATACCTATGATGCTGAATTCACAGACAGCATCTTATTATAATAGAGACTTCTGAGATGAATTTCCAACACTGTCATCATGCATCAGAACAGTGAGTTTGTTCCTGAATTTTCTTAAATTGTTCTTAATTTTTGTAAGATGGATTTTGCTTTTTTTTAGAAGAGCTCTGTTCCTCTACTGAACTTTATCCTGTTTAAAAAATGCAGGTTTTATTACACATATTTTAGGGGAGGTATTACTATTTCTAATATGTGATATTATTTTTTCATATGTCTCTGCAGTGACTCTTATATCAGTAAGTTAGCACTTTATGCACAAGGAATTCCTTTGAACATTATGTAGTAATATTTTATCGATCACTTCTGTATAGAACATATGCTAAAAGGAAGTCTGAAAAATCTATGTAATCAAAACAGTTTATTTTGGAACTTGTCTCTTGTGGATGTATTTGCCAGAATCTGGCTGTACCATTAGAGAGCAGCTTCACTGTGTTGTTCAAGTTGGCAGATGAAAATGTTCTCTTTTGATATTTTCATTTAGTTCCTTTGAAACCATGTAGATTCTCAGATTACCATCTGGTTTTTTGATTATAACCACTGAATGAACCCAAAAGGTTCCTCTGTTTAACATATGATGCCATTTTCTGTTGTTTGGTTCAAAAACTATTCAGTCCAGCCTTTAATGGCAATACTTTCTTTACAGCATGAGCCACAGAACTTGCATATTCTTGTAGTTGTGCAGAGTGTTCTGTGAACAAATGTCAAACCTTGTCAAATACAAACTGTGGCCTCTGTTGCACAGTGGAGCTTTTGTGACTTGCACATATTTGAAATATTCCCATTTATTTTTAATGGTTTAATTGTAATAGTGGTTTCTTTTATAAATTAAATTTTAAATCTGCCCTTCTTTTCCAACCCCAAGATCTGACTGTTTTTTTCCCAAGCAGTCTTTTGTGTGTTCCTCACGATCAAATTTTCAATCTGTGTAACAGCTTAATCTTGTGATTGAGGTCACCGGACTCTGTGCTCAGCAACTCAGGGCATTACATCCCAAGTGTGCAATTTTATTGATTTCATTAATATCATGTTAAGCTTTCAATCTGAACAAGTCTTCTTTTACCTTTGTTTGCTTTAAGCTATATTACTCTATAATAATGACATATTTTAACTGGCTCAAGTTGAGATTTTATTTCACTGGAGCCTTTTGTTTCATCTGCAGCACTCACATTGTGTTACGTTTCTGACAGTGCTTTTATGGTACATTTAACTTTTATTACAAACACTGTAATAAAGCGTGGGATTGCCTGTGAGTAATCTGCTTCTCTGTTTGACCCTACACCTGTCTTTTGTTCAGCTTTCACGTTCTCACTTACCCCAGTTTCTACATTTGTTTGCTTTATTTTCAGCTTAGCATGTGGTAATAACCTCTACAGAGAAACTATCAGGTTTTGTTCCTTTATCTGTGGGCAAATTGTAGATCTCATACCAACTTCTACCTAGCATTGTCTTTTTTTTGTGGTTGTTTTGTGTTTTCCCATGTTAACCACAACTGTGGGAATCCTTAGATTGCACAAGTCAATCTCAGCTTGCAAAATTTATTTTTCTGTGAGGCATCCACTGTGCCTGCAGTTCGGAACTGCAACCTGGGAATGTTGGCCTTCTCTCTATGGTTTACAGTTTTGTGAAATACTTGCTCTTGTTCCTCAGTAAAATTACGTAGTGTTATTTTAAAAAGCGGATATTTTTCATTCTTTCTTTCCTTTCCAAGTATGTTAACTGAGTAACTGAACCAAATAATTTCAGGTAAAGCTGGAAATAGTCTGTGTCTCAGAGCACTGGAATGCTCTGCCCTCTTGGATGAGCTGCTAAATCTGCTGGCTTAGATAGCTTGTTTATAATCACTATTGTAAATGATGTAAATGGGTCTTCATTCACAAGTGCAGCCCAGGAATCCTAATTGTTGGGTTTGTATTGCTCCTCCTGCCTGATACACTAGGGAAGGGTATATTTGTGTTCCTCTTTAGAGACACGTTAAGATAAAGGAGGGTGTTTCAACTGATTGTTTTCCATAAAGCAGTGCATTAGGATTGCTTGGTTTTTTCATCCCTGTCTTTAAGGGCAATAACTACAAGCCAGAAAAACTTTGGCTCTTAAATTAGGTTTTGTAGTCAGCTATCACTGCAATTGTGATCCACACAAAAGCCTGTGTATTTTATATTTGGTTATTAATCTTTCATTTTGTCCTGCAATTGCACAGTTAAAAAATTTGGAAGTGTGAATACTGGCACCGTTGCTGGTATATACTGAATTCAGTTTCTGCTGTAAACTGTCAGTTCCAGCCTGCATCAGGAGAACATGAGCCCAGCAACTTCTTTTTGGACTTCCCAGGTATTTTGGTACAAATACAATATGTTTTCCTTAAATTTATTCTATATTTCAGCTGAACATTCTGTGCAGTATTGCATGTGGGGTGATGAGCACACTGTGAACCTGGTGCCGTGGAGAATTAGCTGTGGCCACACCTGAGGACCTCCTTATTGTCCACTTTCCTGGACCTGTGGGGACTCCACATGGGTCTGGCCACGTGTCTCTGTACCGAGCTGCAGTGTGTAACAGACACCTCCAGTGTGAGTGGAAGGAGCCAGCCTGCTTTTGCATCCTTTCTGGCTCTAGAGGTGGGACAGATGGAATTTTCTTTGCTGGGCCACACATGAGCCACGCAGCATTTGAACTGATACAAGTTGTCTGCACCCCAGTGCTGTAACTCACAGCCTGGGTAAATCGTTCACAGGTGGTGATGAGTTATAGCTCAGTTACTGTACTAGCTTGTTGAAGTACTCAAATTGCTCACATTTACTCACAAAATTATTTTATATAGGTGATGTATTGTAACTGAGTCTGAGTGGAGAAAACATTCTTGAAATTATATGAAACCCCAAGTTTCTTTGAATTCTTTTAAATGACCGGGTCAGGGAGAATATCTGTCTCTAACAGCTTGAAAAAAATGATTTCGTGGTTCCAATATCAACCAAGATTCCATACTGAAGAAACATCCTACTTTGGTGTACTTGATGTCAGCAGAAATGTTACAGTGTGAGCATTTAATAAAATGGGTAACACTGTGCAGGTTACATCCTTCTGAAAGCTTCATATGGTAGTGAAGCATCCTTGAAAAATGGAATGGTAAGCTGTGTCTCTGGCTAGAAGGGGGCTGTGCAGAATTTAAAAGGGCATTCAAGAGGAAAATTCTTTAGAAGAAATTTTCCTTTTTGTCATATGGAGTGTGAAGAAATGGCTGCCTGTTCCAGATACAAAAGTGAAGACCAAGGCTTTGAAAATACTTCAACAGATGTGAGCATGTAGGCTCTTCTACTCACAGGATTAATGAATTACAGTCTATTTTGAAAATTAAATGTTTAAAATGCTCCTTTTAGCCATTTACTCTTGGACTTTAACCATGCTGCTTTGGTTTTCCAGACTTGTCTTTGCAAGCAAGGGTGTTACTGATATTGCAGGTACTTGGGCTTTGGAAAAATACTTTGAGAAGCTTGGGAAGAAGCTGAGAAGGAATCCCATAGTGATAGGGGTGGATGGACACAGTCTTTCTTACTCCTGTTCAGGGCTTGAAAAAAGGGTCAAAATACAGCAATCTGTCAGAAATTTGACTGTACTTAAGCTCCTACAGCTGCTACTGCAACTGGGTCTATGATAAAAGAGTGACAACTGGAGAGAAGTATCAAGGCAAGAAAGCACATCTTCACTCTTTCCAAAACTGAATGAATCTTCCTTTTTACATGTGTTAGCAGTGCTTCAGTGAAAAGGAAGTTGTAAAGATGCAAAAAATTCAAGGTAAGCCACTTTCTTCTCTCTGGCAGGAAATAAAAATTGTTAAGTCACCACACTGCACCAGCTCTGTGGCTTCTATGGCTGTTAACAAGTCTAGCAGAGCATCTAGGGAAAGGAATAGAATAGGATAGGGATTTGATTTTCTTTTTCCTGTGGTTTTTGCTTTTCAAATGGATGATCTTAAATATTGACATTATTCTCAGCAGTTAATATATTTTAATATTTAATGTGTAATATACTATTATTCCAGGAATGACACCATACAAGTAGAATTCCACTGATCTGTAAGCAAGGGGATGACCACAACCCTAAATTTACCAGTCCTACAGGAATCCTTTTTTCAGCTCTTCCTTTTGATTTCTTGGACCAACTCAAAGAAGTTAATATTTGGTTTTGCACCTTCTGCAGTTTGTATTTTGTTCATTAGAGTTAAAAAGGAAAGAACAGAGGATAGTTTGAATTGTACTTTAGCACAGATGCCATGAGTTATAAATTTATTATTATTTTTTTTTCCTTTGAAGGTCCTCTGACATGTTACATAAAGTACTGGCCTGTTTTGGGAATTGTAACGTGCACATTCATGTACTAAGGGTGTCTAAAGGCAAGATAATCATATCTTTAGGGCAGAGGTGTGTCTCAAAAGGCAACAGAGTAGTGGAGGAAAATAAATATTTTTTTTGGAGTGGGAGACTGGTTTCCATTTTTCATGTATTGCAAATTCTTGTCTCCTTAAAATATTATACTGAACACTTTCCTCGAACTTGTGTTACCCTCTCCTATGCCTTTCTATCATGTATCTTGCTGCTATGCCTCTCTGTGGCTCTCTCTCTCTCTCTTATTAGGGTCTAGAGTGATAAAAAAACCCCCTCTGTCTAGACTGGAAGTGCACAGATAACTGACCTGGTGGTGTTTAAGTTAACCCTGGCAATAAAAGTTCTCTTCAGGCTCAGGTGAAGCACCCTGAAGACAGGGTTTATTAGTTTGGGCACAATATGGGGCAACATTACTCCTTGGTAGGAGCTGTTTGGTCAGTGCTGTTGTTGATACTGCACAGGATGTAATTGCTGGGGCGGGGGGGTCATCCAGTACAAGATTGAAAACCTCTGCCTGATTCTTCATTGCAAAGCTCTGGATAAATCACTCATGGTCACATCTGTTAGCAACTGCATTTACCTGGACCCCCACCTTGTCTTTTTGTGTGACTCACTGTAGAGATGTAGATTTGTTGGTAGCCTCTCCACTCCAAGTGAAACATGCACATTTCTTGTTGTTTAGCTCTCAGGCAGGTGAGTGTGATACATTGACTTGTTATGTTAGTACTGAGAAATTCAGAAAAACTTCTGTATTTTAAGTGTATAGGTGACTGTTAGCAATTAAACTCTGCTTTTAACCAGCATAGTTATTTAATGCCTTTTATTATCTGCTGTTGCTCTTGGCCGTTATCAAAGACATGACAAATTATGTCTCTACTGATGATGCATCTGCTTTATATTTTTCCACTGAGTTTACTGGCAGATATGAATCTGACTCCAGCACAGAATCATGAGCTGTCTGGATTTTCAGTACAAGGAGTTTTGGACTCAGCTTATTATATCACTATTTTTGTGCAGTACAGTTTCTTCCAATTGATATGCAAGGGCAGTGTGTACTTAAATGCTGTTATACATGCTTTGATGCAGAATATTTTTTCCTTTATTTTTCTGTTAAGCATTATTATTGTTGGTAGCAGTATTTCCCCAAATAATAATTTTTAAAAATCCCACAAAATTCTCAACAATTCTTTCCCATTTGAAACACATGGTGCATGCCATAGAATCATGTAATCATACAGTGGTGTGGGTTGGAAGGGCACCTTAAGGATCCTCTAGTTCCAATCCCCCTATGTACATAGGGACACCTTTAAGTAGACCAGGTTGCTCAGAGCCCCATCCAACCTTGCCTGGAACACCTCCAGGGATGTGGCATCCACAGTTTCCCTGGGCAACCTGTTCCAGTGCCTCACCACCCTCACAGTAAAGAATTTTTTCCTAATAATCTAAAAGTACTCTCAATTTAATTCCATTTTACCCCTTGTCCTATCCCGGTGTGCCTTTGTAAACAGTCTTACCTCATCTTTCCTCCAAGTTCCCTTCAGGTACTGGAAAGCTGCAATTAGGTCACCCCAAGTCCTTCTCTTTTCCAGGCTTAGCAATCCCAGTTCTCTCAGGCTGGAGCCTGTGTGTGTGATGCTTCCTGTAGCTGGAGCAGGATGGTTTCATCCACAAGCTCTCCTTGATGGGCTGACCTGTGGTGTAAACCACAACTGTGAAGTTCCCTTTGTTGCCCCTGTCTCTGACTTTTACCTCATGGCTGTTCTTCAGAGACAGCTCCTCATGCTTAATCCCTCTCTGGATGTAGAGGGTGACCCCTCGGCCTCTCCTTCCTCTCCTGTCTCTTAGGAACAGCCTGTCGCCATCGATAGCCACGCTCCAACCATGGAATCATAGCCCACGAAGTGTCAGTAATAGCAACAAGGTCATAACTATCTAGCAGCACAACTCCTCCTGGTTTTTGCCCATTCTGTGTGCTTTGGGGTAAGAGCACCTCACTGGGCTCCGTCACCTTCCTAGAGGAATGCCTGTATATGTACAAATAGTGTTGAATATGAATACGTAAGATTATTTTCTGCTAGTGGACTGCAAAAAAAAGGCTGTAATTTCTTAGCAGGGGGATCAGTTTCACTCTCACCTCCTTGAAATTAACCTCCTGCAGAAACATGTACATCTGGCAGTAGAAATAGATTCTATTTGGCATCAACAAATAATGCAGCAATTTTTCTGTATTGTCTTACCTGAACTTTCTTTGTATTGCACTGAAGGTGTTGTAATTATAGTTACAAGAAAGAAAGACACTGTGATCTCCTGTGGTAAGTACAAAGGGAATAGAAAGGTTGTTTCCTCACAGCATGCCAGTCCTTTGTAGGAAATAGAATTGGCGTTATTTGGAAAAAAAAGACATACACACATCATAACCCTGTATTTAAATATGTTGTGTGTGGGAGTGCCTAAGGACTGGCTTCAAAGTCGTTGCATAGGTGACCTTAATTTGTGAACTGCATAATTTTTGGAGGATTTTTTTATATTAATAGCATCCTTTTCTCCCTGTGCTTCCCCTGTCTCTCTCCTCCTGAGAGTGAAACACTTGTAGATAAAACTTATATTTAATTCTGTTGCATTAAAGGAACTGATGCTTTTCATTTGTAATCCCAGCAGATACTGATTATTATTATTGCAATTTAAAACATAAAATATTTCCTCTTTCCCTTCTTTTATTATGTTTATGTATATATTTTCAGATATGATTCTGGACCAGCAGGTGGGCTCTGGGCAGCTCAGTGAGGACGTTCGTCACAGAGTGCACGAGGCATTACTGAAACAGCATCACCATCAGAACCAGAAGAAGCTGAGCAACAGGATCCCAATTGTAAGATCCTTTGCTGATATTGGAAAGAAGCAGTCTGAGCCCCATTCCATGGATAAAAATGGTAATGTTTTATTTTGCATTTTGAGCCTTCAATAACATCTGCCTGTTTGGTATTGCGTGTGCTTTGTACCCACAGCTTAACAGTGTGATTCTGCTCTGCAAAGCTACCCTGTAAAAATGATACTTTTTGCATGAGAGTTGCTCCTCTTATGCATTCAGAAATATACCTATTTAAATTTTACATTTGGGTATCTTGCGCAGTTCAGGGCTGGGCAGAGCTGTTCAAGGCAACTCGCAGAGGTGTTGGAAGCTGTGCTAGTGCTACCCACAGCATCCAGGGTAACTGGCATGGCACGTTATTCCAGCTTNATCCACAGTTTCCCTGGGCAACCTGTTCCAGTGCCTCACCACCCTCACAGTAAAGAATTTTTTCCTAATAATCTAAAAGTACTCTCAATTTAATTCCATTTTACCCCTTGTCCTATCCCGGTGTGCCTTTGTAAACAGTCTTACCTCATCTTTCCTCCAAGTTCCCTTCAGGTACTGGAAAGCTGCAATTAGGTCACCCCAAGTCCTTCTCTTTTCCAGGCTTAGCAATCCCAGTTCTCTCAGGCTGGAGCCTGTGTGTGTGATGCTTCCTGTAGCTGGAGCAGGATGGTTTCATCCACAAGCTCTCCTTGATGGGCTGACCTGTGGTGTAAACCACAACTGTGAAGTTCCCTTTGTTGACCCTGTCTCTGACTTTTACCTCATGGCTGTTCTTCAGAGACAGCTCCTCATGCTTAATCCCTCTCTGGATGTAGAGGGTGACCCCTCGGCCTCTCCTTCCTCTCCTGTCTCTTAGGAACAGCCTGTAGCCATCGATAGCCACGCTCCAACCATGGAATCATAGCCCACGAAGTGTCAGTAATAGCAACAAGGTCATAACTATCTAGCAGCACAACTCCTCCTGGTTTTTGCCCATTCTGTGTGCTTTGGGGTAAGAGCACCTCACTGGGCTCCGTCACCTTCCTAGAGGAATGCCTGTATATGTACAAATAGTGTTGAATATGAATACGTAAGATTATTTTCTGCTAGTGGACTGCAAAAAAAAGGCTGTAATTTCTTAGCAGGGGGATCAGTTTCACTCTCACCTCCTTGAAATTAACCTCCTGCAGAAACATGTACATCTGGCAGTAGAAATAGATTCTATTTGGCATCAACAAATAATGCAGCAATTTTTCTGTATTGTCTTACCTGAACTTTCTTTGTATTGCACTGAAGGTGTTGTAATTATAGTTACAAGAAAGAAAGACACTGTGATCTCCTGTGGTAAGTACAAAGGGAATAGAAAGGTTGTTTCCTCACAGCATGCCAGTCCTTTGTAGGAAATAGAATTGGCGTTATTTGGAAAAAAAAGACATACACACATCATAACCCTGTATTTAAATATGTTGTGTGTGGGAGTGCCTAAGGACTGGCTTCAAAGTCGTTGCATAGGTGACCTTAATTTGTGAACTGCATAATTTTTGGAGGATTTTTTTATATTAATAGCATCCTTTTCTCCCTGTGCTTCCCCTGTCTCTCTCCTCCTGAGAGTGAAACACTTGTAGATAAAACTTATATTTAATTCTGTTGCATTAAAGGAACTGATGCTTTTCATTTGTAATCCCAGCAGATACTGATTATTATTATTGCAATTTAAAACATAAAATATTTCCTCTTTCCCTTCTTTTATTATGTTTATGTATATATTTTCAGATATGATTCTGGACCAGCAGGTGGGCTCTGGGCAGCTCAGTGAGGACGTTCGTCACAGAGTGCACGAGGCATTACTGAAACAGCATCACCATCAGAACCAGAAGAAGCTGAGCAACAGGATCCCAATTGTAAGATCCTTTGCTGATATTGGAAAGAAGCAGTCTGAGCCCCATTCCATGGATAAAAATGGTAATGTTTTATTTTGCATTTTGAGCCTTCAATAACATCTGCCTGTTTGGTATTGCGTGTGCTTTGTACCCACAGCTTAACAGTGTGATTCTGCTCTGCAAAGCTACCCTGTAAAAATGATACTTTTTGCATGAGAGTTGCTCCTCTTATGCATTCAGAAATATACCTATTTAAATTTTACATTTGGGTATCTTGCGCAGTTCAGGGCTGGGCAGAGCTGTTCAAGGCAACTCGCAGAGGTGTTGGAAGCTGTGCTAGTGCTACCCACAGCATCCAGGGTAACTGGCATGGCACGTTATTCCAGCTTAGGTACACGTTAGGTGCTGTGTGCAATCCCTCAGACTGAGCTTGAGCGCCTTTGCTCAGGGTTGTTCTGAACTCTGGACAGGCTCCATCAGGAATGTGGTAGGACTGTTTTTGACTTCTGTTGACTATCCAGGACCTATTTATTCAAAATGTAGTGGATTGTTGAAATGGTTTCTAAGTCTACAACAGTGTATGCACTAGCTAGAGTTCAACTACTGATTGAGATTTTATAGGTGAGTTTGAGGGGTTGAAAAATGAGGCAAACATTTCAAGATGACAGTGTTGGAGAGATGTCACAAGAGCTGTACCTTGTTCTTTCAGAAAATCCCTTTTGGGAAAATCTGGATAATGCAAATGAGAAGTGTTTTCAGAATGGTTCTAGAGTAAAATATTGGCACAACTTTTTTTGTTTTTCTTGCTTTTACAGAAAACTTTACAAGCTGTGTTATTGTTGCAGGTCATCGACATGAAAGATCATTTCTTACTGCCCCTTTGTTATTTGCATAAACAAAGGTCTTTGTTACAAAATTTACAGCCAAATTTTGCAAATATTTTTCAGTTAACTGTTATTCCAGAAATCATCATAACTGTAGGGAACTCTCAGTCCCTTCTGCTGTCACTTTGTCTCAGAGCCCTACTGAGCTCCCCTGTCACACTGGGAAGTGAGGAATGAGGAAATAGCCATAGCACAGGGAAGGTCAGGATTGCAGGAGGAATTTGTGTGCTCTGAGGAATAGGACAGAAGGGCAAAGAGTAGTCCTGTGGCTGATCTGGAAAGATGGGGCTGTTGATATAAAGGTTAACTTGATTTCAAGGAAGAAGCTTTTGTTTAAATCATTGCCATATACAGTTTTAAGGGATCTAAATCTAGTTTTCTACCTGGGGAAGGTTCTCAGACCTAAAAGGCAACATATAATTTCATCTGATTTAGGGATTAAATAGAAATATATTAATTGTGTCAAAATATCATTTTAGAGTAAGGAAAAAACAATATTTACTAAGATGTGTGTGATTATGTGTATGGATACACGAAAGTAAATGTAAGTAGGATGATTGTCCATCCATTTTAAGGCAACTTTCTTGTTGATATATACAGTTCTTGCTGATGACTTTAAACAAATATTCAGGAGACACTAGAGATAGTTAATAATATGATGATCCTGTTCCTCAGTTTCCACAGGATGTAAGATGGCAGCTTGAATTCCATTAAGGTTTTTGCACTACATCTTATATAACAAATAGACATTAGTTGCCTTAAGAAGAACCCTCAGAGCAAGCTGTGAAATTATCGTGAGCTCAGTTTCAGTAACTTTGTGTCTGTTAGTGGAACTGGTGAAGTAATTCACTCCAGAAACATCTTGCTATTGCCCAAGTTTCTCCTGGCAGATGTCCTAGCTCTTCCTAAATTCCCCCCCCGCCCCCAAAAAAATTCTCATCAGGATAACATCTAAGTCCATATTAAACACACTAATTTTATATAGTCAGTGGTTCAGTGATTCTCTAAGTAGGGAGACATATTCTTAGAGTTTTTAATTTGTCTGTCCCTATTTTGGAAGATGAAAAAATGCTGAATGCACAGTTTGTGTGCTTGTGTAGATATGTCTCAGAGTACTCTGACCTCTGTTAAAAAAAATCTTAGTCACTTTTATTGTGTTAATTTAAGTTAAATGCACCAATAGGCAGAAGTAATATATGAATGTAAAAAATGTAGAATAATCTAGAGAGATTCAGTAATTTTAGGGATGCTTATTTGAAAGTATATCAGATATCTGTCTAAATTACAGTGAGAAGTTCTAAGCGTGAACTTTTTGGATAGAGCTGTTTTTTCATCAGTTTGAAGCATTGCTCTTCTACTTGCATCCTTTAAGTGCTAATGCACGTTTGGCAGTCTGCTGCATTGACCTCTTTAAAATTGATTATGTCCCTGTGATAAAACAAGGAGAATTTTTTTATTAGAAGTTTTTCTCTTATCATCCATCTCCCTGTTACATTAAAAAGTCTAAATCTTATTTTATTGCCTGAATTGCATTGAAATTAGTATTAGCTTTAGAAAAGGAAAATCTAGTCTAATTTTTTTGTTTTAAAAGGTACTAGAATTTTTTCACTTTTCAAGACAACTGCAAATAAGCAGCTCATGGTCTGAGTGGCAGCTATTGCCTGAGTACTCCAGGATTTAAAAAATGGGAAAAGAGAGAATTCTGGAGAGCTGCCTAGTTTCAGGTACACTAACTGTGTCTCTTCTGGCATACTCTTAGTTATTTCCTCACCCTGTGTAACTTGCAAGTGTACATGGTATGTAAATTATGCAGGAGTCTGCACTGAAACACTCAGCTGTCGGGAACTCTGCTCTTCTTAGAAGTTTGACCAGGGGTAGCAGTGAGATTTCTGATCATTTTCTCTGCCAGTGCCTCATGACCCAAATGCTGGAGTTCAGCTACAGTGTTATGCTCACTCAGCTAATATTGCTGAGTTTTTAGATTGCCATGGAGTGTCTGTACAAGCTACTCATTGTAACATAAAAATGAGTTGTTAAAATATAACTTTGAACCATGTAAAAGCAAAAGCTGAATATGTGTAAAAGAACAAAAGATTAAGGGATATAAACAACTTATTGTCCAAGAGTGTCCTGTAGGGTGCATCTTATTTCCTGAGGACAAATTGGTAAAACGCATCCAAGGCATCATTTTAATCTGCTTATTCTCATTTGTCCACAAACCTTGTGTAGAATGTATGAAAGTAAAATGTTTCTTATATTGCCATCAGTAGCAGTATTTTTCTCTCCTTTTAATAAAAAGAAGGAATCAAAATATTGTTGCTTTTCTTTTCTGGAGGATAAGCTTAATTCCTGGAAGATTGTAGGGAGAGAAACAGATCATCTCAGGTACTACTGGTGAATTTACAGCCCAGCTCACCCCTATCAGAGACAGGAGTTTTCATAAAGAGCACGTGCCAGGAGCTTTAGAAGGGCCACTTGTTTGTTCCTGCTGAAATGAGACAGGGAAACTCAGACACTTTCTCTGCACAAAAGGAAGTTCTTGCTTTGGTTAAATTTGGGGTTTTAGACAGTTGAACTGGAAACAATCCTTAGCAGTCTGTTGATCATAAAATAGGTGATTCAGAGCCCTGAGTCCATGATATGTGTCTAATGTGGTACAGCTGAGGATTCAAATCCCCTTCTTTGTCCAAGTTCTTGACAATAGTAGCTTATCAGTGTGTCAGTTTTCAGATGTTCAGGAGCAAAGTCTGAAAATGAATACATAAATTAATTCAATATATGGCAGCACCACTGACAGGCCATTGTGATATCTTTGCTGGAAGATAGTTGTACATATGTTCTCCCTCCATTTTTCTTTGTTTATGACTCTGTCAGACCATCTAATTAATTTGCTTTGTATTTAGTAGTATTATCTTTTGTTTACAATGGCTTTTCTTCACATCCTCTGCAGGGCTAAGATGTCAGGGTGCTATGGATTTACCATGCATTTTTAATGCTGCCATGCTGTGTTTAACTTTCACTTTTCATTAGGCATCAAAACTGTGAGAATTAAAAGCCTGCTTTTGATGTTCCAATAAAAAACGACAGTCAAATTTGGCATAAGAGCAGGAAAAATGATTTTTTTTTAAATGGGCTAATTTGACACCAAATACCAAAAATAGAGGGTGGCAAGTAATTTTAGCACAAATACTGTAAAAGACAGGTAAAAATATGAATATTTTTCATTGGTAAATCATCTTTAGAAAGTTAGCTTTATAAAAAAATTTAACCTATTTTTACTGAGATGAGTAGATTTGACACTCTGATACCTCAGAGTTGTGTTTGTGTATTCCTATGACATGGTCTAAAAAGCCAAAGACAAGTGCAAATATATGATGCCTGTCTATTGTTAGAGGAGTGCTAAAATAATTTCATAAGCCTCTCCTCTTTTATAAAAGGGGTTCTGACATTCAGAGTTTAAGCATGTGTGGCATTAATAACTGATTCTGTTAAAATATAGTTAGGAAAAGAGGTTTTCATCACAAACATTTAGGGGTTTTGACTAGCTATTTCACTTTTAGTCTAGGGGGTGTGTATGTTTTATATATATGTATATAAGCTGAAATCTAACAGACCTTATACTGTTTAAAGACCAAGAAGAAGGAACTTGGGAGAGGAGTATGGCAGGCTGTTACTTGTATTTGGTGCACCTGCTGGACTGTTCTTTACCCACAATGACATGATCTTATGCCTATTTTCTGTTCCATACTTATGCCATTTATAAGAACTTCTTCTCCCCTGACATCAGAGCAGCCACATTATTAGTGTAGAAATTGGGTTACACCACACGTCTGATTCTGAGAAATTCTAAAATTCCAAGGAGAGGTTTATTGGTATTCTGAAGAGCTTGAAGAAAGCAGTGGCATATTAAAACTGGGCTCTTTGGAGCTAATAACATGAACTGCTGAAACTGTTCATTTTGACATGTTCTTTTTAAAACCTTTTTTCCCAGTTATTTCAATTAGTATGATGGGCTGGTTTGGACTTCCTTGTTTTGTGGCAGTGTGAGCACAAGCAGAGGTATCGGAGCCTATGCTTGTCCTTATTTAGGATAGCATCCTTTAGTATCCTGGAAAGTCAAAATTCCCGGTTATGTTATGGTGTTGGTTGCCTTCTTCAGTTTCCTAATCTCTCCTAAAGATCAGATCAAGGATTTATGCCATAACTCGGAGTGAGCTTAACAGTATGGCCATTTCCCATGTCAATACTATTGTGTGGAGAGAGGTGGACATGACCTGGACCCTCGTGAAAAGGGTGGGGAGGCATTCTCATTTTGGGAATAAATCACAACCAATGCCATCAATATACTCACAAGTTTTCTGAAAGTTTGTATTTTCCACAGTTTTTTATACTACTAAAATATAACTTGTATTTATGAACATTTTCATCTGATATTTATTCTTTCTTTCTCCACGTTTCCTTGTACCCATGGTAAAATGTGTAATCTGTATGTATAAAACTGTATCATTCATCTTTGTATTTCTTTATTTTGCTCTGTCTTTGTTGTGTCTGTCTCTAACAGGCTCATCTCATCTCTGTATCTTCCTCATCTCCTATCCTTTGGGTTCTGTAAACTCCCTGAAGGTTCCGAGGTAGTATAAACACCTGTTCTTGCTTGGGCTTCAGATCATTTCAAATGTACACCCATGTCTTCATCTCAGTTTCCTGTCAGCATGCAACTTCTTGCTATAGTGATTTAAAAAAATACCTCAGGCCTTTGTCTGCAGCTGTGGCACGCTTACGAGAAGTTTGTGTGGAGTTTCTTGTTTTGGTGGGGGACAGTGCCATTTCTTTATAAGTTAATTTTCTTACATCAATTTATAAAACTGAAAATCACAGCATTTTGGTTTATACTGCATGACTTCATGTGAAGTATGCTTGAGATATTCAGGCCCAGCATTAGAAAAACAGCTAAAGTGACTT
The DNA here is from genome assembly GCA_013400775.1 of Chaetops frenatus. Classification (NCBI taxonomy): domain Eukaryota; kingdom Metazoa; phylum Chordata; class Aves; order Passeriformes; family Picathartidae; genus Chaetops; species Chaetops frenatus. The sequence goes on from VZTR01017676.1 coordinate 67,822, forward strand.
CTTCCTCACCCTCTTAAATTGCATATCATTAGTGAACACCAAATCTCCTTGTAGTTACAGAGGTACAGTGGGAGTGACATGATTCTCCACCGATTAAAAATGTTGTTTATCAAGAGGCCTGAAGGCACACACACAAGTCATCCTGCAGAGATACTGTCACTGTTCTATTAGAATTTTATCATATACTTAAGAAAACTTACTGTTTTTCAAACTTTGAATTTTGATCTGGACAATGTTGTCCATTTAGATTTGGAAAATTGGTGACAGGTTGCAGTGAAAAGTCTGAAGATTGAAGAAATTTGAAAATCAGAATTTTTTTTTTCCTGAATCAGAAGAAATATGTATGGTTTAGAAAAGCAGTTTATTTTCTGGTTTATTTTCCTTTAATGTGTTGGTTGCATCCATTTTGTTTCCATTAACTGTGACTTCTATCTGACTACATTGTTCTGCGTTTTTGTCACTGATGTTCTAGAGACATCTTGGCTTTTGATTAATAACCACAATGCACATAGTTAAATGTCTTGAGCTCTACATTTTAGGGAGGAAAAGTATGTTACACGTGACATTAATTTACTAGGATTAATTTTTTTAAAAATTTGCCAGACTGTCTCAAAAATGCCAAACTGTATCTGCAAATGCAAACTTCTACTCTTGTAACAAATGTGGACCTTATTTTGATTTGTAAGTGGCTTCACTTTGCATGAAAGTGTTTTTTGTGTGAATTCTTGCTCTATTCAAAGCTCTGGAAATTTTACATTATTCAAAAAAGAAACTTATTTTCTTGTATATGCCAGTTTTAAAAAATACAATTTTAAAACTGCTGATATTGGATTTTTATTACATAGAAAAGTTCTTACAGCAATTACAGCATGTTTTTATCTGTTATGTATTAAGTTCCTTTGTATGTACCCTGGATATTTCAATTATACCACATTGTGCATTTGATGCTTAGAACTGTCTGAATGTCTCCTGATGAATTCCCAAAGAATGCAGCTCTTCACGTGCTTTATGTAGGTGGACTACAGGAATACTCAAGACTTCAGATTTATAATGACTTTAAGTATTATATTTCACTCTCGAAAAAATAAAATTCTGTATTTACCCCTACAAGGTGTAAGCAACCATTTTGCTTGAAGTGCTGAAATGGAGCTGGTAAGGAGAGGGCAGGAAGGACTGGAATGGTGAGGCAGCTGCCGCTTTTATTCCCTCTTGTAGGGAGTTGATGGTTTATGCCTTCACCATTTTTAGCAGCCTAAACCCCATATTACCCCATAGATCAAACAAAAGAAATAATAAACCATGACAAATATTTAAAATCTGGCTAGAGTCTGGGGTTACTTTGTTGGAGATTACCTGTTGTCTCTACCTTGTTTCTTTGGTTGTTACTCAATACAGTAAAAAACCCAAACTTGTTCCATGATCCAGAAAGCTGTCTTAAGTTGTGGAGCTGTTTAAACATGCCTTCCTGCCTCAAGGTAAAACTTGTGTTCTTTCAAATTACTCCAGCATATGGGTAAATCAAAGTTTGAGGTCTTCTGTTGGCACAGAAAAAGAACATATGCTATTCTTAAAAACTTCACATACTTACTGGTAGTGGCTTTTATTTCCTTATATGTATATCTTTACATATTTTTCTCCTAAAAGAAAAGTGGACGCACTGTTTAAAAGTCCTGTGGACTTTTATACTGATTGCTTTTGACACCTCTGATTATGATGTTAAAACTTTAGTATTTAAACAGGTGGTCCATGCTTTGACTCCTTTCTTGGTCAATATTTTTTTTCTCTGGCAGATATCTCTGCTCTCATTTTCTTGAATTTTTGGGTCCAGAAAAAAAAGTGTAAATGCCTAATTAGCAACAGAAAGATAATGATGAACTACTATTTCTGTTACTTTCTTGTAACATCTTTATAATGTAATATGTATATTAGTATGAGTAATTATTACAACTATTTCTCTTTTCATGGATCCTAGGGTATAGAGGAGGGTGTAAAAAGAAAAAAATGAAGAGTCAGCAGGTTTTATATTACTAGATTTTTTGTTTTAAGGAGTAAGTTAAGACAGAAACTTTCACTGAGCACTTTATGCCTTTTCTATTTGAATAAGTGGAATAGTTTTTTTGTCACATTAATAAAATGTCCAAAATAGAACAGAAATAAAATTTATATTTTTTATATTAATTATTTTTATTAGCTGTAATAATACAGGGTGATTCCTGTAAAAATAATTCAAGGACTGATAAGTAAACAATACAGAGAAAGAATTACAATGTGAAGTAGTGCATTGGAATACATAGTGTAAAGATGATCGTGTAATAATGATGGAACTCTGTTTTTCTTTCTGTTCTAATTAAAACAGACAAATTGAATGACTGTTTATAAATACCTTGCATATGTAATAATTTCTGGCTTCTGTTTTGCAAAAGTTGTCTCCTGTGACATTTAGGAATTAATAGCATCTTTTTATATTAATTTCTCTGATTTACATTAATATGTGGCTTTTTAAAATCAATCCTTTATTTTTGTCATAGGTAAATACTAATCCTGACTCTATTTTTATTCTACTTGCTTAGATTAACATGCTTGTCATGTCTGTTTGCCATTCTCTGTTTATTTCTCTGTAGTGCTGAACAAAACCCCTGGTGTCTATTCTTACTTTGATCTGTCCTTGTCCTGAATCAGAGAAAAAAAATTGAAATACTTGCAGTTTAAAGATATATATATGTTTAATAATAAAATTTTTAGCCATATATTTTTAAACATTATGTTACTGTATTACCTAATCAAAGTGCAATATTTCTGTCTGTGCCGCCAGGATGCAGCACAGGTCTAAAACCTGTTCTGTGTCATGAGAGGTTTGTCTAGTGGAAAATGAGATGTTGATTTCCATGAAAACCAGCATTTTCCTTGAGCAAGTGTTTCAACTGGGAATTCATGACCAGACTTAGTCAGGGATACTGTACTGCTCAGCTATGACAGAAACTGGATACTTCAGCATTTTGGCAGTGGCTGGGCTGCTCTTGGAAGTCTGTGGTCCTGTTCAGGCTGGATCCTGCGAAGTGCTCGGTGTCACAGCTGTGGCTGAGGATGTGCCTGGGCTGAAGCTGGGAGTCCCAGCAGTGTGAGGGACTGTGCTGTGGCTTTTGGAATTGCCCAGACAATGTGCCTAGCTTAGGACTTTCTGACTGTCTTCATCTTCAAATATCATGAACATATGGTCTTTGTTACTGTGCAAGTTTAGGTTGATTTTCACCAGAACCAATGTTTTCACATCATCATTTCTCAGTCATATGAGAGACTTTATTCGCTATGGAAACAAATATATGCTGGGCACGAGATGCTGACTCTGGGCCAGTTGGACTCTGTAGTTATTCCTGGGTATGTGTTAGGGCAGTAAGAGATAGTTGGCTCATATATTTGGTACTTTCTCTTGTACTTTATTGTGTTCCGAGCTGTGTGTGGCTTCTGACATGCCAGAGAGGGAGAAAGAGTGAAGGCAATCAGGGAATGGTCTGTGCCCCTGTGGGGTTTGTGTGCTGCCCTGCTGCCAGCCCCACACCCTCAGTGTGTGCACAGGGGCTCTGGCTGTGTGCAGGGGCAATGTTGGCATTGGGTAAAAATCTGCTTTATATGACATAGACTTGTTACTTGATTCTGTTTATTCTTTTTGAGCTTTTGTTGGCAAAATTTCGTTGCTCAAAAGACTTGCTCTTTGTTTCCACAAGACTGAGGTGTGTTTAAACACTTCTCATATTGAGATAATTTTAAACGTCTTTAAAATATTTCACTAAATCCTCACTGGAGTTTTTTGAAAATGTGTTTGCTGAAACATTTGTTTTATAAATGTCCATAATCACATTTTTCAATACTGAGCTGATAAATCAGTTAATTTCCAATATATTTATTTTATACCAGTCCACTTTTATGGTTTTTTTTTTTTTTGTAGTTGTTATAATCAGGACATTCTTATACACATGAGTAACTGTAAAAATTCGTAATCCTATTTAAGTCAATGAGGATTACTTTTGTAGACAGATATTGCCCGAAATTGGCAGCTCTTCAAATTACTGATAAAAGCTATGTGAAGGCAGGACTTTCCCCAAATGTAATATCTTAAGAATTGTATGCTTTAATTGGTACAGAAAGTTTGCCTTCTAATATCCAACAATATCTTTTACATTTTTGAAATTACCTTCTCACATTCCTAACTGCATGGTGAATGTTCTGTCTTTTGAGAATGTGCTATTCTAAATAAGTTTTTAATTAAAATGCCATATTTAAGTGTATCATATATCTGATATGGAATGTATGCAGATCTCTAATAATTGTGTCATTAGATGTTGTTTATTTATAGAACTGTTAGTATTCTGTAATAATGATACTTTTTTTAGCAGGTCAGGTTGTTTCCCCACAGGCTACTCCAGCCTGTATTGAAAACAAAAATGATGTGAGCAGAGAAAACAGCACTGTTGACTTTAGCAAGGTAAGTGTTCACTAATGGTGAAGAGAGCTTCCTGACTACTAAAAAGATATTTAAAATTAAATAAAATGAATCCATGTTAGTCAAGAAAAGCTGTAAAGTGCAGATTTTACTTAAGCATTGAAGTTTTGTGTGCACTACAGTACAGTTTCTGTATGACAAAACAGAATCTTACATTTTCTTGCTAAATTATATGTAACAGGAAATCACAGTTTAGGAACACAGATAAATTTAATGATAGGTGTATGTTTGTAGGGGAAATTTTAGAAATTAACAGAAAGCTATCTAAATAGGAAAGTAATTCAGAATTCCTATAATTCACATTTACCTCAGAATTTTTTCTTTTTGTAGAAGTGATACATGAATGCAAACTATGCTTTTTATAACCTGAACTCGTGGATTCCAGATGTCTCAAACAGAATGTGTTTCTGTAAACCTATAACTTAATTCTTCTGGCAAGCCAAGATATTTCAGTACAGTTTACAAAAGATGTTAAGTGTTCAGTGGTGGAGATTGCAATGACAGTTCAATGTTAGATAGCAAAGAAAAGCAAAGAGCTTCTCAGCTTTAATGTGAAGGAGAATCCTAATTTGTGTAAGAAGTCTATATGTACCTAAGCCAGTCACAATGGATACAGATGACAGGCCTGACAGGGACAGATTACTTCAGCTGACACATTAATGCAGCAACAGTTGAGTAAATGAAGAAAGGTGATTTAAACGAAAATTCTGAAGAACAGCACTTTGAGTCTGTTGAATTTTAATGTTAGTGCAGCTGAGCTAAAAGTAGAGTTATGTGATTGCTCCATCTGGTGCCAGACTTATTTCCTAGCAGCAGTAGCTATTTGCATCATTTGAATTTTTGACTGAACATTCCAGACTATGAATTGTACATGGCCGAAATAAGAGGGGAAACAAATCTTTCTGTCAATGAAAATGAGAAAAAAGGAGGCTGGCTGGGAATGTATTAGGAACCACATTTCTTTAGAGGCTGTGAGAACATTTATAATCAGTGGCAGGTTGTTAAAAATTGAATGTTAATCCTTATATTTCAAACTAAAACTGCAGTGCTTTAAAGAGTCAAGTATAATACTGGTTTCATGATATTTATATTAAAGCCTCAAGTAAAACTAATTGTTTTTGCAAGTGTTCTAAAATCAAGATGTAAAATTTGTAAAGAATATAAAATATAAATAAAGTTGTCTATTCAAAACTAAGCTATGCCGAAGTGAAGGGAATGATGTAAATTTCAGTAGCACCTTTCTTGAACATTTCTCCAGTTGCTTTGAGTGTTGCAGGGTCTAAATCCCAGTCAGTTGTTTAACTGCAATTCTGTTTGTATTAAACAAGAATAGGAGCTGCATAATTTGATCCTTCACTCATTATTTTTGTAGTGCTGCAGCTTTGCTGATCAAAAGAGCTCTTCCCATTTAAAATAACTGGAAGAAATCAACATTTCATCTTTTGCTAACCTCAATAGTGATGGATACCAACAAGGATGTCAGGAATACGAAAGGAACAACTTTTGTTAGGAGGAATGACATAACAGTGAAGGATCATAATCTAGTACCTTTCCTTTTGACTGACTTTAAATAGATCCATTTATCCTTTTGAAGATGTGTAAGTGCAGTTTCCCCTTGAAATGTGCTATTGCAATAACTCCCAACGGTTATAATTGGAATTATATGCACAGACTGAGAGGAAAGTAGAGCAGTACACTAATTTTCTCTGGAGTATTGTGATTTCTTGCTCTTATTTTGTTCCAGATATTAATTTCATTTATCTTCTACAATGACTACCTCCCATATTCTCTCCTTGCTAATCTGTCTCCCTTGGGCTACTTCTAATGTTCCAAATTTGGAGTTGATTCGAAAAGCTGACTTAATCAGGATCCAGCATTGAGACTGTGTTGATTGTATTGGTATCTATCTGTGAAAAATGTGAGACAGGCACTGAAAGCTGTCTTGAGTGTTACTTCAGGAGCATGGAGAGAGGTGGTTTGTGCTGTTTGCAAATGTGTCCCTCTTCCTCTGCAGCCACAACCAGGACTTTGTGTTCTCAGGGTGATGTGGAGGTGACCTGTCACAGCACCACTTTACCCCCCCATCTGACTAGAATGGGGGTGATGTTTTAAGAACTGCATCTGGCTCATTTCTACTTTTTATGTCAAAGACTGAAGGGAACCTTAACTGTCCTGGAACACAAAACATATAGAAAGTGTACTCACATCGCTTCTCATGGCAACAGTCCTGTGCTCTATGTGGGAACATAGAATTGCAAGTAAAACCCTTGTCCCAATACTGACAGTTTGGTCTTTAAAATACCATGTGAAGCAACTGACTTGTTCTGAATGCCAGTTGACACTGCTTATAAATGAATTTTATTAATATGTTTTACTAAGAAGGGATGTTGGGTATTTTGTTTGTCTTCATGTCAATTTATGTTTGATTTCAGGGTAGATGTCCATCACTCTTCAGTCTTTGATTTGCCCTGGAGGGATATGGCCTCTGCTACAGTTATTTAGTTTTATATTTAATTGGAGCTTGCCGGGATTATTTAGGGTCAGGTCAGGATTGTGACTCAGGTTAGGGTGCAGATTAAGATGCACATCAGGTCTCTCCAGCTAAAGACCTTCTGGGATAAGAGATGTAGCATGGATAGGTTAGATGAAGCTTTCAAAATATGTAGCTTCTGCCACTGCCATAAATTCATTGCAGGACCACCTCCACTCTCATTTTGCAGTGAAAGCAACACCTGGGGTTGGGGTGTTTTAGCTCAGTTTGCTCCTCTGCCAGCTACTTCCCTTTTCATGGGGCTCTCTTCACTACCTAAACAATATTAGACAGTATTAGAATCTCAAGCTGATAAATAGTACAAGAAGTATCTGGAAATACTTTCTGGTAGACAGGAGACAGAATGTCTATTTCAAATTTGAATCTTGTGATCTGTATGTTAGAAGACCTCAATGTCACAACTGTAGCATATTGTGTATGTGACATTAATTATTAAATGTTAAATGCATTTGAATGTTAAATCCATCCATTCACAAGGTAAACTCAGCACAGAATGGACATTTCTACATCTGAAAGACTGCTTTCATCCTCTCAGTTACAAATAACAAAAAATTTTGGAGACACCAAAATTAAGTGCAGAGTGAACCTTAGTTATGTATTTCATCCCGAAGAGTTATTTTTTGATTTGAGTGGAGAACAGAATTTACCTCACTTTTTCAATTTACCTTGAAGAAGTACTTGGTCTCCAACCTTCCAGGTTGATTTTGTTCTTGTTTAACTTTGTGAGGTGTTTAGTAATTTTTGTAGCTTAGGGAAGTATTAACTATCTCTTTGTGATCTCAGCAAACCAAGATTTCATTACACAGGCAACTGTGTTATATCTGAATTCTGATTTAGTGCCAGAGCCATTTGCAAGAAAACAATTTTCTAAATATTATCAAAAACTATGCAAACTAGTACTGACAGATGGCTGTAAGATAGACATTAAAATGGTCCACTTTAACAGTTTATGTTGGATTTGGTTGCTGTTGTTGTGTTTAGATTAATAAAAGGAAAGCAAATGACAAAATTCGTGCATTTTGCAATGTAGACAATACTGGTGCATAATTAAATCAAACATACCTTATATACCTTATTACTCCATGTCAGTCTTTTTTGTAAAGTCTAGAGTCACACATACAGTCCTACACAAATACCTTGAGCTTATTATAGCAGTGTCATGATGAAGCTGTGTCTCTGTTTTTCTATCATTCTGCAAAAGTCAACATCGCTGCCTAAAATTCCACAGTTTTTCTGCTGCTTTGTTCTTCAGGTTGCTCTTGAGAGAGTCAATGCTCATGATAGCTTATTTTCTGTTAATATCAGTAGAAGGGCAACTGTCTTCTGTTAAATCTGAAAACAAAAATGCATCTCAGAGTACAAAAAGGAAAATGGTGTCTAGTGGAAGCTAGTGTTCTTCTCAGTAAGATAATAACACAACAACTATGAGCTATTAATTAATGATTTCCAGAATTGATAATTATGGAAAAATATGGTGTCTTAATTTATTCTACTGTTATTGTTATCAAGTATTGATGCTGTTATGGGTATAGACAAAAAGCATTTCTAGGAAATAATTTCTATATTCTTAACAACATTTTGAATTTGATTTGTTGTCTTTATAAATTAATTCTGCAGTGCTTTGTTTCCAAGAAGAATACTCAAATAATTAATGTCTAGTTGTTTAGTTTAGAGAAACATGTTTATATAAAAAAAATAATTATTAACAGACAGGAACAGTGGAACTGAAATAACTGAGGTTATAGTGCAGTGATCAGAAAGTCTCTGTCAACAAATCAGGGGGAAAAAAGAATCCCTGTGAGTAACATTTAGGTTGTAATTTAATACACTTTTCCCAGGTTGACCTACACTTCATGAAAAAGATACCACCTGGAGCTGAAGCATCAAACATCTTAGTTGGTGAACTCGAGTTCCTGGACCGTGCTGTTGTGGCTTTTGTTAGGTTGTCTCCTGCAGTGCTGCTGACAGGACTGGCTGAGGTTCCAATTCCAACCAGGTAAAGTTGGGCTGATTTTGCTTTGTGTTTTTTGGAGTGCCTTGTAGAGACAGGGTGATGTAACCCTCAGCTTTGCCATTTACTGAGTGAGGAATTTGGTTTGCTCTTTAACAAAGACATCTCTCAGCCTTCCACTCATCCTGTAAATGATGTGTGGGTATATTCAGACACATGCTGGTTTTGAGTACTTCACAGATGTAGAAATGTAGGTTATAACACACAGTTTATCCTACACAAACTGGTATTACTCCAAATGAAGTACAAAGGTGAAATATTCGTAGAATATTTCATCTGAAACTGAAACTACTTCTGTGATACTGCATAATTATGTATGGAATTGAAAAGAAAATGAAGAAGGAATTGAGAAAAGGCAAAAATCAAACTATGTGATTTAGTTGACTAGGGATAGTGAGTGAATGGATGGAGAATATGCTGTAAATATGTTCTTCAAGAAGTTTGCACTTCTTCAAAAATTTACTTTGCATGGTAGAGAATATGACTTTTAACCATAAATTTTTATTAGATTATGTTTTTCCACGTTGAAACCTTTTCTGATTAAGTACATTGATTCTGAAAACAGATTATGAGGCATTTAAAAAAAGTCTAAAATAGACCTTGTATTCAAATAGAAAGCATTGGGATGGATCTGTGGTTACATTGTGTCGTGCTGGTATCAATTCAGAGCAAAACTCCAAAGTGATTCCCATAACTTGTCTTATAATTACACTATTACAGTATCCCTTTT
>VZTR01017676.1:84917-103211 GCA_013400775.1 Chaetops frenatus
GATCACTCTAATAGAGATAGAGCTCTTTGTGTCCTGATAATTGGGAGAAGAGCTCTGGTCAGGAGGTGACATGGTAGGATCTTCTGTTCATAGTAAGTACGTAATTTCTGATTCAGACTGTCCCCAAAAAGGAAATTTTGGAGCTGCCATGTCTCCATTCACTGTGGCTGGACAAAAGGTTTAGTTTGTTTAATTTTTTTTTTTTCCTTTTAGAGAGTACGGCTTGTCATACCTTTCTCTGAGAGCCAGCATTGGGCTATGGACTGCAATCCTGTGCATCATCCTTGTTGCAACTGATGCAAGCTCCCTAGTCTGCTACATTACCCGGTTCACTGAAGAAGCCTTTGCTTCTCTTATCTGCATCATTTTCATTTATGAGGCCTTAGAGAAGCTGTTTCATCTCAGTGAGACGTATCCAATCAACATGCATAATAATTTGGAGCTGCTGACAAAGTACTCGTAAGTAAGACTTATTCTGTTAAGCTGTTAGGGGTTTTTTTCCATAGGTTATTTTCTCTGCAAGGAGCACAGCAGGAGACGTTTGCAGTAGTTGCAACATGTGGAAGCTATTCAGTCATTATGCTGTCTTCTGGAAGTAGTAGTTACTGGGGGGCTTTGTACAAGCAGGGCATATTTGCTTAAGATAAGTAAAAATATATACTTCCAGACTTGAAGTTCAGAAAAGCTTCAATGTATTCAACTTGGAAATCTTAGAATTAAAAACAGGACTTAAAGGGACCTCAGTTTTACATCTCTCTTCAATTTTATTTGATGAGACTTAACTCATGGTGTCTTCCTGTAACCTTGTACAGATGATTTATAATTTTTCAATGGCAACACGATTTTCACGTAATGACGTATATAATATTTGTCTTGTTTTGTTTTTGTTCTTTTTCCCAAATTGAAATATTCACCTTTATAAAAGGTTATAAGTTGATGTACCTCCTTTATTTTAACCTCTGTGGCATTTGAGGTACAAGAGCTGAAGTGGATTTGGAATTGTTAGATGCATCTCAGTAGCTCATAATCAATTTGTGCTTAATACAAAGATTTTTAGCATAACTCCATTTAAACAGCTTTAGTTTACTGTTAAGTTTAGATAGGTACTAATCTACTTTGAGAATAAAAAAATGATTTTTTTAAATCAATATTGTTTCATTGAGATGTAAAGCCTCATAGACCTGTTTCTGTGATATGAGAACAAACATGTTCTAGTAAAGGACAGGATCCTAGTTTGTCCTGAGGCCAGTTAAGCTTGGTCACATGTGTAAATAAAATGTCATTAAGAAACCTTTTTAATGAAAATCCCTCTCCAGAAATGTCTGTATTCTTTCACTGAACCCATTTGAACCCTCTGCATGAGCTGGGTGGGGCCCTAAAGCAACAGCGCTTGAACAGTGCCACATCTTCTGTTCACTGGAAAAACAGGAGTGTCTCAACCAAATGTCTCATTTGCATTTTAAGCTTGGAAAAACAGAACGAAGCAACAGAGAAAACATTTGAGCTTTGTGTATATTATCACTGGAAAAATAGTTAGCAAATTCTGAATCTGAATGTACATTATATACCTTAATACACAGAACAAGCTAAATTAGAGTAACTATGGTTCTGCCATGGCATACTCTCATCATGCTGAAAATATTATTCCTCTCTAACAGTTTAATCAGTAGACAAAGGAATATTAATTTGAAGAGAAAGCAATAGACATCAAGAATAGACCATGCATGAAGTTGAGGTTATATCCTCTTATTTAACTTTCCTCACCTTCTATGAAGTAGATATTTTACTCAGAAGACCTTCACATAGCAGTCTTCTTGGATTTTTTTCTTTTTCTTTACCACTTCGAAGTAGTTGTCTCAAAGGAAAAGACAACATGTCCTGCTATCATTTTGAAAATCAGATGTTGAAATGCTATACAAAGACAAAAAATTATTCAGAAAAAATTTATCAGGTGGAGCTGAGATATTAAAAGATGTAATGGAAAGCATAAACACAAGTAGAAATGAGGGTTCCTGGGTAGCTGTATTCTTGGTTAGCTGAATCCCCTAATATTGCTAGAGATTTCAGAGAAATGAGTTTAACAGTCCTGGTTCTAGGGGTACAATCATAGTTATGTGTGTCTATATTTCGTGAAAATGTTTTCTCATTATAATCCTTGTGTTTACAAATAGAGATTGTTGGTTTTAGTTAGAATGCCATTCAATAATCAGAATCCCAAATTGGTTTTTGAAGGGTGGTGTTTTATTGCTGCCTGCTCTTGGTAACTGGGCAATGAATGTAAAATGTGCAGAGCACAAAGAATGGTAGAAGAGCAGTCTTTGTCATCCTCCAGTTACACATATTGACCTATCCTGGCCTACGGTGTTGGAATACCAGCACAAGTTTTAGATTTTTCAAACACAACTCCTGAAGGACAAGTGTCTTCCAGATGTTTGGAATAAAGATTTCACCCCTGCCTGGTGTTTTCAAACACATATATCAAAATTATTTGATATCACTGATATCAAACTTATTTGATCTAGTATTTTCATAGTTATTTGAGTTTATTATTTCATACCTATATTTTTAGTTATTCTTTCACTCTGTGTAGAGAGTACAAATAGATTGCCTTCTAAACTCTTGTATTGCATCTCACTTTTGGCACTTATACCGTATCTTTTACTTGCAGCAGTGTTCTCTTTATTATCAATCATGTCCATAGCAACTGACCCCACTTACAGCAAAATGCCTAGCTGTAGACATATAGCTCTTATGGGATAGGACTTTACCTTTTTTAACTTTAAAACTGATTTTTAAGTCCCTGCTCAAATGTCTGTACAGGACTCAGTTCTGAAAGATAAGAAACTGAAAGATGGATAAGCATAAAAGTTTAGTTAAAATAAAAATCCCTCTTTTGTGTACTTGAAGTCAGGGAATATTAATTTCACAAGGAATTAGAAGTTTTTTCCTGCAGCATCTGACTCCAATCCTTCTACTTGCGGTTAAAATGGGTAACAAACTTGGGCTGAAGCTAGTCCTGTCCTTAAAGGACCAGCATACTCTGTTACAGGAGCTAATTAGTATCTGCTGTTTTGCTAATTAAAACAGCTGTTTGCATTTTCCTCTTTGGGGATTTTAAAGACAAGTTTTTAATTGTTAGTAAAGCCTTGGCAGGTCTTTAATTAGCCATGGGTGATCTTCAAAAGGTTGAGCAACTCATTTCTCTTTGAATGCTCAACCAAAGCTTATATAAAACTTTATCTTGGATCTGCAATTCTATGCTAGAAGACTTGGGTTATACTGTAAAGTTTCTGTCTTTTCTGTTGCCCACGCAAAACATTGATGATAAATTGGTCAGAACACTGTATATATTTGAAATTTTCACTGTATGCTGTGGCCCAGATGTCATCTTTTCTCCCATGGGCTTTTTTTCTGCACAGGTAGTCTGTCTGCATGTCAGTACTGTTCCTTTGCCCTGGTAAAGACATGGGCTTGACCCAGGAAAAGTCATTGGCATGCTGTTAGTGCTCTCTTTGGAGTACTAGAAAGACAAAGAAAATAGTCATTTTAAATGGATGGTATTTCAACCAGATTGAAACCATATTTCAAGTAAGAAAGAAAACATATTCTGTATTTTTGGTGGGTTTGAATTCTGTTACAAACAGTCTCCGTTGCAGGAAATTTGATGTAAAAGACTGCACTGCATGCATCTCTCATATTTGAGAGTACAGGAGTCATTACTGATATCTGCCATAATACACCTTAGAAGACTAGAGTAAGAACATTCAGAACAGTTGGGTTTTGTGGGTGGTTTGGTTTTTTTTTTGTTTTTAATAAAGCACACCCAAATATTTGAAAATCGACTGAAAGTCCTCCTAAAAGATTTCTTAAAAAATTGCATCTAGCATTAAGTAGGAGATAGATTTCTATAATAAACTCAAAACCTGTCTCAAAAAGACAGAAATATCTTGTTGCGTGATCTCATTAATGTGAAACTAGACATAATACACTTTTTTACTAATTTTTAAATTTTACTTTTTACTCTGTATTTAAATATTACCCCTGATCTTTACATGATCTTGCAGGCAAATCCGTTCAGCATTTATATGTAACTTTTTCTTAAAGCACCATATTTTTGATATGGATGATGAAGAATGAGGCATTTAAGAGATAAACCAAAGGAAGGACAGAGACAACCTGATTTTCAGAGTGGTACTGTGCTGCATTTTTTATTTTTAAATTACATTGTTTTGAATGAATTTGAATAGAGTAGCTACATTGTTTATTAAATTAAATACAAATACTTCTTGATCAGAGCTTTTCTTTCTATTTTTTTAATGTGACCTTTTTGTATTTGTCATGCCATTAGCATTTGTAGGTTGGCATAGCAACTCTCTTATTTCTGCACTCTCCTCCTCCTCCTGTTTTTTTCCTACCCTGGTAGCAAATAGATCTCCAGTTGGTGAAACCTGTCTGGAACGCTGATGCCCATCAGTTTTAATGTGTATCTTAAATACTAGAATGCTATTTTTGCTAGAAAAGGAGAACCCCATATTGGGGCAGATAAAACCCACTGCTTTGAAAAGGAAAACAGAATAAGCATTGTGGATGAAAGGAATGTGATTTAGAAAGCAATCCAGTATTCTTTAAAATGCAAGCATTTTAAGATAGTTATCTCAGAATACAGAAGTTCAGTTAGTTCTCAGGTTGGGGTTACTTAGATCTTTATATACCTTTTTGGTATATAAAGGAATTGTATATACCTTTTTGGTTTTTATTAATTCTTTTTTCAAAGTGATGAATTCATGTTGTTTTAATAATTCTTTACCAGAAGTTACTCAATTATTAACAGATTACATTGAATAATTTTAAAGTGATTTCTTGGCATAGTAATATGCATATTGCAATCTGTCTTGGTATTGACATGCACTTAAGCATTAGGAGTAGAAAATCCCACTCTGATGTAATTAGGGAGCCAAGATCATGTCAATCTCAGTATCATTTCAGGCTATAGAAACCAGAGCTTCTAGAAGGCATTGTGAAGATTAGTTTTGTGCATACCACTGCCTCTACTAGCAAGTTTTAAATCTTACATTTTCTATATAAATTAATCTGAATACATCATTGGATGTATGAATACAGCATTGGATGCCAATTAGGTTGGTTTATACCCTGTATCCCTTAAGCTGCAGGTGGAATAAGACGAGTCAGTGATGGTAAGCACAGAATTGCTCATTATGGTCCCAGGCATGTAATTGAATCCCAATTCCTGTAATGATTTCTTTGAAGTTAGAGATGAATATAGATTTTCTGTTCCTCTTCTTTATAGTTTTTTTCCTACAGCTAAGTAACTGTGTCTTATCCTGTGTGTTCTTCCCTAAGAATATCCCTCCTCCTCCCAGAACCATGCAAGTGCCATCATGGAGTTTAATTTTTGGTTCCCTTTTGCTTCCTGACAAACCTTGGGACCCAGATATTCTTTTTCTTTATTCTGTTTATTCCAGGACTTCTGTGTGCCTGCCCAACCCAACTGACTTGTTTGTCTCTTTCTCCCTTATTTGAACCCAGAGAGTTCCCACCTTGCTTTTTTCTTTCCTACTACTCATCCCCTCCACTTTGGAAATAGATCTCCTTGTTAAGCAGTTCTGCACAGCATTCAGTTTGTAGTTGGTAGCTGGCATACCCAATGCCTTCAAAATCTAGGAAGGCTCACATAAAATCCTTGGGTGATTTTGTTACAGTACCTTTGTGTCTATTGATGCACTGCACCTGAACAATTGAAACTCAAGCTGACCATATAGCACTGTAATGTATTGCAGTGATTATTTCTGTGCCAGCATTATACTGAACCTCTTCTCCTCAATTGTGTGTGCTCTTAACTTTGGAAGCAGGGTGAAGTGACATCCTAGAAATATTTTGCAGTGAAAGCTTTCAGATGAATTGTCAATATCCCCTAGAGTTACACTGCTTTTCTGCACAGGAACTTCTATGTATGGCAGTTACATTTCAGAGTGCTGCTGTGAATGCATTGACTGCATACTGCACCAGATAATAAAGACCCACTGATAAAGCTGATTAAGCTAATCAAGCTTTAAAGACCAACCTTCAAGGTTAACAAAGCTACAATATGATTATAAATCTGTTTTCTAGATGTTTCCCTTGGCAAAACACTATTTTCCTCCTGATGTGCTATCCAAAGGAACCTGATTCTTTAAGCTTAATTTCTTCAGTCTAACATCCGTTCCCCTCCTCAGATTTATGTTTTTTTCTCTCTCTGTGAAACTATTGTGCTGCTGAATGCATTGTTTAGGTGCTTTAATAGGCTTTTCTGTTTTCCTCCTGAACTTCACCAGCTAAACTATATGGACTTGTAACCTTAGAGAATATATGTGGATGCCTACTGATGATCGTGACTGTCAGAGATGGGCCACATAACTTAATGGTCGTAATTCAGGATGGCAGATCTCATAAATAAATGAAGAAAAAAATCTTGTCTTGCCATGACAGCTGTGCTGTGAAAGGGTTTCATGATACTGAGAATAGAACTTAACTGACAAGTCCATTTTCCATCACTATTAATTATTTTGCTTCTAGTCTTTTCTCCACTGAGACTTTGATTTAGTTGATATGAATGGTGGCATGAGAAGGAATATGGTAAATATAATGCCAGGGATATACAGGTATTGTAGGTATGAGACAGCAGAGAAGACATAATTCATTATATTGTTGATGTCCTCTTCCCACAGAAGTTGTTAGACAAACAGAAGGATTCTGTGAATGCCCATAATTCACATGAAAATGGTGTATTTGGAGAAAAACCTAAACAGGCATAGCACTCTGCTATTAATATACTTCAGCCTTGTAAATGCAATATAAAGAATACCTTCACATACACCTTAATTTAAAAACAAACCTAGTGATGTTATCTTCCATTTCATACTGTCATCTTTCTCTGCCTCTGTTACGTGATCAGTGCACAGCACACTCAGTGTCCTCTGTGCTAGGGGCAAACCTTCCTACTCATATTACCAAATATGTGCTCTGGTACTCTGGTACACATATTGTTTAAACAAGCACATTTTGCAACTTATTTGTCATACTTGCCCATAGTTTTTAAAGTATTATAAATATTCATATTGAGAAAATCTTATTCTCAGGCTATCTTAAGTGAGCCAGAAAGGCATTTTTCCCTTCTAGGAAGGGGAAGTGGTATATTGACTAATCAAGAAGAAGCTGCTGTTGCATCTTTTATAGATCATATCTTATCTTGTATAAATAAGTGTAGCTTGCAATATCTAAATGCTGGAAAAACAAGAGATCCAAACTAGTGCCTTTTGAATTGTATAAAATCGTCTGTAGTATGTGCCTCCTAGTCTTGGAAACAGCCTACTGAAAAATGGCAACTGCCAAGGGATGAGTGGCCATAGGGCTTTCAAAGAGAGCTGCACCATTTAACTGTGTTTTGTTTACTCACAAAAACACTGTCTGAGGCTCTTTTTTGAAGCTGGAGACTGGCACCATGCTGCATTAAAGTCTGTGTGGCAAGCAGAGTGTGCATGACAGAGTAAAGAGAAGAAAATGGTGAAGAAGCAATCTGAAGAATCAGGGGTAAGAGGAGGATATTGTAAGGATTGGAAGGACTAGACTGAAGTTAACTTGAACAAGTAAATGTAGGTATTAAGTCTCTATTTTGCAGTGAACAGAAAATTACAGTCAGGATGAAAGTAGTTTTAGTAGGGAACCTTTCCCCTGACTAGTTGTTGAGCAGCCATATTTATGTTTTATTGCTGATCTACGAAGGAGGAGAAAAACATTCCTAAGCTTTACATATAAAGTGACAGGTTTCTAATTTGCTAACCAATATTCTCATTCCCATAGTCCAAAGAAAGAGGGATCATAGACAGTCTTTTTGTTGGTATTAAGGACAGTAATTACTATTCCTTTTGTGGAACAAAGGACACTGCTAGTTGTCTGAGATTTCCTGAAGCTGGTGTTGTCAGATCCTAGCTCTGTTCTCTGAAAACAGGGTAATTTGTAGATGTTGCATGCAGCGAAGTTGGGATGGCTGCCTCCAGCTAATGAAATGAATGAAATTGAGACTTATGAATCAAAACCTAAAACAGCTAAGAAATTGTGGGGAGTTTGGGAGGACAAAGAAGGGAAGTGGGGAGTGACCTTATACTGCCTATACTGTTAGAGTTGGATTGGTGCTGAAGATTTAGCTGAAATTTTGATCTTCCTATAAAAGAGAGAGAGGTGCAGGCTTCAGGGGATGCCCGTTTGTCATGCAGTCCTAAAATTTATTATTTCTAATCTGCCTTTGTTCCCCATCCTGATTTGCCAGAGATTTCGTAAGCACTTCGGAAGCTGTAAAGGCAGTAAAGACTCCTTGCTCTGGTTATTTCTAGCTAGCTGGTTCAGGTTCTTATTCTTTTTACTTTCTCATTTTGTCAGTTCTAAAATTAAAACAGTTCTGAGTTGTCTGAAGACTATCTTGTCTGAAGTGGTTTATTTATCTACCTCAGATTTATAATCCACTTCTTATTAGGCTGTATTAGATTTTTAAATACCCTAAAAGAAAGGAAGCTCCACTGATATCTGCCTAGCTGTAAAATATGGACATTTTAAATAAAGGTAAAATACATCTTAAATACCTGTTACTGGGTATCTAATGCCATTTTAGATCTCTCAGCCTCCAGCTGCTTTGAAAACAAAGGCATGAGTCACCATAGACCCTCTCATTTGTGCCAAATCATCATGGATATCACAGATACCATGGAGTGTACAGTCACCCGTGCTTAAACATCTGAATTGCTACCAGAAAGTCAGAATGTCTTGCAGCATCCAAAAGTGTAAAGATAAAAAATGAATTATTTCTGTCATCAGTGTGATTTTATCTGTTACGAAATTACACATTTTGGCAGACAATGTTTTGATGTTTTGGCACTGAATGGTACCTTCAGTTTTGTTTTCTGGGATGGATAGGGAGTGTTTTACTATCTCACAGTTCTATAATGTTAAGCAATTAATAGGATGTAATGCCATGATACAATCTCACATCAAAATGTCAGTGTTGCCAAAACACATGCAATATTGAAAGCAGTGTAATGTTGTGTATATCAAAACAGTGAGATCATTGTTTAAATGGTCTTCTGAGTAGAAACATCTCAACATTTAGGGCCTAATTCTGCTCCCATTCAGTTACAAAAGCACTGTGCAGGGTGATTTTGGTCTGCGTGGGTGTAGTTTGCACAAGTCACTTATTTGCTGATGATCAGTCTGCCATTGCTAAATGCCTGTGAAAGTTGGTGAAGATCAGACTGGAATGCTGTGCAGGAGTAAAGTGATATTGCTGTAGAAATAACAGGTGACCTTATCTGAAGGTGAGTTACCTGAGCTGTATTAAACTATAGCTTCAACTGTCATGTTTCTGAGGAAACAGAAATTTTGGCTCCTCTAACCTTTAAATGTAATTTTGCAGTTTGCAGCAAGTGTAGCTGTACCATGTAGTGCTGGCGACAGGCACAGTGTTCCCTTCTAGTGAGGAAGTGACTGAGTGAGCAGCCCATGCCACCTTGGCCTGCTGTAATCAAACCCCAGTGGCCATCGCCCGGCGTCTGGCCAGTCTGCGATCGGCGATGGACACCGGGGACAGGGAGCTCCTGTGCTCTCAGAAAACAGCAGTAACCTGACACAGCCACCTCTGTACTGTTGCATGAGCATCAAATACTGCCTTGCAATACATGATGTAGCCCTATGGTTTGTTGGCTTTATTCTGCTACTGTAGCTCACTAGTAGTGACGTGCTTCATTTAACCCATTCTGTAATACTTTGAACTATGCATTGAACACACGTTCATTCTGCACATAGGGCCTGATCCAAAGCATATTTAATATGTTTGAAAGATTCAGTCCAGGACTTTTGGCTCAGGCCCTCTACTTCTCTGAATGCAGTTGCTTTTTTTTAATTTTTTTTGTTCTTGTTGTTCATGGGCTGTAAGGGTCTCCTCTTTTGTAAATGGCTGCATTTAAAATAAAAGCAAGGAATTGCCCAAAGACAACCTGCATCTTTCCCTATCTATATATTAAATGCAGCTGTTGTCACATGTATAGTATTGTAATTGAAATAGAATGTCAGTGTTGCGTCCTCACGATGTAGATGGTAGAATTGCTTATATAGAGGATCATACAAATCTAGATGAGTATTGTCATTTTGTGGAAAGATAAACAGCCACATAGAAAATAGGTGGCGCAGGTAAGTGAATCAACTGATATTCTGTTACAGCTGTAATGCAATTTATGCTCAGTGGCTCTACACACAATAGTCAGATGTTATCCTGTCCCCAGCTGCTCCTGAAAACTTTATCAGAGAGTACACAATTTATTTAAAGTCATCATAAGCACATTAAAATACTAGTAGGCTAGATGGTACTATAGATTATTAAAGTAGGATTAACTTAAAGTGTATTGCAAAGCACACTTGACATCTTGGATCCTACAGAGTATCCTGGATATTTTGAAGGCTTTGTTGAAGAAGAAGCCTCCCACAATTTCTTCAGAGGTTTTAAAGATTTAACTTTGATTTTAAATTACATATTTGCAGTATTTTCCTCCCACGCTGTCACATTTTGCGTGTTAAAATACACAATTAAAAAGGAACAGTGTGCTTTACAGCAGCTGGGGGGAAAGAAGAAACAAGGGACACAGAGTTCAGAGAGCCTTTGGTGATCCTGACACTTAGAGGCCTGACAGTTGACTGGGTAGTTGGGCAGTTTTGCATGCAAAGGCAGTTGTCCATCTGGGAAAGAAAGAGTATACAGAGAGTTTGTTATTTGAGAAATGGATCATGTCCATGTAGAGAGGTGTTAGATATAAGAGGATGGAACAGGACCATCACATTCCCAGTATTATAAACTGTGCTCAGAAGTATCAATAGACAAGGAAAAAAATAGGTGGTAAAACCTAATGTGATCAGTGTTTTGAATATGTCACCTTACGTACTATATATGCATATGCACCTCACAGCAAATGATACTCTAGTAATAGCACTAGCTACTGAGCTACAAACTGCTCCAAGCATGCATTTACTGAATTCATTTGAACTAAAATTATCTGCCAACATGGAGCATAATTTAAATGTATCATAAAGTTGATAATTTGGATTACTATCTGATATATCTTTAGTATTAAGGAAGAAAAAAATTTTCTTTTCAGATGCAATTGTGTGGAACCAGAGCATCCTAGCAATAAAACCTTACAATACTGGCAGGACTACAATATATCTGCATCTGACGTGCCATGGGGGAACCTAACTGTGTCAGTAAGTAAATTTTGGAAATTTATAGATAGTGGCATAAGCATAAAAAATTTTGTCCATCCTACTGCTGCAAACATGTTGAAAATAATACATTTTTTCTGCTTATATTTGTTCAAATAAATAATAAAATATACTTGACAAAAATTACCATGGACTTTATTGCATTATCTCCTTTTGTAAGCTTTTTGCAGCCTCTGATAGTACACGTTAAAGCAAATGTGTGCATTTCATGCCCTGCTTTGGAACCTTCTTGACACATTAGCACAAGAGCTTGGCTGAGATTAAGTCAAACATGTCAGATGACAATGAATTTGTCCTAAATTCTGCCAGATGGCAAAACCAAAGTTCCCTTGTGTGGAAAGATCAGAAGCATTTATTTCCCCTAAAATGTTCTTGCAATTGTTGAGGCTATAAAAAATAGAAAGGGAACAAATTTTGTAACATTTTCTCTTCAGTGACCACTTTTTTTTTACATAAGTTCTGTAAATTTTTTTCCCAGGGAAGGAAGGGTATAAAGGTACAGTTTAGTGGGGCTTGTGTGAATGTGTAACTAGTTTCTTAACCTTACACTTCCCTATGTTTACAAGATTTGTATAATTCAAATTTGCCTTCCTGAAAGCGACATTTACAACTTGATTAAAGTGTTGTGTTGAGATTGGGCCACCATTTCTTCTCTCAGACGATCATTTCATTACACAGTCAAAGAGAATTGAGTGCAAAAGACACCAGACTGAAGAGATAACTGAATTAACCAAATTGTAGGCATAATCAAATTGAACACTTAAAAGCCAATCCAGTGGACTGTCTCCAGAAGATACTGTTCTTTTTTTTTTTTCAAAGGCAGGAATGCAGAAGAGCTCATGTTAAGTAAGAGCTGTCTTCCATGGCTGCTCTGTCTTGCTTCCATGCCTTGCTCTGAGCAGGGACTGCTCCTCAACTCTGTTGGTGTGGCAACAGCAGAAAGAAAGTTGAGAACTGCTGGCCTGAGGGATTCCAGCAGTCCAGAATGAATATTCTCAAAATTGCAGCACACTCTAAGAGCATCTGTGCAGGGGCAGACTCCTCCTCTCACTTTCTCAGATCTCTGACAGTGTTTTTCAGAGTACATTTGCAGCTGAGGAGATTTAAAATAACAGATTTTGTTTTAACTATAAATGTAAAAGACTGGCTGCATTATATAAAACCCTTAAAAACTTCAGTGACAGCTTTTTTCCAAAACTTGAGTTTACATAGGTAGCAGTATAACTGACCAACTTTTCCCCTATAGTTGTCAAAGAAATAACTGAATTTTTTTGTACTTTTGTGTCTTAATTTCTTGCAAGCATGATCAAGAAACTTCTGTTCTAGAGAACTGCAGGAAGAGATTAGACACTGCTGTCTGTGAATATTTGGTCAGACTCACCCCATTATGTCTCTTTTACTGCTCATATCTTCATGTATTTCTTATGTCTAGTTGAAATGTTTCAAGTTTCTGAAGATCTGGATTCTCATTCTCTCTTAAAATGCAATGGTTATTTTTTGCTATCAAGACAAACCAAGTGTGAGCAAAGGATTTTGGACCAAGTATGAAGAGGATTTTGGACAAGTGTGAAGAGGATTTTGATGGTGACAAAATCCTCTTCAGGAGGCATATGATGAACTTCACCCCAAGTTTACTGCTATAACATTATATAAAATGCTCTTCACTCCTTTGTCTCACAGTCATCAAATAGCAACTGTAATTTTTTCCAAGACAATCTTTTTTCAAGGCAGAAGTTTCCCATAATGTGATATTGTGCAGCGAGTCTGATGAGCCAATGACACGCTTGATTTAATACTAAAAGATCCTGATCTGGCAGGATGCTTCTGCCTCGATTCCCTGATTCTGGGTGCTACATTTCATTTTTCTGAAGTGTGGAGGGATTGGGAAGGAGAAGGAAAAATTGTGAGTCCAGAGCTGGTAGCTCACATTTCTAGAGCTACTCTTTATGATATTAGACAACTAAGGATGGTAGTGGGGAATTACTGGAAATGCTTTCTACTGTATCTGCATATTGATCATTAATTATATTAAATATAATTGATGTTACAGATTTTGGGTTTTCCGGCATTTTATCAGATCTTTTTTTAAGAGAAAGACAATTTTCAGGATGTGCTGCCCCCGTGTGGTATTAAATGTATTGGGCTCCTTTGAGGTCATTGCCTCACATCCTAAACAACTTTTTCTTCAATTGCTGGGCCCGTGAAGTTAAAACAAAAAAGCAGTTCTTGAGAATGCACCAGGAGCAGCCTTTCTCCTTGTGCCTTTTGAACTTTGCTTTCCATGCCTGGAGAGTGTTAGTAAGTGTAAATCTGTATTTGTACACAGAGAATAAATGAGTGTACTTGGTGAGTTTGAAAAAAATCTGTTTTTAACAGAAAATAAATGAGTGTACTTGGTGAGTTTGAAAAAAATCTGTTTTTATATTAATGACATTATTTATGGTGTGTCTTAGCAACTTCATCATTTAAAATGGCTAAAAAAGATATTTCTTTGCAGGAATCTTTCCATGTAGACTAGATACACACATAGTGAGTTTTAAATTTTAAAAGACTTAATATATAAAAATTGTTTTACTATTTCTAGTAATACAATTTGCTTGCAATTTAGGAAAGAAATTGGAAGGAAAATGCTAGTGTAAATATGGATATTTTTTAGAACAATACTGTTTTGGTCTCCCTGATAGGAATGTAAAAAGTTTCATGGTGAGTTTGTTGGACGAGCCTGTGGTCATCATGGCCCTTACGTTCCAGATGTCCTCTTCTGGTCTGTCATCTTGTTCTTTTCTACAGTAACACTTTCATCCACACTGAAGCAGTTCAAAACCAGCCGATACTTCCCAACAAAGGTGTGTGCCATTGTTTCAATTCAAAAGTTGTCCTTAGTCTTTTCTAAGTATGAATTCTGTCTGCATTGCAAATTCAGTTAACTGCTGATGAAGTAGACAGTGCATCTTTCCTCTGTTAGAAACTTGTATCAGAATAAGCATGGTTTTAGCTCTAAGCAAAAAATGTTCTAAAACAATGAAGAAAAATCTTAAATCATACATGAATGTTTTAGTTAAAATTGTCATTTTTCTTGATAACCGTAGGTACGCTCTGTTGTCAGCGACTTTGCTGTCTTTCTCACTATTTTGTCCATGGTTTTAATTGACTATGCCATTGGAATTCCATCACCAAAACTTCAGGTTCCAAATGCTTTTAAGGTAAGTTGTTGATAAATTGCACTGCTTTATCATTTTGCAAAGTAATCCACTATTATAGTTGTATAATTTTTTATTATCATTATCAGGGACTAGTGATAATATTTTAAAATTTTTGTGCTCACAAGGTATTATGCAACTTCTCTGATTTATGAATTGTGTAAATGAGCCTCTCCCATCAGGCCCTTTCATGCTTCCTAATGTTATCTCTGCAGAGATTAACAAGGCTCAAATGACCCAAATCCTAGACTACTGTAATGTTCTGGAGGTTCCTCCAAATTTTGGGTTTACTGTGTCAAGTGCAACCAAGTCTGTATTATTCCAGATGATTTTATTATATGTAATTTCTTGTTTTTGGCATCATAGGAAGTTTAACATTTGTTTTAGAGCTCTATGTAGGTTGATTTAAGGGAAGTAATATCCTTGTAATGTTTTGTATGTATTCTTGTGAAGTTGTAAATAATCCTTGCAATTCTGACTGGCCATGCATGACTGTTTTTATAGCCCACCAGAGACGATCGTGGCTGGTTTATTACTCCTTTGGGGCCTAATCCTTGGTGGACAGTGATAGCTGCTGTAATTCCAGCCCTGCTTTGTACTATCCTTATCTTTATGGACCAGCAGATCACAGCTGTCATTATCAATAGAAAAGAACACAAACTAAAGGTATTCAGTCAAAATTTATACTTTCACTGTTGTTTTCTGTTTCAGAGTATGTGATGTGCATCCATCTACTTGAGTATACTAGTTTGTTACATATTATATAGAATGCCTTTACATTTTTATGCTTTTCTAATTTGTTGGTTTGTGTAGTACCTGTGCCCTGTGTGGGTGATCCACTGTCTTATGGATGACTTTATGAAAGTAATTTGGAATACAGATTCTGAATTAAGAAATTGCTACCTTCTGTGCTTTAGTAGAAGTAGGATTCATTCACTTAAAGAAGAAAAAAAAGGCCTTCAAATCAATAATCTCCTTAAATACCATAATATTAACTGCTTCTTCAGGTATTGAGTGGTGTTCTCCTGGACTGGATTTTAAAAAACTAAACAGGGCTTACTTCGTAATATAAGATTTTTTTCCCCTCTCTTCATCCTTCTCTGTTGTTCTACCCATCCCTTTTTTTTAATTGCCCTTCCTGTGTTAAAGAAGGGAGAAGAATAAAACTGAGCCTTAGAGGCACAATGGGTTCTTAAAACAACATAGGACAACTTCCTGCTCTGTTCTCTAACACTTTAGTTGCCTACAGATGGAGAGAGAAAAAGGGACATCACCCCTCTGAAAAACTGTTGGGCAAAATCTAGCAGCAGGTTTCTGTACATGTATATGCAGCAAGCTTAGGCTTTTTTTTGACATACTTTTAATAAGCAGCAATCCAATCCCAAGTTGCTTTAGCAAATGCATTTGCAACCTTCACTTTGCATTGCCTCTTCTTGGATGATTGTGACATTTGATATGTTCTTTTTTTGCCCTCTTTGTCAGCCTGGCTCTTCATGTCAATCCATAGCATTGCATGTGGTTAACTTGACAGATGCAGGAATTTGCTGCCAAGCTTTGGAATGTGTTTTTTCAGCACTGGCATCTGGGAGTCAGATGGTCCTCCTGGCTGCCCCCTTGTCTTGCTGCGTTTTAGTTTTGCTGGGGTCTGGTGTAGCATCACCTGTTGCTATGCTTCCTTTTCTTCCCATATGTCAGGTTCCTCAGATCATGTATGAATGTGAGGAAATGCTCTCGGATTCTGTATGCATTAGCAGATACATTCCTCATAAATGTGTCAGAAGGTAAAAAAAGGTGTCTCTGTTAGGATTTAGAATTAAACTCTTTCTTTGAGTGCATTGTGCCTGTAACTAATATCTGTATTTGACACATCTCTGAATTTGTCAAGATGTGTCTTGGAGGTAAGACTCATAAGCACTTTTGGGGAGTGAGGGAAGGTTGCTGGAGTTGATTCTCTTCATTTTCTTTACTTTTCCCCCTTTTTAAATAATGTAAGCAAATAAGATGGCATTTTCATTTTGATATGTGGCTTACATTTTCATAAACCCAGACGCTTCCCATTTTAGAAGTAAAAGTTGTCTTCATAAAGAAATGATTTGTTTGCTTCCAACTCATTTTCCCCTCTTTTTTTATACTTCCCATAGCAAATTCTGGATAGTGCACATTTCAGCTTTTGGCAGTCTCTGTAGCAAACCCTTCCAAGTTTAGTTTAGTTACTTTTTTTATGTCAAAAGGCATTTGCATGGGTTTACAGGCAAAATTATGGTTCAACATATTCACATTGTTTGCCTGAACATCACTGTTTCATCAGACCATGACACTGGATTTGTTGCCATATTGCAGAGTTTCGTGGAGATGGCTAACTACCTGACTTTTTAAAGTAAAATAGCTTGAGCTGCTGCTTGCAGCTGTGAGGAGGTCCTGGATACTTGCTAAAATTAAAGTGAAATATCCCACTCAGCTATGGTAGCAGATATCTATAGAACCAGGCTTCATGCATTGATGTATTTTTCTTTTTCAAGTGAAGGTTGTAATTGCAGGTTTTTAAATTTATCTAAGATTCCATCAAAGGGCTTTATGCACAAAACCAAATCATTATCCACCTGTTGGTAAATTTATGTAGTATTTGACCACTACAGAGGTGATCCAAACCCAAAGGTTTTGTACTGACTTTGCATACAATATTATGATGCTATGTTTGAATAAGGAAACCAACAAACTGGTACCTGATTTTATATTTTAATTTAATGTATCTTATTTTCTAGCTATCCTTTATCTAAGATTGAAAGTACGTTAGTGAAAATGTATTACTGTCATGTGCTTACCATCTTAAAAAACTTTGGAAGGATCAGTGTGGTTTTGTGGCCCTTCCTAGCATAAACTAACTTTTCAAATGTTCTGGATTTTTATGTAAGGACCAATAAAAATACATACTTTTCCACCTCTGGTGTAAGAATGGATGGAGGGTCTACTAAGACTAGTGCAGAGGGAAGTTGGCAGAGCAGCTGGATGTTCTGCTTACTGTTATACACAGAAGAGACTTAGTTAAAACAGAAAATCTATGTCTTTTCCAGTGTCTTACCAGTATCCATTTTACAAGCAGGAAAGCTGTTTGGTGCCCATGGTAGAGTGGATTTGAGATACACTTAACTCATAAGTGGAAGGAGTCCAGTAACATTGAGCACTGAGTGTGAATTAGTACAAATTCCCTTTAGAGGAATTTGTCTGCCATCCCTACTGACCCAGCCTGGGTAACACATAGAAGGAAGCTATTTTCTTCCTACAAGTCTCAAATTTTTAATTGTTTCTAGCTGTTCATTAGGAATGCCAGCCAGGATGGTTCTCCTTAATTCAGATGTCATTTTACATCTTTTTGTCCTTACTTTTTTTAACAGAAAGGATGTGGATACCACCTTGACCTACTCATGGTGGCAGTGATGCTTGGTGTGTGCTCTATTATGGGATTGCCGTGGTTTGTTGCAGCCACTGTCCTCTCTATTTCCCACGTGAACAGCTTAAAACTGGAATCAGAGTGCTCCGCTCCAGGGGAGCAGCCGAAATTTCTTGGAATCCGGGAGCAAAGAGTCACAGGGCTCATGATTTTTGTCCTTATGGGCTCATCAGTCTTTTTGACAAGTATTCTAAAGGTAATTTGGGGAAGTAAGGGGAGGTTAAAGAAAACTGCGCTGAACATTTCACTGTTGTTACTGTATTATTTAATGAATGCTCTTTCCAGGCACGTTACTAACTAGCCTCATGTTACTCAATGAGAGTCTAAAAT
>VZTR01017676.1:112983-156642 GCA_013400775.1 Chaetops frenatus
ACCCAGTCCTCTGAATGCAATCTAATAATATCTGGAGTGAAAATAATTTTATGATTGCATCATTTCTTTACATTTTTCTGCCTACTTCACTTGTACTCAAAACGGTTAAATAATTCTAAATTTTAGTCCAGTGAAATGAAGCCACAATATTTTATCTGCGCTAAAGAATTACTACAGGAATAAGAAAATATTAAATTCAAGCACAGTGTGATTTTTTAAGAGAATTTTTTCCTCTACATCCACAAATTTAAAATTTAACTATTTTCTATTTAATTGTTTTGTATCACACTTCTGTCATAAGCTCCCCTTCTTAATCACTCTAGAAGCTGATTCCCCAAAGGTAAGACCCTGTCCCCAACCTTTCCCTTGACTGTGTCTTCCAATTCAAAATGTCACCTTGGAACCTAAATGACTGTGTAGTTTTTGGGGAGACAGAATGAAATTTCAAATAGGAATGTAAAACGTCTTCATTAAAGTACCAAATATTAAAATTTGAAATTTACTCTGTATTTAAAATAATGTATTTAGTGTAGTGTATTTAAATATCAATCTGAATTTATTCCTAGTCATCTTTTTAAAAATGCAGAATTATATTTGCCCATTTCTAAATATACTTTTTAAAAGCTCCATGTTTGAAAAAACTAGTCATTGTTTCCAGATGAATAGATGCAGTAAGAGAACATTTGTAGTAATATGCATTTTTAAATTTTGTCACCCCAAAATGGCATGCTGCCTTTCAGTGTTGTTCCTTCCTCTGTACATCATAAACAAGACTGAGCAGTTGATGACCAGAGAACCTTCATTTCAGACACACATGGAGCAGCCCACTAGTGTGGTCATTTTGATATTTCCCTGACAGCCAAAACAGTGTAGTCCTTGTTTGCCTTCCACCCTGCACATGGGCTGGAAAGGATCCTGTCACTGAAATCAGTGTGGTGCATGGGTGAAGGATGTACTGGAGGGTTTTCTTATCTTGAGTGCCTCTGCTGTCCAGGCGGTGAAAGCCTGGAGAAAGAGAAGAACCTGATGTGGTACATTCACAGCCTCTGGGTACATGGGAGCTGTAATTTTCCTGCTGGATGTTGCTTTCTTTGGTGGTATGGTGGATGATGTGAACATGACCCTCTGAACAAAGAGCATCCACACAGATTGTGGCTCAGATAAGAGATTTGGCCTTTACACTGCAGTAAAATAGAAGCTAATTTTTCTAAAGGTCTCATTTTCAATCTGTTCTTGCCTCTTTGCTCATCAAAACAACGACTCAGTAGAAAAGATTTTTCTGGTTTTAGATATGAGTGTCCTGTTGTAAAGGAACAGCCTTAAAGACTCTGAAATTCAGCATTTTCAGATGCTCTAGCTTGTCTCAGATTCTGAGAGAGGAGTAGGTTCAAAGAGCTCTAACCCTGAAAGACTTTCTGATAAGCAAAGCCATAAGCAACTTTAATCTTAAGTCATATTAGGGATAGAACTACAAAAATATCATAAACCATAATGCATGTATCATGAAGATATAATTCAATCCTAGGTAATTACTGAGGGAAAAAAAGCTTTGAATGGTAGCAGTTGTAAGGGTAATTTTTGCAAATGATCAAGATCAGCAGTATTAGATTAAACAATTTCCTCAGTGCAGGGTATCTTATCATAGAAGGGGGGAAAAAATCTCATTTTGAAATAAATTTTACTGATGCCTTGTGAAGTTCAACTACGTAACATTTTGTACTTCCTTTCTGCTGTCAGTTCTGCTTCTTTATATCTCAAAATATTATTAAATGGGGATAATTAAATTATGATAGTGTGCTATGATTTTATGTAATACCTTTCCTGCAAGGCATTGACCAATTAACAACATAGGGTGATTTCTCAAATACAGAAAATCTGGAAATTATTCATAGTAATTAAATGCTGAGTTGACTTAGCCAATTATAAACTAAGATCATCTACACAGAGAGATTTTAGGCAGGAAGGGTTTATACAAATGACTTCCCAGCCAAATGCATGGATAATTTCTATCATAAGATGTGCCCTGGCCCTGATTCTGTGCAGGAGCATAGTGAGAGAGATTTTTTTCATCCCAGGCTCCTGAATGTTTTTAAATGTCTGAAAAGAGGACTTATATGAGATTCAGTTAAGTTGCCTAGCCAGAGAGGCACCCAAACTTTACAATTTTCCAGGCTTCATTTTTCATTATTAAAATTCCCAGGGACCTAAAGGTCTGCCTTTGAGCCTTTTATGATAGAACTGAACACCAAGGCACCTATCTGAAACAGCCCTCTTTGGTACATGTCAATAAACATTCCTCTGTCTTTGTAATATTAAGCCCTTCAGAGAGCAATTTCAAAGCATATGCAGAAGATCTGACCACATACAGGAGGTAGACTTAGCTGGTCTTTTAAAGTGTTGGAGAAGGAGGCATCTGTCACTTAGTAGATGGTATGAGTGAGTTCCCTTTTCTACCTGAAGATATGAAAATCCCACATCCCAGACCTTCCTGCTTAGGCTTGTTAGACTACTCCCTTGGTAGGGAAGAAGAGAGTTCCAACTCCTTAAAAGATCCACCAGTGACGTGTTTTACTGGAAAAAGACTGGACTTGTCCTTTTTTTTTTTCAAATTTCTCAAGGCATTAAAGCCCACATCTGCAGGAGCTGCTCAGAGATGTGAATCCTAAATAGAAGGAAGACTTTCCTGGTATCACAGAGGCACCTAAAACGTGGAAATATTATAGACTGTAAGGCACACAACACCTCAGTGTTTGCTTTTACTAAGCACAGGTAACTCCCTGCCTGCTGTACTGCTGCACTTCCAATTCATCCCCCTCCGGAATTTGTTTGCATACCCTTTGTGTGCAGAAAGTGTAACATACCCAATTCTATCACTGTTCTACAGAAGGTGACAGATTTGGCAGTTGAAGTGGCAGAAGTTGGTATTCTTTAGCTATTTCCATTAACACCTCTGGAAGCTGCCATAGGCATAGAAGTAAGCTTTGGCTGAACAGAATTGTATCCTTAAAGCAATTTTTATGTGAAGAAAAATGTCAAATGATTGTAGAATTGTGCATGAATCGCCTTAAGAATTTGAGAACTGATCTTGCTTTCTTTAAGCCTTGTGTAACCCAGCCTATTTCTCATTCATTCTAGTTAAGGAATTATTCCCATGAAACCTGGTAGGTTATGTGCTTGCTACAGGTTTGTTCTCAGAACCATCTGGTTTTTTTTTAGATATCTTGCCACTCTTTGTTGAAGGCTTGATTTGCCTGTGTTGTGGAAGCCTCTTTGCATTTTCATACTGTGATTGAGACTCACTGGAAGAACATGACTTTTTATTTATTTACGCTGTTGTAAATTAGGACCCTCACACACACAAAAAAATCATCTGCTTTGCACGTTTATTGCTTTCTGTAGGCAAATCAACATTGTTTTAACTGGGGAAAAAAAAGCTGAATCCAAATTTGAACTCTGGTTCAGAGTTCTGGCTGATACGGCTTTTGTGTGATCTTTCAGGCTTTTTTTCTTTTTTTTTAATTTAAAAGTTATTTCCTTATAATGTATATATGAGGAGGTATGTATTAAACTCCACATGGGGAATATTGTCTCTCCCCATCCTCCCCAGACTTCTGCTCTCCCCAGTCATGACTGAAAGCCAAATATTAGTTGGATATTGGCTTGCAATACTCTAGTTCTGAAACATTCCTTCTAAATGTACAGTGAACAAGAGAATACATTTTAAAGACAAGAAATACTTACTGTGACCTCTTGTTTGTGCCATTTAAGAATGTGCTGGTATTGTCTGAGAACTGTACCATTACCATTATTCAGTAAATTAAGTTGTATTTGCCAAAAAAGACAAAAAGAAGTGGCTATCTTTGCTTGCATGCTGGCTGTCTCTGTACATCTTAAGTTCTCTACCTTGTCACTAAAATGCTGGCTGATGTCTTCTGCACCATCCAGCACAGAAATTTTCACTTGCTTTCCCAGTCTGTGCCATGAAGCATGAAAAATAAACTAATATATCTGTGCAATGTTGGTTTTTAGGTAATTTTTTTTTATATGTTTTTGGGTGGGATAGTGCTACTGTAACTCTTTTGGTTTTTTGTTTCCCCTTTCATCTCCTAGTGCTGAAATCAGAAAAGAGAAGAAAGCTGACTCAGGGAAAGGTGTTGACCGGGAGACTTGTCTATGACTTGCTCTTCAAGTAATTTTTTTACCAACGAATTAAAGGAGTGCCACAACCACTAAATATAAATGATTTACCTTGTAACTTTGTCTTTCATCTCAGACTAGCACAGGTAATGTAGTGCAATACTCGTCTCATTTCATCTTGTCTACCTTGTCTAGTATCAATGTAAATGTCTGCAGTAGCCAATGCAAAAAATCTTTGTGTTTGTTGCTGATCTTGGCCATTTATCAGTACTTGTATCAGAAATGTAAGAGGCAAATTTCTTTCAAATTCAACTTTCCTGTTAATAGGTTTGTACTGTATTTTGCTACTTTTTCTGTGTGAGAATACTTAATAATCTTGACTCAAGATGAACTTGAAAACCCTAGTTCCAATTTTTTTTTAAAATCACCCAACCAGTAAATTATTTCAGGAGACCCAAACTGACAAGCAAACAGTAAGACATTTATAAAATAACAACTGATCTGACCCTGTGCATAAACTAACAAGGAGAATCCTTTCCTCCTTAATCTGTCCTTTTGAAGTCATGGATTACTTTTGCAATGTGAATTGCAGGGTCAGATTCTGTATTTGTGAAGTTTTCCTTGATTTAATACAGTGTATTTAATATTAAAATTTGTATGTAACTGGAAGATAGTCCTATATATATATAAATATATATATNTATTTTGTAATAGGGAAAATTTTGTAGATACCAACTATACCCTACATGCAGTTTTATCACCTGCCCAATGATCTTCCTCTTTATTGCCTAAAATTTAGCCACATAAAGGGCGTATTTGAATTGTCTTCTCTCTACTAACAGCTGTAAACCTCTTAGTTTCAGAGATTGTGTATACTTAAATGGCTATCCTGCTGTTGTTTTGTTACAGCTCTTCATTATTCCATCAAGTACATACTGATTAAAAGATAAAACCAACATTGCAAAGTAAAATGTGGCTGTAAGGTTATTATGTTTTTCATAATGGATTTTGTTACTGCCTGATCCTTAAGCTGTTCTTTTGTGTAAAAGACTGCAAGATTAGGTAGTGAATGAATAGGGATGTGGAGCTACAGTTTTATTGTGTTATTTGGGATTCACTGATTTTTAAAATTTTTAAGATAAATTTTTAAATTATTAAAATGAAAGCTAACTTTCAGTATTATGCTGTAACTTTGAATCCTAAAAAATAAGAATTGTAATCTTGCAATCTTCGTAAGATCTCATCCATAGGGCTCTAACATTCCCCAGCTTTCCCAAATAGGCTAATTTTCTATACATCTCCTGAACAACTTTTCCCATTCAGCACATTTGAAATACTCTAATGATTTTGTGTATGTGAGTGTGTATGTTTTAATACTTTAGCCATAAATAATTGCATTTTTCTGAAAACTTAATAGGGTCACTGTTCTAAATTTACCTTAGCATTATCAAAGCCCTTTAAAAGCCATTTTTATGGAGAATAAAAATCTAACAGATACAAAGAAGGATTCACATCTAATTCAATGTTTGTATATGTAAATTTAGGAAAAAAATGCTGATGCATTAAGGTTAAATGCTTTGTTTTGTGTACTTGATGATAAATTGTAAGATTCCAATTGTTTTCAGGTTAGTATAGAAGCTCAATACTGGTTTGTCCTGAAAAGCAGCCTGATGGTGTTTTAACATGTTGCTGACTTTGTTACAGATAATGTATACAATCAAAATGTATTAGCTTCACTTGACCAACTCTTAGAATATTAAGAAATCAGTGTATTCAATGGCATTCTGTATTTCTGTTCAGTATTTCAGAGTGGTTTTATTTTAAAACACTCTGGTTTTGCGTGAACTTAAGTGCTTTTCCAATGTTAATCTTAACATTCTGAAATCACACACAATTTAAAGCAGATGTAGTGCTATCTTTACTTCTAATTTCATATTCCTGGTCAAAATTACTCAATTTCTTGGATGTAATTTATTACAAAAGTTTCTGTGTACATGTGAATAGACTATTGTGTTTTTCACAATTAAGATATGTTATGTGAAAATAAATATTTATCCTAACTAATTTTCAACTTTATTTTTATACTGCAAAGCCCAGGAAGAGGTTTGCAATATCATGCGGTATTTGAAATGTCTACCCTGACCTGAACGTGCTTCACAAATTCATGAGTGGCAAAGCCCAGTATGGCTCCCTTTCCAAGTGGAATCTCACTGAAACATGCAAGGCTGTGGGTGTTGGCTCTCTGGGTGGAGGTGGTGGTGATGTGCTTGGTCTGACCTTAACAGTTAAGTGTGACCCTGGGGACAGCTCAGAGCTCACTGTTCTAGGAAGAGAATGGGAATGGAGCTCCAATTTACTACTCATGAGTTGGTCCCCCTTCCTCCTGAGAGAGATGATGTGGACCAAGCAGGAGTAGCTGGATCTTTTTAGAGATCAGTAGGTAAGGTCATACAATTTAAAATGCTTCTGCTCTTCTCAGAACCCTAATTTCTGCTACTGAGAAACTTCTAGGCCATAAATCCCAGTACTACGTAGAGTATTGATACCATCTTACTAAATTTCTTTGAACTTCTTCACCAGTTTTTAGATCAAAGACTAGAAGTCTCCCAGTCTAAGAAAGGTAACAGCAACTCCTCAAGCTTCAGCTGCTTCTCTTAGGATTTTACACAAAGTGTATTGTACAACAAACCTAAGTATCCATTTCACATAGGGAAAAAAAACCTATCACATTGCACTAATTCAGGCACAACCGATTTCTGGCTTTGTACATTAATGAAATGAGCTGGATATGTTACTTACCTGTGCTCATGCAGTTCAAGCAAGTTGTCAGTTCCCTGAGGCAGCTCTATCATCCTATTGCCTGCATTATTTTTGGAGGTGAGGGAGTTCTACCGGAGTGAAAAATTAGACACTGAGTTGATGTTAACCAGGACACTTACTATAGCAATAAAGCTTTGTTTTATTTTAAAAGTTGTATCACTGTCTATTAACAGCATATCTTAGAAGTTGCTTTCCAGACAAAGAAAGATAATTAGCATTGCATTGTGTTATGCCTTGCTTATAGATAAGCCAATTAAAAGGGGACAAGGTATTAAGAGTACAGAAGAGTTTCCCAATGAGATGCTAGAATCAATAAAGTAGGGCAAATACAAAGAATTGCAACTTAATGAAAGACTTAGACCATATAATTTCTAGTTTCACTTATTTTTTTAAATGTTTCTTTGATTATACTACATTTTGCAGTTATTTAATGAGAGCCTGGTGAAAGTAGTTTTTTGGATTACAGGAACACTTTTTTTTTTTTTGTCTTTGTGACAGTGTGAGTGATAACATTAAAATAAATCCTTAACTATTTACCCTTGCATACACAAGCCATCTCAAAGTTGATAATGATAGTCCTTTTTTTTTTATAACCTGTCTGTATTGCTGGGATCTACCTTATACTTATTTAGGTTTCTTTGCCTTGAGTCAAAAGAATGAGAGATGTGATGATATAACCTCTTGGAGACAACTGACAACCTGTAATCCTGTAGAACTTGAACAGTGGTGACTGTCTACATCAGAGCCAAGACTGCCTTGAACCCAGGATGGTATTTGTAAAATCCAGCTCGAGTGTGTTTCAAAAAAATGCCAACAAACAGAGCAAAACCACCCATCTTATTTTGTGAGTCAAGGAATTGTTCGTTTGTGCAAACAAAATGTGATTTTCTATTTGAGGCTTTCTCATTTGCGGACAAGCTGCACAAAGTGTCTTAACATTCTTCCCCATGCTGTATCTGTCTTCATGAGTACTTTTACATTCACACCTAATGTCACTAATAACCCACAATACAGACATAATCAGATGCTGGCATGTAATATCAAGAAGCTAAGTGTTAGATAATCATGTCACACTCCATTACATGATACCATTACACAAAATCAGAAGCTTCACTGTAAGTCATCCTCAAAATTAATGGGGATTTAAAAAAAAATCTAGCGTTCTTTTTCTGAAGCAACATTTTCAATGATACAGACTACACCTCCTTTCATAAATTAATGTCTTTATTATTTTAAAGCAGCACAGTTTTTAGTACAAGTAGATTGTATTTTTATTATGTGACATTGAGAAAACTACTCTAATCCTCAGATGGAGAAGCCTACCTGGAGTGCTGGAAGGAAAGCAGACATTTATTGGTAGGCTGTAAGGAAAAGCAGTTTTGCCAAAGAGCATGTTCACAGGAGAGTGAGAGTCCAGCCCTTGCTTTAAGTGGCTGCTAGTTTGCATTGTAACGTTTTATGTTTGAGTGTAAGAACCAGTTCCTATTCATCGGTACATGAGCAACTTCTACATTAAAAAAAAGGGGGTCTTGTTGAGTTCCCAG
This sequence comes from Chaetops frenatus, assembly GCA_013400775.1. NCBI lineage: Eukaryota > Metazoa > Chordata > Aves > Passeriformes > Picathartidae > Chaetops > Chaetops frenatus. The sequence continues at coordinate 121,485 of VZTR01017676.1, forward strand.
AGTAGATTTTACAGTGCAGATTCCCAGAGTAGCAGCCCTTTTTACTATAAAATAAGCAAAAATCACAGTACTAGATGATAGCACACGAAGAAATTCAGTGCCATTGGTTTGATTAGATATCACTCAAAATCTTTGGTGAAAGCTGGTTATGTGCTTTCCTTGCAAGAGTTCTACAACTGTAATACAAGAGATTGCAGAGAAAACACTAATTTCAGGAACTGCAGTATAAAGTGTTTCATTCTGCATATATTAACATGGCAGTATACCTGATACTAATTCTAAAATAATAATTATCAAGCCTTACAGAATATCTGCAAAAAAGTTTCTTCGTTATTTTCACAGAAATTACCCCAGGGTTCATTTAATTTTTGATGGAAACATTATTATATTTTTATTCTGCAACTGTTTGCCATGTGATACTTTTATCATTCATTACCCTGATATTCAAACTGGATTGTTTCTCTTTTAGACTGAAATATCAACAGGTACTCAAGCAAGTACCATGCTTCTTAGAAGTCTGCAACATCATTCTGGTGATGTTAAGACCTGATTAAACACAATCAATAAAAATGCAATAGTTGCTTGGCAACAGGAATCATTATAAAGATTAGCATTTCATTGTGTACACCCGTATCCCAAGAGCTGACTCTTATCTCATCTTGATTTATACTGGCTCAGAGTACATTATCTAGAGAGTTTTCTGGAGAAGTACCATCACTAACAAGCAAAATGCTGGTGCTAATGCAGTGAGAAACACTGCTTGATGAAGTGGCTCATGTGGGTATAAATATGCTTATGTGCTTGACCGGAGATGGAGTGGTCTTTGTCAGTGTACCACTGTGTAAAAGAGAAATACAGAGAATGTTAGCTGCAGTTACATCTAAATTACACAAATCAAACATGACAGACACAAAAACCTGTGCAGCCATTTAAAATAATCATAATATGAGGCTTTCAGCATGGAGGCAAAGACATGATGGGGTAGGAAGCTGCTATGACACTTTAGCCCCTTCTTTGCATGTGGGACATGCTCTGTTTTTATGCTGAAGGTGTAAAAACATGTGGCTTGTCCTCATGGAGGGTAGCTCCAGCTGTTCAGTTACAAGGGCTGCCTGACCTCTCCCTCTGTACCTCCTTCCAGTTTGGCTGAAGGAAAACCATGCACTTGGCCCCCTTCTATCCATCATCCTTATTAGCACTGCTCCCCAAGGACTGGGGGAATGTAGGAAAGGAAGAGCTGCACCTTAGTCTGAGAACTTCCATGCACAACATAAGAAAGGGAAAATAACTGTTTATTGAACTTCTAAGACAAAGACCAGACATGATGGACAGGTTATCTAGGATTTAGCTGAAGCCAACCTTTCCTTTTATCCTATCTGTAAGACACTATTCATTGCACTTTGCCTATATGCAAAGGTTGGGACTGGCCGCTTGTCTGAGAACACAAGCAATTAAAGAAAATGAAAGATTAGGTTAAAAGGGTAGAATATGAGATGGCATTGCTTTACAGTTTTTCTCGTGCAGAAATAAAATACATGCTTTTATGTTCACATTTCAGTCACTGAACATGAAATGCAACTCGATGAACTTTCATTTAAGAAGGCAATGAATTTATACCTAACTGTTTATACTATTACTCTCATTTGTATAATGATAAACAAAACAGAACCATACCATTGCCTGAAAATCCACTTCAGCATCAACAAGAGCTTTGGAAATCTGTGCTGCTTGCTGAAAGTGAACATTATCTGAAAAGTGGAAGAGGAAAAAGGTAAACAAAAATTGCTTCTGTAATACTCTGGGGGAAAATCAAAGGAATGAACACATTAGACTCCCCAGCACTGCTGACTGAAACACAGATTAGTTGCAAAAAGCAGTATTATTTTATTGACGCAAATGTAACAGCCTTGCCCCTTCATGCTTTTGTTTTGTCAGTAGTAGAATTGCGAACTTGTCTGTAATACTAAAATGTCTAATTAACTGCAACTCACCATCTGCTGTTCCATGAATAAGGAGATATTCAACTTCCTTGAATTTTTCAGCTCTGGCCATTACTGTTGAACTCTGAAATTAAAGGAAAGAAAAAAAAGAAAAAAGGTGCTATTTATTAGGTGATGACTTACTACCAACTGCCTGATTTGTGTTGACACCGTCTGGGGTCCTTCAGCTAAATCCAAGCTCATCCCTGCCTACCCTGCTCTGAACTGCCATGGGACACAGTCACACATCCAGGGGCTGGGTGCTCCCACTCAAACCACGCCACAGCCACCTGCAGCTGTTACCAAGGTTGTGGCTGCCAAGGAACAGGCAGCTGCAGAGAGGAAGAGCTCTGGAGCAAGGCACACCTGCAGTGCCATGGCCAGCATGCTGGTAGCCTGCAGCACACCGTGTGCCATCGGTTTCCTGTGCGACTGCAGACAAGTTAAAAAACACGTTGCCATGGCAACAGTGCATCCTGAGAGAGCAAGGAGTAGATCTTGCAGAGGCTTCGTACCTTATCCTCCCCACTACAAGGTTCACCTGCAGGTAAGGCATGAGCTAATATTGCCTTAGCCTCCATTAAAATTGGGTAACAAGAAGTTTAAAAAAAAAAAAAAGTGCTCTCCAAATATAAAAGAGAAATGCCTGAACGAAAATCACTAGACTAAATCTCTAAATAGAAGTCAAGATACATTTTCAGAATGGAAACATGATACAGTGATGAAAAGATGAAATAATCAGCAACTATGATTAATCAAGAAATTTAAACCACAGTATTCCCTCGAACATCCTAGCCCACCTAACTTGCTACTGTGACTAAAGAATGAAGACAGAAAGGATTGCAGATAAGATTTTTAATTTGGGCAAGGAAAGGTAATAGGATGGTGCTCTGCCATGAGCAGAAGAAGAGGGACAACAGGGCCAAGGCTTGATAAGATAACCAGTTAATCTGGCAAGAAAAAAATTACTAAAAATTATGAACAGAAGAATTTCGTGATCTGCTTTTTTTCTTCCCCATTTTGTACTAAGGCTGTATCCTTGCACAAGAATTTGCTTTTAGTACCCCAGAAAAGTCAAATACATTATACTGCTAAGACACATAAGTGTTCTAATTTCCTTATGTCTTTTGTACACTCATGAATCTTTAAGGCAAGTACAAATATTACATTCCTTTTGTCATGGCAGAATAGCATACGACAACACTTCCATGCATGAAGCAAGTTCTTTGTATGTATTCAACAAAATCTAAAAACCAAGTTCAGCAGAGAGGGCAAAAAACCCCCACCCTCCATTCAGCAACCCTGCAGTTGCCCCCTTTTGACAGTCAAAGGCTAGACAGCACCAGAAATCCAGTATATGGAAATCCACCAACAGTGGAAGCATGACATTTTCCATTTTGATGATTGGGTATCATGGAGTAAGAACATTTAGCTGTGAGTGCCAAAATATGGAGAGAGCACTTTGATGCACTGAGGAGCACTGGTAAACCAGCTGACCAAAAGAACAAATGAGAAAGAAATGGCCCAGTGAGATTAAATACAAAAACCCCAAACCAACTAGTATCCTTTGAGTGAATCTTGATAGATCACCTTGCTACGTTTTCTTCCAGAAAATCAATGCTGTTTTAAGTAAACCTGTGAATGGAAGCCTTATTTAAGCTACACTTCTGGGAGCTTGACTTGGCAAAAGCAGTTTTAGAAAGAGAATGTTGCTATTTTTCCTCTTCAGGCATTAAATAAAGTAATTTCTAAAAATACTTCAGAAAAAAGAAGCATATGAGATACTTTTTCTGCTTTTTTATCAGTGGTGATACTTCACTTGCTGTACTCATACTCAACATGAAGGGTCCCTTCCCTAAAACATTCTTTAAGGACAGAATACCTTTGTGTCCTTAAAGAGGGCTGCAAGTTAGGGAGCACTCTCAAGTTAGGCACAGTTAGATGACAAAGCAACAGCAGCTGAACAAACCTTAAGTGGACAGCAATAAAATACAGATTTACTTACCACTTCTATTTTATAGTTATACTGCCGGGACAAAGGCTCTGAAAAGGTAACGTGCACAAGCACTGAGAATTAGGCCCTGCTGAGTGTAACTGGCTTTTCTAAAGATCACACAGCAGTCAACATTTTACCAGCACTCCACAAACAAGTTAAGGTTTGGCTGAAACGGAAGGTCTCTTTCCCTTTAGCATATTCTCAGATAATAGAACAAATGTCAAATCAGTACAAGATGGCATATTTACAAAATTGTACCCTGTTTTGCATAACCTAATGATGCAGCAGTTCTTAAGGACTGAACATTTCAAATCTGCTAGAAAAAGATTGCCAAATCTATGACTGTTTCAAACACTTGCCAAAAGCATATCAAATTCAGAGTGAACTGCAAAATAATGTTCTCACAAGTTGAACAGTCTCTTCGGTATGCTTTACATGGCTACTGCATCTGACCTCCAGAGCTCTGCCCTGACTCAGTCTCAAGTCTTGCATCAGGGATGTTTCTTCCAGGCCACCAGATTCTCTGCCATTCAGCCTAGGATTATATTAGGAGCACCACCCAAGCTTGCTCCTCTCTTTTACAAAGCTCTAATTTTTAATAGTTTACAATTACCTTAAAAGACACTGAGCCTAATTAGCCCCTTAGCAGTATGAGTCCTCCCTGACTTGACTCCTGAAAAACAACATTTAATATCTCACATTCTCTAACTTCAATAAATGTAAAATGTAATGTCACAGTAAAACAAAGGTAGGATGTACCCCTCTTACCACAACTGGTTTCTTGAGTCTATATATTCAGTCATTAATAATATTGCACAATTTAGGAAGATGCATAGCAGTGATCATCTTCTCTAAGCAGGTGTGTACACCATCCCATTTCTTTTCAATCAGGGTGCATACTAGTTTATGCAACTTTTGACTTTTCGTGCCAGCTTTACAGCAGTGCAGCAGGATAGAGAATATGTGATGCAGCACACAAACCTGACAGCACAGAGTTAGCAGTGCAAGCTTTAACAGCTTCAGCTCTATGTACTAGCTTTCAGTACAGATTTCACATTTACCTCAAAAAACATTCATTTCAGCAAACAGCTCTCATCAGTGTCAAGGGGCCAGGAGGCTGGCTATTGGGACTGGGACATGGAACAAAGGGGCTGTAAGCCAGGAACATACTGGCCTGAAGTCAGTCAGGGTCTTCAGCAATAACAAAATCCCACAACACTTTCACTAAGGCTACATGAAAACCAACAGATTCACTTCTCAAGCTACCCCAAACTCCAGGTTAAAAGTAAAGTCCAAGTGCTATATTATTTGGAGCTTTTAACAACGGCTGAGGATTTAAGTTGCATTTCCTTTCTCTAGGAGCAGCAGTGAAGTGTGACAATCTGAGCTAGGCAATTACTCCTCCTCCATCTAGCCACCATTCTCCCCAATTAGTCCTCTGAGTAACACATTTGAAACCTTTAGCTCTTTGGTACTGGCAGTTTCAACGTGGCCATTGCCAGCAATGGATACCATGCCAAGAAAATCCGACTCCTGGCTTGAAAGGATTAAACAGTCCTCTGTTGCCATCTGTGCCGTGAAGCTGGTGAGTGACTTTGTGCACCCAGAGTGTTAACGTTCGTTCTGCACAGCGACAGTAACTTGTATTTACACTGCTACCTCGCAGACCTCCTACTGTTCCCACTGCCTTAAAGGAACACATTTGGAAAAAGGCAGGCAGGCGGCTGCAGGCTGCTGGTCAGTGCCTGCTGGGCCCAGTAGCTCAGTGGTTAGGAGTGGGAGACACGGACACAGTACCAAGTTGTCCAGCAGTCACTACCACTGTCCCCAGTCTTGACAAGAACGTTTCAAACAGCAGTTGACAACACTAGAGTACTGTAAATATATATCAAACCACATGTTTCAGTCCATATATGTATGTATTTATGTTTTATCATACTTTTAAATCAATGCAACAATCCCCACCCTGTTTTCTACCCATGACACTTTTTTAATGCACACAACCAGTGCTAAACTGTCTTCTACCCTGCTTACCAATCCAAACACAGAGAATGCTCTATCTCCTCATCTAACACCAATATTTGGTTCCAGTATCACTACGGCTGGACTCTTCTGTGAAACATTCCAATAACTAGACCCCAAAGTACCCCTCAGATTCCTCACAGTTCTCCCATAGCCACTGCATTGCCTGAAGTTTAACAAAACCTAACAGAAAGTTTGGCAGCTCTGCCCTATACCCAGCTACCTGTGACTTCAAAAATCCCTTGAGGCAACAAAAATAATCTGGCACACGGAAGAACAAGGCAAACAATTGACTAATTATGCTGTAACAGGGACGAATAATCTATGTGCAATTTGCTTTCAGTAGGACACATGGAAATTCCCTCACTGCAGAGCAAACATTGGTCATATTAGAACAAACTTTAGACACTCTGTTTATGGAAATCAGACCAACATTTCAGTCCTGACACTGCTGGCTCTCAGTTGGTCTGCAATTTGATATGATCACAGTACAGACAGACTCGCCTACCTGTCAAAGTGTTCTAATATTGAGGAGATTTTGCTTTCCCTGGAAAATACTTGCAGGTTCCTAGAGCAGCAAAGTTCACACAATACCAATTTTTAAAAAAATTACATTTCAGAAAAAATGAGGGTACATTTGTTTTTGTGAAAAATGTTTAAGATAAGGCATACCTTCCTCATGAACATACTACATCTAAAACAATTTTGTTACTTTGGTGGTTAAAAGTTTTCACAGCTTATTTTACAGTCTGCAAAGTAGCCAAATGGAACTGAGTGTAAAAAAAACCCCAAAACAGCAACACACCAAACAAACAACAGAAAACCCACACCATTCACCAAGAAGAAGCTGCCTTGTGCAAATCCACACACGTGAAACTACAGCCTCTAACAGCATAATGCAACAGTTCTAGCTGGAAAGAAGAAAAACAAAGTTATTTCTCCCCACAGGAAGAGAACTAAACTGTTTAAAGAACAATACAGCAGTTTAGAAATGAAACAACACAGAAAAAATGAAATAAAGTGATTTCTTTCTTACATTATAGTTCTTCAGATTATCATCTGCTGTAGGAAGGCCCATGTATCGCTCTGTGTATATTGAATCTGAAATTTAAAAAATCCCCAAATTAGAATCTGCTACTTAATTTTCAGTCTGTCTACCATCAATTTTACCCATCGATACAAGCAGTAAAAATGCATACTGGAAATCAAGTTTTCCACAATGAGGGGTGTAGGTAACCATCGTTATTCAGAATATTTAATCTTCTTGTTGCCATGGACACCTGAATGCTGAATATTAATATAGTACTTTGTGTCAGTGTTTCCTTATTGTTATTCTTTCAGTAATCCTAAAAAAATTACTGAAAATGTTGCAGTAAATAACTAGCATCTGAAAAAAAAAATCTTACTTATTTTATCTAAATGTTTACTACCAAAAATCTATACTATGAAAATACAGTAGTATATTAGGATTCAGCCTGGCTGAAAAAAAAAAAAATTCCATCTATTATTTGCCATTTTACCATTTGCAGATTTGCTGCTTTGTTTTAAGTCATACAAATTAATACTCAGCTGCCATATTCTAATGTCCATTTGACTTCTCATAAGACTTGTCACACTAGAGGGTTTTTTATGCTGAATATGTATGCCTCCATAGCCCTTCATTTAACTAGCTGAAAGTGGAATTTTAGAGATCCTGATCATTAAAAAAGTATTTCCTGTCATACTGTAATATTCATGTCCAAAATATTTTGAAGCCATTGCTATGTCCCCAGCAGACTTCTGCTAATGCCTGGCAGTATCATCTGATCTGCTGAATTAGCTATTATACAGCCTCTGTGCTAGATGCAGAATGATAAATTACGCCTTATTTAGCAGAGGTTTGCAGGGAAAGCTTTCCCTTCAATGTTTTTGGACAAATATAACTGAGAAAAATATTAAAATGTGTTCAGATTGCGCCAGCACCTATTTATAACTTTATATAATTATTTTTTAATCTGGGACGAGGGCCCCTATAACTGTATTTCTAGCCTCATGCAACTACTTGAAACCTTATGCTCTAAAGGCTTGAAGCATGTGGAGACTTGTCCACTTGATCAGGTTTTCCTCACATCAAGCTATTCTCAAGATGAATTAGATTTATAAAATCCAAATTTTACATGCTAAAAAAAAACCCTGACCAACGGATCTAAGGCAATTCAAACCCTATTCTGTTACTCTGAGAACTTCTTATAAGTGAAGTTTTATTTTGAAGACATAAAAGTTTAATAGTGATAGATTTCTGACACACAATACTGGTTTCAAAGCAAACACAGACACGTTACAGCAGTACTACCAATATTACAATAATTTAGCCTTCATTAATGGTTAAAGAGATTACCCGAAGTTATGGATCTGACTCTTTAAAATGGGAAATAAAATTTAGCAAATTGGTTTAATTTCAAAATGCAGTGGCCACCAGTTCATGCAAACAGACCAAATGGCATTTACGTGGCATCTAGTAGATAATCAAAAGTTCTGCGCTACGAATCCACACTTTGCAGCGTGTGCACTGGAAGACATATGGGAATCCTTGTAACGAGGAAGCCCTCACATACCATAATATTGCCAGCGTGACACGGGGGCAACCGCTATTCCACACTTGAACACGCCGCTTCCAGAGCCAAGCACCATGGAGGTCACATATCCCCCATAAGACTGAGAAGAAAACATTGCTGTTATTTTAGTCGGAAGGGAAAGGATGGGGCCCATCTGCTACACAGTTCATCAGACATTTATAGGCTCAGCGTTTTTCATATTAATGAACTCCATTCTGAATTTGGGTCAGATCTCAGCCAGCCTGCTCAGTCGGGGAAACAGGCATCAAACAGCGCATGGCAGCTGTGGCGCTGATGAATGAGGACTTGATGGGGAAAGAGGGCGCCAATGCTGCCGAACTGTGACTCAGCTGAGGATGACTGCGTTTGGTAGCGCTGTAGGCAGCAGCAAAAGACAGGAAACAAGACACTGCTGAACTGCTGTGTCCCTTCCCGTGCTGGGGGAGTGGGTGGAAGCAGAGCTCTGGCCCACAGTGTGCCTGATGAGTAGTTGCAACAGGGCATCCAAAAATTTACAGCTCCCTTGGAGCGGCCCTATGGTAGCTCGCTCCCTAACTCTCCCCCAAAGTGTCAGGAGCAAGACTGTGACTGGGGAGTGAAGGATCTGCTGAGTCTGTGGGAGGAACTGTGCAACAACACACTCTTTGCTAAGCACAGAAAATTTACTCACAGTCTAGCCTGATACACAGATGAGTAAATATCTGACACTTGAGCATCCAGGCAGCAAGATACCTAAACACTGTCACCAACCACCCAAATGACTGCCCTCACAAGAGTTTGAATGGGTTATTTAGGAAAACGGGCCCACCCACATTCAAAAACAAGAGCTATTTTTGGATATCATTCCTGTCTTAAAATCAGATTACAGGCAAAGGGAATTGCATCTCATTTCAAAGTCCTCAAATGTTTGCTCCAACTTCAATTCCTAGGTCCTCCCAACGAGATCAGCAAAGTAACACATGCATTTAGTAATTAAACACTGTATAAATGCCTAACCTGGCCACAATAAAGGTATTAGTGCTGAATCTATGGCAAACAAACTCCATGTACATAGTGACAGGCTGACAATCTGAAAATTCAAGAGATAAAGAAAATCTGTTTGCCCATAGGTTCAGTGTCCACGATGCATAATCCAAATGCAGCTCCAAAGAGGAATGCTCTTGTACTATTCATCCTGAGGGTCATGAGGACTTAAGATGGGATTGCATCAAATCATCACTTTCTGCAGAAAGAATTTTCCTTTCACTAAAGTTAATACTATTACATGTGACTTCATACAACAAGGATGTTTACCTCCAGAAGAAAAGCTATTAAAGGCACGATCTTGTCAAGCAATTTATTCACTGGTGCCTGTCACCCGCAGTGCCCAAATTTCAGTTAACAATTTCATTCAGCACTGGAATCACTAGCACTATCTACACACTTAGCTTTGCAGCTGAGGGGGTATGTATATGCTATTAAACTATTAAATATTTCCATCTACTGAGCCAGGTTTTAAAGATGCATCTACTTAGAGAAATCTGCCTCTGGTTGCAAATAGCACGGTAACCATCCAACACAGCTGGCTCAAGTGTAATTTCACCTCTTTTTTTTTTACAATCAGTCATCCAGATGAAGAAATACTGGTGAATATATACTTGGATTTTTTTGTTTTTAGTATAGGTTCATACTTTACACAGGAACCTGGCAGCATCCGTTTAAATTGGTTTTTAATCCCTCTAGCAGTCCTAATTTCTCTGACAAAGGCTCCTGAATGATTGCAAAAGGGCAATGCATAAACACACTTTTAAGATGAACTTCATCAGTTCAAGTACTGGGTTATGCTGTGACCCCAGAAGTGCCTCACATGAAGCACTACAGGATCTCACACACGTGGCAGCACAACAAATAGTTGTTCAAATAAAAACGTATTCCCACCAAAATTATTTGAGTACTTACCCAACCCCAAATAGCTATTCTGTCCTTATCAACAAAGCTCATTTCAGAAAATTTTCTGAAATTAAACAGAATAATTAAACATTTAACGGACTGCAAGTATCTGCCGTTTTACAGATGTGTCTATTTCCTATCAAGTCTGCCTCTTTCTATTGCACAAATAAGCATATGAAACCACACAATAATTCAGGCACATGTGTCTTTAGAATTTTTAGAAAAACATTTGTGCATTTGACACTCGGACACCCCTCCACCCACACCCACTGACATTGTAGTATATTAGGTTACGTTTCACTCCCTGCCTTGTCTTTTTTTTAAAGATGCACAAAAATCAAATCGAAGCAGTAAGGAACAGACCAACACATGTAAATACAGTCACCATTAAAAAAAAACCCCAAACAAGAAGATTGTGAAATTCTATTTGTTTAAACTCCTTAACATTTTAAAATCCCACATAAGAAACCCTGTAAGATCACTTCATTGCAATTCTGAGAGATCCATACTGGGATTGTTTGTTTTAGTGAGGTTCTACAAGCATAAACCAAGTGACAAATATGAACTATGATTTAAAGGCTGAGTATTTCTCATAATTCTGTGACAACAGAAACTTGCAAAAAGCTTGAAGTAAAACTTCCATCTCCAAGTTCCTTAGTAGTGTGTTCTTCTACTAATATGACACATACCATCTCTATAAAATCATCTCCATAAGATTGGATATATGGTTAATTAGTATTACAGCATGAACTCTCCTCTCTTTTTAAGCAAAAAATGATGTCTGGCCCATAAATGACTTCAGTGTACAAAATTGAGCAGAACGTGGTTATTTTTTTTGCCAGTATTTTCAAGATGACTATTTGAAACCATCACCTTTTTTTCCCCTACCCAATAAGCACGTAAAAGAAGGAGCAGGTGTTGACCTTTCCCTGTAGCTCACCTGGCTGCTGCTATCTGATCTTCCACTTCATATGTTCCCAGCCTTCGGTTTATTGCGTGCATGATTTTATCCCCTTGGTAGCCGCTGCCCCTGCCGTCGAAGCTGGCCACGATGATCTGCTCCGTGCTTGCCAGGTAAGTGGCCCAGCTGATCCGGAAGACTTGGTCCACTTTCTGACTACAAGGTCCTGCATACCTAGGGGAAAGGTGTCACAAAATTCAGGCATTTACTCTCCACATATCCTCACATCAGGCATTTGGAATATATGTATTGCTGACAATTTTGGCCTCTAAAGCAGGATAAACTTTTAAATTAAACTGAAGAAACAAGAAAAGCATCACTGACTGATTCCAAAGTGCCACTAAAAGCAATATCCTTTTTTAAAACTTCAGCTGTTAATCAAGAAGTAGACTGGATTTTTTACTTTTGCTTTACTCCTTTCTGCTCTAATAAGAAACCTTCATTATTTTGACTTCAAGCAGCTTATCAGAAATCCAAGCCAAGTTTTCTTTTGTTTTGGCATATCTAGGCACCTGAGTTTCAAAGTGATGTTCTCTAACTATTTTTGTTCCATTCACCCATGATTTATTTGGTTTAAATCTGAAATCAACAAATATCCTTCAACTGGAAAAATGAAAAATATAATTTCTGCATTTTCAGTGTCTCATCAGTCTGAACTATTTCTTATGCAGGCTGAGAAAAAGGAAGCAAAACTATAATTTTAACTTCTTACTTTAAAATATTTCAAAAACACTTGATCATTATGAAATCATACTCTGAATGCTTTGATGGTAAAACACTGTGCAGTGCACTTGTCTAGTCACTGTTCAACAGAGAGTAAGAAATAGAAGATTGGTTCCTATGGCTCTATAGCCCACTTTTACCAGTTTAAAAAGCACATTAAAAACTACTGGAAATTTAATTCAAGCTAAGGATCCCTATACTTCTGAAGTAATTTCTCATATTAAGACCACTGTGAACCAGAGGTGATCCTGACAAAGGTCCAGGTAAGTCAATAAAAAAAGTATCATAACCAAAAGAAGTCTTAAGAAGCCAAGAGCACTGACTTCTCATTAAAATGTTCAATAGGCACATCAAAAAGTGCTACCAAATAGCATCATATAAAGATGTATCCAACAACTAACAGCCAGTTTCCTTATAGTGTCACCTTTTTGTAAAAAGAGGAAAAGCTTAACATTTTTATATTAATGCATAGCTAAAATTCAGTAATTCCCACTAGAAGAAAACAAATCAGGATGAACAGAAGTGCCTGAGGAAGACCAGACCAATCAGCACATGCTCATGAGCTTGTATTTATGAAAAAACCCCACAGCAAATGCAGTCCTGACCACAGGATGATGTTTGTCAACACTGACTGACAGTCAGATGTCACAGAAAAAATGCAACATCACACACACTACTTCAGCTTTAGGATACATGGCTTATTCAAGGTGTCACTCTGGAATGTGATTTCATCAAAGATTACTCCTAAGGAACGTCAGGAGCAGAGGAGGAGGTAAGCGAACATGAACCTCCTGGCTGTTAAATCCCACACACTGAATCTGCCTCAGTGCCACCGCCAGAGTATGTGCTCACTGAGCATGACATCATCCTAGGGCACAGGAATCCACCATGAACTGGGATAAACCTCAGCTTTCCACTCCATCTTAAAACTCCTTCAAGAAGTAATTAGAAAACATGCCAGTTTTGTGTTTCCTTATTAAGAACATTTGAAGTAGATGAAAGTGATTATTAACACAACACTGCCATGTGATTGAAAACTTACACATCAAGGAGCAGAGGGTACTTCTTTGATGAATCGAAATGGGGAGGCAGAATCATTTGATACCACAGGTCTAAAGGTGAAAAGAGGGACTTTTGTCAGCTCTCCAGTAAAATTATTTGGCATGCATTACAATTCATACAAGAGCACCTTTGAGCCACACCCTAAAAATTAAAGAGCAGTTTCATCTGAACTGTCCTAAAGTTCCTAGCTAATGTAGTAATTTTTAAAAATGTTTTACAGTTAAATTAGCAGAAAATAATAAAATCTGGGGACTCAAAATGCCATCTCATGACATTATTCTAAGCTTACATGTGAAACTTCTTATGTCTCTACAGTGGTAAATCTAACACCTGCTCAAAAATAAAATTTCTCTCCCAGTATAGGAAAGAAATTCTATATTATTTTCAACCTGCCAGATAGACTTTGCTTGACAGTTTGTAAAGCATCCCAGAAACACATCCAAGTATCTATTATTTTTGAAGCAAAATTGATTCCAGTTCCATTCATGTTATTCATCCTACCCAAGTTGGCTGTGAGCTGAACATTTTAAAGCCACACCCTGTAAGTTTTGCAAACTGAATGGCTCAACTGTTCACTCATTAATTTTAAGAGAGTTGAAGCTGAAATGCTGATGGACTGCACTGCAGTAATATTCAGAGTGCAAATCTTACAGAAATTTGCCCAGATATGAATATGCAAGGCATCAGAACACTGAAACATAAACAATCTAATTTGAACACATTAAAATACTAATTTTAAATTTTGCCTACTCTGTAGGCACAGAGTTGGATTTCTTCTTTAATAACCTATATGGATTTGCGAGCAGACTTGAAACTTTAAGTAGGACAACATAAATGGATTTACTTCTCCTATTTTTGATATTAAAAATAGATTCCCCTTACCCAAAAGCTTTTACCCTGAAGACATGAAGTAGTAAGAACAAAGAGGAATAAAAAAAATATGAATATACAATTGATAGCATGAAGAACATCTTTAAATCTCCATCTTGCCTGGAAGATTTCATCTTTAGCCCTAATAAAAATGTGACAGAAATAAAAGACAGAAAACACAAAGATAAAGAGAGTTATTATATAAATAAGGTAACAGTGAAAGAAGGGAGGCATCAAAAAGAACAGTTAGCAATGACTGATCTAATTCAATGCAGTTTGTAAAATGGAATTCCATTAAGAATATCTGCTCACTTTATCAGGAGGAAGTTTGTCATGAAGAGAAAAGCTAGTAGCAAAGACTGGAGCAAGAACAGTTTAGACAGGTACCAGGCCTCCCACTGCTGGGCTCTCTGATGTTGCTCAGCCTAAGAGCAAACCAAGAACATTTCTCTACACAAATTCTGAGGGGCACCACCCACAAAGCATTAACAGTTCCATTTTCTAGCATTTTGTTCTGGTCTGTATCAAGGTTTATGCAGTCTCAGAGCATGAATGTGCTTTCAAGAATGACTATTCAACCCAAATCTATTCAATCCCCCACACAAAATCAAAGGTGATAGTGTTGAAATGTTGCTTAAATGTTTTCTCAAGATTTTACATTTAGACTGTGTCTGCATTTTTCTACTAACTGAACTTCTCCACTCTCCCAACCTGCTAACACAAACCAAGGGGACTTCTACCTGTACATTGGAAAGACCTATGAGTCTATTTACTATAATGTAATTTAAATTCAACAATGTTAGAGAGCTTGAGTTTGTGCCCCAGCCTCATTTCTCTTATTTATTTAATGCACTGTTAAAGACTTCTGGTTTCCAGTTTATTATAAAGGAAAAAGGAGTTAAGCCACTTCACCATGAAAACATGGAGATATCACACTATGGAAGAAGCACATTTAGATAAGAACATTTTGGGATTTCAGAAAATAACCAAGAATGTTTGGAAATGTCAGGAAAAAAAAATCACCTTGCCTCTAAGTTCTGAATAACTGCAAGAATTCCCACTACACCCATCTGTCCTGTCATGGTCCTCAGCAGAAGACCTGGAATCACTTGGTGAAAAGGGTAGAGTGGGGGAAGGTAAAAGACATTTCTGAACTTACTGTATCCACTTATATTAAGGGAGTCTGTTTTTTTTGAAGGCATCTGAATATCTTTCAATGAATTTTGCAGGTCAGTGTTATTTTCCAGGTATCTGAGAACTAAATAACAGGTTAAGTAATATTCAAAGGCTAAACAAATTTTTTTCAAATGCACTGCTCTTTAATTATGAACCACTTTAAATATTAAGCCTGAGATGATGGGAACTTACATTGCAGTTTTAGGTTACTGCAGTTTTTGTTTTTCCTCTCAGATTCAATGTTTACAATTTTTTATGTTAATAAATGTTGACAATTTACAATGTTTACATGGTTTTCCTTCAGTTATTTTTTCCCTCTTTTTTTTATCTAAACACAGCTTCAGAAAAACTGAACAATTATCCAGTAAATAAGTCATACACAACTTACTGTTTTCTAGCCCAGTGTAAAATAATTTTAAATAAACTCTGAATAAACTGCCAAGCTATGTAATTTATTCTTCTGGTAATTATTTGAAATTAAATTTACCCTTTATAACTGACATTTTTATTATTATACTATGTAATGGGAACAAAATTAGAATAAATTTAGAGTGCAATTTTCTGTCTCAATATACATTAAAGACAATCCCATACCTTCATCATCAGTGCTTCTGTGCAGAGTAAATACAGGCAGGCCAGGACCTGTTAACAGGGCACAAAACCCTCGTTTGCATGCTGGCATGAAACACAACCCTCATAAAGTAACTGGAAAGGGGTGAATCATAAAAGCTCAGAACTTGTATCCCTCCAGTCTGCTCAAGCTGAATTTTAAGTTACCAGGGCCCAAATTCAAGCCACAGGATCCCATAAAATACTCAGACTATCTCAGAGACAAACCACATGAGTGTGAGGTACTGAAGAACAGAATTTCCACTCTTTAGCAAAGTCTGCACCTTGGCTGTGGGCAATGGTTTGGCCATCAGGAAGCCTTGTCACAGCAACCACAGCAGTTTCATTTACATTTCAGTTTAAACACATTTTGAAGACAATTTTATTTTTCCCACCCTTTGATCAATTTAACCCTTGTACTATCTATCAGGAGCCTTCACAGGTCTGAGACAGACTACAGTCCCACTACTTACCTTAGGATTACATTACTTGGATGTTTTTCTTGACCAGCACGGTCTTAATTTTATTCTCATACATAAAGCACTGCTCTTTACTCAGTCTGTTGCTTGTCATACTTTCAGAGCCTCCAAATTCCTTCTGCAGGCAGAGCTCTCCATGCATCTCTTGAGGAGATGCACAGTGGACAGGAGTGTTTTGCAGCTCCTTCAGGTCCACTGACAGATAGAACTAACAAGTTTTATCCTAGTAATTTTTGTCAAGGTACTTTTGAGCCCAGGAGGCAATATGTTTTTCCACTGCCAATACATTTATCCAATGTTATCAACACATATCATTGTTACACAGTACATATCAAGATCCTGATGAAGTGAACTTCCCCACCCAACTAATCAGTGAGTCATGTTTATGTCAATTAATTCAGGATATACTCACCGAGACAATTTAGCTGATAATACTGCGTGTCTTTGCTGAAGGACACAGAATAATACTGGCATCCTTTTTGATCCAGATTACAGCTAACACATTTAGGAGATTTTGGACTGCTTTCCAAGAGCACTCTGCAAAGTAAATGAGCTTCATCTCAGAGATAATTTTTTTTTTAAGCTATGTTAAGCCAGTGTATGCTTTTTAAATAAGATGGCCAAATGAAACATGTTAAAATTTGGAAGTGATAGAAACTGATTCAAAAACTAGAGAAAACAGAATTTCAACTTTTGAGTTAAATTAATACTGAAATTATAGTAATAGGAAAAAAAGCATGAGGGTTATTTTTCGTGGTTTTTTGCTTGAGGATTGGTTATTTCTTCTCATAATTTCCCTTTATTAACTGAGTTTATAGAAAAATATTTCAGTTATTTTTGCAGTTTATACTCTTACACTGATTTTCATGAAATATCCTAGAGAAAATCCCACATTAGGCTGAACATCTGAATCTTTAAGATGTCAATGCTTTTTCTTAAAGTTTCTCTTTTTCATTAAAAACAATTTTACTCATATTGCAGAAAAAAAATTTCTTACTTATAAAGATTTCTTCCTCCTGGCATTCCACCATTTTCATTACTAATGTAGTATCTATGAAAGCAAAACATACTGGTTTTAGCAAAATATTTACAGAACAGTATTTAAAAATGTTATCTTACATGTTTAAATCAGATTTTTAATGAGTTAAATGACACCTTCTCCCTGCTTGCTTAGACCCTTGCTACCAGCCCTTATGAAAGGAAGTGGTACCTTATTTACAGATACTTACAAAAATTTATTCGTTACAGCTTCTATGCTGATTACTTCCCATTTTCCTGAAGTAATAGCTACTGGAGCCTGGAGCAGGGGAAAAGGCAAGGCAAAAGGTAGAATATGAAACTCCTTGATCACCAGGAGAAACACGAGCCAGCAGTGACTGCCCTACATAATATTCCTCACCTGTGAGCCATTTATGTAATGGATGTGCTTGTAACCTGCTGCGTCGCTGAAGACTTTGTAGTAGGAAGCATTGTCGGGTGCAAAGTGAGGGACAGATGGCTGAAACTTGAACATAAGAGAGATGTCTATTAAAGCAAAAACCAAACCTCCAGATCCAAAGCGATAAATTTAGGTTTTAATATCTCTAACCAGGAGTTTCAATGCTTATAACAAGGCATCAGTGAATGCGCTGCAAACGTTTTTGCCTTCTGACTTAGTAGGTAGAACCTGTGGCCATCACTCTTAAACACACTTGAAATATTTTCCTGCTCCTAAAGCAGCAGAATTTCCTGAGTATTAGTCCTGGCAGTGATCCACACACCCCTTCCCCCCATGGAATGTGAAGTACTTTTGGTGGTCTTAGTTTTCCTCAATTTTAGGAAACAATATGTGCATCTACTTTCAAAGGCACTGTTTCATTCTGTCCAATGCAGCTGTAACCCATAAAAATGTAAACTTTGCTAATTCATGCTTTTCTTAAATTTCTCATTTTAAAACACATATTTGTGAAAAAATTCTTTGAACTAAAATTTTTTTTTTTAGCTTAACAGTGAAAAATGTCCTGCTCTGTTCAAAAAAACACAAGCTGCTTTCCAAGAGGAAAATTTCCTAGTAAGTAGGTGATTAGAGAATGACAGAGAACTCAAACTGGAATAATATTTTCATGAAGGAATTACCCATTTATCAATTGAGAGTAACAGAAATTAATCCATTTCTTCGATTGACTGCCATTTGAATGTGCTATGTATGGTAGGAAAAAAGAGAGGAATGAAATTGTGCTGAATGAAATAAAACTTATTTCTGTGATAAATGCCCAAAGGATATAAATGCTGATTAGGCAACTGACACATTGTAACTGCCTTGGAGATGTTATACCCATTTTGAAATGGTGAAACAAAGATGAAGTGTTTTGTCTCTGGTCATTCAGAAAGCAACGACAGAAATTAAGTCTTTCTAACCATGTGCTCCAAAGAAACTCTTCTCGTACCCAAGCAATATTTTTGCAAAAAGTAATATGGCAAATATTTTGCTAGCTTTTCCCTTATTTTTCAAAGTGTGACTTTCCTTTAACTCAACTGGCAAGCTCTAACAGCTGATAACCTGGAAGCCTTATAGAGCAATGCAGGCTTTTCTGAGCATTCTCCATTTAAACATAATTTCATCTCTATTTAAAAAATAAAACTAAAAAAACACCAAAAAAACCCAACCAACCAACCAACCAACCAACAAAAAACAACAACCCACCCAAACCAAACCAAACAAACAAACCCCCAAAAAGCCCCCCAAAAAACCAAAACCAACAAACCAAAACCACCAACAAAAAACCTAAAAAAACCCTCCCTCCCAAAAACCATAAAAAACATTATAGATACAAAGAGAGGGCTATATGTCTGTATTCTACACACAGAGATAATTTACTTAAATTTGTCTATACATACATATGTGCATATATACATCTTGCAAATGTATAAAAATATTCCTTATCAAATATCATTTTATCATCCCTAAGAAGGTGAAAATAAAAAAAATGAAGCAATATACCTATCCTATCTTCTCTATTCCTCTCTAATTCTCCCTACTCTCTATTTCTTTCTCAAATCCAAGAATCGTACAGTGAGATTATCATTTCTCCCAACAGCTCCAAAGAAGTGGGTTGTCTCTTTAAAAGAAACAAAAAACCAACAACCTAGTTTAGTGGCACAGACTTGCATTTTGCCCTCTCATTTTGCACAACTGTTTACAAAGTCTGCAGCTTGATCATCACATTGTCTAATTGTGAAGCCTTTGCTGCAGAGAAGCAAAATGTGTCAGCGTTAAGGCCTTCCTTTCCATATCAAATTTGACAGCAGGTGGGTTGATCTCTCATCTTCATACTGCGGATGATTTCATCCCTGCTGTTGCCTCCCTCTTTGCATTTCTTTAAACTTTCATTTTTGACTTCAAAAGTGAATTAGTGACTAAAGCATAATCAGTGTGTGGAAAATGCGGGAGTGGAAAGTGTACTCTGTGTTCTCATCAAAAACTCTGAAACTCATTTCTCCCTCCAAATCTGAACTTTTGCATCTCTGCTTCACTTCCCCCAGATCTTCTGTGTAGTTCATTAGGTGCCTACTCTCTACCATGTACAAAAGGACTGAGAGGCAGCTTGGAAAGCATCATCCAGACAGTAGCGGCTGGTTTGGCAGAAGTGCATGAAAATTCTAATCTGGCCGGTTACATTGATCTTGTCCCCACTTCTCTTCAATGGGCATTTCATGTGGGGGAAAAATAAATAAATAAGTAGCCCCAATTAAAACCTGGAATAGTTTGTTGCAACCTGATACAAAAAAATTTTTTTTTGTCCTCTATGCCTTTCTTTCAATATGATTTAAAGGTTATAGAATACACTTCTTAATACATTTTATTCCCTAGATCTTTCTGGAGGCATCAGGAAGACTAAAAAGCACATAAACCAGCATAGCAGGCAATTCCCCAGAACAAAGGGAATTCTGAATCTGGGCTCCTGCACTTCCCCCCTACCTACTGCTACCAAAGCAGCAGGTCAGAAGCAGAAAGGAGTCTGCAAAGGGCGCTATGGTAGCTTTGGTAAGCTGGACATAAAATCATAGACTTGTAGAATGGTGTGGGTTGGAAGGGACCTTGAGGTTCATCTAGTTCCAACTCCCTTGCCATGGGCAGGGACACCTTCCACTAGACCAGGGTGCTCAAAGCCCCATCCACCTTGGTCTTGAACACTTTCAGGGATGGGATATCCACAGTTTCTCTGGGCAACCTGTTCCAGTGCCCCATCCCCCTCACAGAGAAGAATTTCTTTCTAACACCTAATCTGAATCTACTCTTTCAATTTAAAGCCATTACCCCTTGTTCTGTCAACAAGATGCACAGGTCACAGAGGACATGATTAGAGCTCCAGCCATGCTGCACTGTCAGCCCAGCCTGGGAGTTCAGAACCCATTAACCCACAAAAAAATAAAGCCTAACCCCAGGCGTGGGGTGACACTCGAGATAATTTTTTCCTGTACATGTAAAATGCAGCAAGTGAGAGGACTGGACTTACACACAAGAGGCACTGCAAAATGCAACAAGCTCATATAAAATTTTCAAAATTATCAGAATTATTTAGCATGTAGCAGTTTTAGAAATTGAACACTCACTCTGCCAATCCAGCCAGTTGTACTTTCTTCAGTAAGTTGTTTTTCCTAAGAACGAGAAAAACAAACAATCCCACAACAATTATGTTTAGTTTACATCAGGCTTTATTTCTACAAAGATAAACATACTCTACTCCTTTCTAGTTTATTTAACATTGCAGCTCTCCCACCTAATTTTTCTTACCCTTGGACACGACCAAGTAGCATTTTCAAAATCACAGACTGTGAGGACTGAAAAATTCTGAATTCTTCTGAGCCACTGCAGACAAATCCTTTCATCTGTCACCCATGTTACAACACTCAAATAATGATCCCTGAAAACAGCAACAGCATAAGATATTTAAAATCCTCTCTCTGTAATAGCATACTATACAATAGCATTCAGCAATTCACTGAATGAGACTCATCATTTTCATTTCAATCTACTCTTCAACAATAAACAATGATGCAAATGTAATTGAGCCATTTTTTCATCAATTGTTTTTGCTGCTAGTAGATGCTTTGGTTATTTTCAGAGATACAATAAAGAATTAGATGGCTCATACAAACCCACTTCCAGAAAGACTGCAATTAAATTTTAACAGCTATTCTCTAATGCATAAAATAATAGCTACTCCAGACTGTACATAAATCTTGTACTCTGTGCATCTAGAGGAAATTCTTCTGAACAGTAGGTTGTATATGCCTCAGATTTAGGAATTTTATCCTTAGCTTCCTGAAGTTGGTTGCTTGTACTTATTTTCTGAGTGATACATACTTTTGTTCAATTTAGTAGTTATTCCCATTAGTTACAATGGAGGGAGAGATCATACTAAAACCCAATATTACTATTTGAATATTTTACTTTCATCTACAGAATACTACCCAGCTGACATGAAGAATGATGTATCCGAAAAAAACCCATTTTCATGAATATTCCTGTATATTAATTTTAAAAATGCACCACACAAAATTTAGTTTGTTTACCATAACGATCTGTTAGATGTACTGTCTTTTCTTATTTTAGATCTCTCCTATCTCCTTGAAGCCTTATGAACTAAAATAAAACAAACTTCCCCTCCAAGGCAAGCATACATTTTTAACTGTAATTTGCACATTTGACTTAGTTCCAAGTTCATGTTCCCTTTTCCCCCGAAGTTAGTTAACAAAAATGTGTGGGAAGTTTTGTGATAAGAGTATCTTTGTGATCACTGCAGTTTGGGGAGGGAAACACTACAATTAGTGTGGATGGATTAAAAATATATGTCAGCTGGTTACCGAAAACCTTCAGATTTATTTTTAGATTCCAGTTTCAAAATCATGTTTGGAAAAGGTCTACTTTTGCATTTATATTTGACTGGGAGGTCAGCAGGTCATTTAGTTGCGACTGTCACTGAGTCTGCAGGAGCTTGTTTGGAAAAAAAAAGAAAAAGGAAAATGCCATTCTTCCTGTACCTATAATAGTGATTTCCCTTGTTTTGTATAAGAGGAATTAGTCCTACACTTTTCATTCCTTCAAAGTGAGAGACATTAACAATTCTGGTGACTATTAATGGGTAATCAGACAAGATGGACATTACACAGAAATATTATTTATCGAGCTATTATAATAAATATCCCTCCCCTGTGAGAATGGGAATGCACCTTCAGTATTCAACAGTACACAAAAGGTTAACTAAGCTGCAAGTAACTCAAGTAGAAAGTACAGTGGTTTTGCACTGGCCTTCCCCATTTGTTGCTGAAAACAGACTTTGCAACATCGCACATTGCTCACCTTTTCCTAACTTTTGCTCTTGCAAAGTTCCCCAAGACTCATCCTGGCCACCTCAACTTTTGCAGAACATGTATGGTGAGATTTGACCGTTATTTGGATCAGCCACTGGGAGAAAGAGTGAGTTTTGATCCTTGAACTCATCATTCAAGATTTATATTTGTATTAATCCTGACTAACTGAGTGTTAAATTAATTTAAAAATGGATGAACTCCATGTAACTCACACCTCTGTTAGCCAGATGGGTGCAAGGCTGGAAGGCTGGTTATTCTCCTCACATCAACTTCCATAAGGTGTTAACAAAAGGCAAAACATAACTAAGACAGCAGAGATCATAATCAGTACTGAGCAAAATGTAAAGGGCTTTTAATTCTGAGGCACTGGAATTCTGGAGGAAAACAAGGCACAAGAGCAATCTAACATGCAGCTATTGCAGTGTGACTGTAACTGAAGGACAAAGAACAACATATTCATAAGAACTTGCATCTCTGTTAACACATGGATGTTACACTGTGGCGAGGACTGAGACGGAAGAGCACTGCTTTTCCAGTTATAGCTTTTTGGTCCCCACGTATAAAATGCTGGTTTCATGCATAAGCTAACAGACCTTTGTTTTTTTTCTGGTTTATCAGTATAACGTGTGCTTTCATACCCATCATGTTTGTAAGTGCAAACCTCTAAAACATTTCCACAATACTGTTAAAAAGAAAAAAACAAAGCCCAAGATCTGGGATACCAAATTGTGTGCATGCACTTTAAAATGATGTAGCTGCTCTTTACAAAATACATTTATATCATGTTGTGCATTTCCAGTGGCATTTTGAGGAATACAATTTTCCATTTACTCTGAGAGGTGCTGATTTTCACAATCTTCCCAAAGAAAACAAACATTTTAAGTATAAATCTGAAGACAACCATGATACCTTGCCTTAGCAAGAAGTCTGCTTCCAATGAAATCAAATCTTCACTTACCATTAAGGTTTTGTTTTGTTGGGTTTTTTTCCCCTCAGTGAATTGGAATACATATATTATAATTTGATTATACAAAAACTTGCTCATATTAAAGTTGTACTGTGAAATGACTTCACCATAGTTAGACTCCACTGAATGTGATGAGCCAAGAACTTGTCACATTCTGAATATAACATACATGGAATATGCCATCTATATATAATCACTAGGAGGATAATCTCTGTGCAGATTTTCTCTGGTAAATCTTGTTGCTACCAGAGCCACGTTACAGGGGAAAACTGCCATATACACTGGATACAGGGAGGTCACATATAAAAGCTCCTCCTTTCCCATCAAAAGAAGCAATCAAATATTTAACCAAAATTTCTCACCTTGATTCTATTTCTGCAGGTGGAGAAATTTCAACAGAGCTGAAATCTGGAAGTGATACAGTATCCACAATAAAGAATTGTACAGTTGGATTTGTAGCTCCTGCCTAAAAATAAAAGTTTTCATTTTACTTTTGAAGAGAGAATATTCTTGGTGAAGTAAGTGTTTGAAATTATAGGTGAATAGGTTACTACAGACAGAAACGTAAAACCAGCCAACTGCAAACACATGAAAAGCTCCAAGTGCAGTTTTATGATTGATACATAAATTATCCTTTGTATTTTTCACACAGAAGTGTTAGTTATGTGTTTCTAGATAAGAAAGACTACTACATTTAGAAACAATCACAGGGCTTGCTGTATTTGACCAGATCTCATCCTATATGCCAACACATAGAATCAAATCCACTGCTAACAGACAAGAAAGTGCTTCTCCATGGAAGCAGCACCTTACATTAACTAATCATATCACAGCTGCCTATATCACAATCAAAGCTGTGACTGCAGCATGTACTCCACTGTCTCCAATGTAAAGCTGCTGACAGCAAAGGAGCTGTGTCAGTAAGGGCTGCTTCTCTTGAAGTTAACTAGCCAAGTCCTCATGGTAACAGTTAGGTAGCTGTACTTGCTCCACCTTCAGAAGTCAGCAATATTCCAAACAAAAGGGGTTTGTAATAAAATGTGTAGTTTAGATTGGCAGTTCATTTTACACCTCTGTCTGTTCTCAAGGGCCGTGCTCAGGACAGAGCACTTGCAGCTGTCTGTGACCCCTCTGGGGGAGGCTCCAAGGGCACAGGCAAAGGCCATGTGCTCCAGGACCTTTGGGAAGGGCAGGGGGTGATCACAGCTGCTGCAGAGAAAGCTCAGCTTGGCACAAAGAGGGAAGTTCTTCCACCAGGCCATACCAAATGAGCAATAAGCTGGCTGTATCAGCTGTCCTGGCCCATTAATCAAGAGTGAAAATATCTTCCTGGGATGGCCAGACCATCATGGATTGAGGTGGAACATGTTGATGCCTTAAGCCAACACAGAGTATAAAACTCAGGGGTGAACAGAAAGAACTAAAATGATGGGCTTGAGACGATTTCAACCAACCCATCGATTCCTTCCCAGCAATGGGGATGCCCAGCACTGTGATGGTGAGCATACTATGGAGGCCAACTATGAGAAAATGTTTGGATTGACACTCAGCAGGGTAGTGAAATTGTTGCACTCTAAGTGTAATTTGTACTTGCTTTATGTCTTAGGTGCATTGCTGAGATAAATCAAAATCCTTATTATGTCAAATAACTTCACAGGGGTAAGTCTTGTATTAAACACGAAACCCTCCCCTTGTGGACAGCATGAAGGAACCTGTTGGAGCACTCTGCACTCTGACTCTCATCCCATTCAGCCCAGTGCCAACTGTGCCACAAGCAGTGGGGATAAAGTCACGTGGAGAGGAGAAGGAAGGACAAGGAGCTCCTTGCATTAAAGGTTTCACTCTCAAAGCTAAAACTGAAAGAGCTTTAGGCATGGGCAAAAAAAACTCCATCAGCAGATTCCTCCTCTTCCTCTCAATACAGGAAACTGAAAATGCTGGATTAGCTGAAGATTCCATTATCAATAACATGCACAAACATAAGCTAATATACACCTGCCTAATGGTTTGTACCAACTTAACTCCCTGAGAGCTTTTTTATCTCAATATCTACTCACTACCTCCAAATTTTATGCTGAAAATCAAAACTTTAAATCATACTTTTTTTTCCTCTTTTTTCTTTCCCCTGGAGATAATAAAATACTTTAACATTGCCAGATGCTGTTGACTTCAGAAAGAGTAATCACAGCAAGCTGTTGAGGAGAGACAGACAATATTTTCATAAGCAGGAACTGATTAAATGAGACTACTCTCTTAATGAAACTACAGAACAAACATGTTTAATAAATAACACAGACCTTGGGATATGGGATTTTAATGGTCTTTGGATACTGCAAGGTGTCCTCAGAATAAAAGGAATACTCTATAACAGGAACTTCTGTATCATTAAAGGATGCATATGCCAAAAACCTGCCATTTGGAGACCACCACAGAGCAGAATGGGTGCCAAACATTTCCTCTGAAAGAGATTCAAATGTGTTTAAGTTATAATTGGTAAGTCAACTCTTTTTCCTAGGTGCCGTTCTCATTAGTTTTTAATAGGATTTTTTTAAAAATTGAAGTTCAGATACTAAACTACAGACTGTTTGTTGAGGTTCTGAAATGAGACATTAGACCAATGTTTATAATCTATCATGTGAAGCTAATTCCCACTAAGATTTCCAGTAACAAAATGCAAACTAGGCAAACTCATATCCATTCTCAGATCCTCGCACTAGCCAGGTATTAAGCTCAGATAATGATGCGTGCTTCTTTTAAACTACAGACTGTGATCAATTTGAATTTTTCAGTGGTAAGGAATGAGATAATAATTGCAACAAGTCAAGTTTTCACATCATAATGGTAAGTAAAACTTTCTTGATGTAGTTACCTTCATAAACCCAGTCTGGTATTCCATTGAAAATTTTATTTTCTTCTCCACTTTGAGTGATTTGCACAGGTTCTGCTGTTGGTGAAGCTTTTACATAAACATTATTATTCCAAACATATGCCTGCAAAACATCATTGTGATAACAATTACTATTACAATAAATCCTACTTCATTTCTTTATTTCATCTACTGGGCAATTTACACCAGATGACAAAAACCACCTTTAGCAGTTGCATTTCACCAAACAGCATTGACACCTAACAAACTTGGAATTACTAATACAGATCAGGGTTAGCAACATAACTTCAGGCCTAGATGCAAAAAACCAAATCAACTATAAAAGGTGACATGACTACTGTATCAAGTTTTGAAAATCTTGCAATTCATTTTCTGCCAAACACAAGTTTATCTTCCTTCATCAGGATTTGTTCTCCACTAATTTGTCTTAAAGAAAACTATCAGGGCTCTGATAAAACATTCACTGGGGTCTCAGTGCTGCCAATAGATCTGCAAAGATGGTACATTACTTCAGTAGCTCTCACAACTCTGGTTTTTGGCACCTGCGTGCCTCTCTAACCGCCCCTGGTTTTCATCTGCAATAACTCAGCAAAACAGTTTCATTCCAGAGCTTTGCTCTGAGATGCAGAAAGCTCTCTTCAACTTTGCTTCTGTGGTTGGTCTTTCTAATTCACATACTACAAGCAATAAAGATAAATAAACACCACATTCTCTTGTGACAGTCCAATGCTCAGCGCAGGGAAGGCACAAGCCTTGCAAATGCAGTGGTTGTCACCACTGACAGGGATTGGAGGGGAGGAGGGAAACAACAGTGGGAAAGAGCACAAGACAGATTTTAATCCTCTAATCCCATTACATGCATCCATCAAGTAAAACTTCATTGATTACTGTGTAATTAGGAGATAAAAATCACAGTGATGATTAAACAGACAACTGAAATGCTGCTATCTTTGAAAGGGATGAGCTACTGTCTGCAACTGTAAAAACAAGAAGTTCCTGCGCATTTGTGCATTTCATGACTACTGGGGCCACTAGTTACTTTCAGGAATGCATTTTCATTAAATAACAAAACAAAACACACAGAGGAACTTTGGAGTCTTTCCAGCAACAGTAGTCAATTTTGAAACTAGTTCAGCTACTTCACCTAGCAGTAGGAAAAGTCCCAAAAACCTCAAGGGTACAGACAACGTGAGTTTCCATGTCACGTGTATGAAAATGACTGTTTATATAAGTTTCACTTATCTTTACTAACCAGTTTATGACCAACAGGTGACCAGGATATATACTGTGTATCATTAGGTAGTAGTCCATCATCTAAGATAGAACTGGAAAAACAAAAACAAAATGCAGCCAAGAGAAATCAGTGAAATGACATTTTGGTGCAGAAGAATGTCAAAACTACATTTTATGTGCAAAAATTACTGACCTGCTACTGAAATTATAGATGTGATATGAAGCTGTAAAGGAATGCCTCCACAACTGCAAAAGAATTATTTTAATATTAAGAAAATAAATTTCACCAGGTTTCATATCTCTTGCAGTCTGAATTACCCCTAAAACCCTCCCCGTGATTTTTATTAAGATAGAGAAACACAATGAACACACAAGGGTAACAAATCTCTACCAGGTTTAAAGAAAAACTAAAGAATTTCCACCTTTCTGGAGTCATCACTTAAATACTATGACAGAAGCTATTGACTGATTAAGGACAGAAATACAGATGCCAGAGATGCTGCAGATTTTCAGAAATCCTTGTAGCTGCACGGCAGACTATCATCAGTGTTCAGTTAATCCTCCTCCTTGTGCTTTACTGGCTCACTTGCTGTTTTCTGTCTCATTTTTCATGTTATTATTTAACTTGGCATCTTATAGTAGTTCTCACAAGTCCCAGCAGTGTGTCTGTAGCAGTTCCTCCAGTACCAGGGTGACCTATTGCCATTCACATTGTCACAGAAATAAAACCCTTCTCTGAGAAATACGCCTCTTGAAATCTGTATTGCTCTGTGGGCACTTAACAGAGAGGAAGATGATGATGCTAATGCAGACACATATAAACATGTTCACTATGTGGGGCTGAAGAGGTTTGATTTAGCCCACAGCACTGACACGTTGCAATAATGCTACCTTCTATGAGGGTTCTTGGATATTTGTATGAAGATATAAACCAACAACTTAGTACTACACAGCCAGATGGCTATTACATAACAAGTGTCTACATCCTCATGATTCATTTTGTTACTCTGTTTCTTTGCAATAAAGATTAATATTAACAGAACTTTCAATCACACTGTTATATAAAGGTTAAAAGATCTTGCTTCAGCATTGAAACAAAATTAACTCTTATGAATGCAACAGATAAAATAAAACAGAGCAATAAATTAAAACAATTAGAGGGGATGTGTAGGGTGGCTGGTAAAATATTAGGCATTTTGGATGCAGTGAAAAGTCAAATAATTCAGAACAATTCAGAAAGACAAAAGGTAACTGGCTTAGTAGGACCCAGCACAGAAGCTAAAACTGAACAAAACTGATGACTGAGTGCACTGACTGTATCTGGCACAGTGCAAGAGCCACTCTGGGACTGCAAGGCCAGGACATGTAGAAAGTACCCAGTGACACAGTGCTCAGGTATTGGTTCACTGCATGAGTTAGCACTGAACTCTTAACAAACAAAACAGGCAGCTCTCTAGAAAAAAAAGAGAAGAACAACAAAGCTAGCGGTTTCTCAGTGCACAAACTGCACAGCAAATGATCACCTCCATTAGGCTTCTCAATTGGCACACAGAGCCAGGTTTTCATGCCACCTGGCATAAATGTGGGTTGACCTTTGTTGCACCATGCCCGGATGAGGCATTCTGCTGCAGGCTTTTCATGTGCTTGCTGACAGGAGGGAACAGGGACACACAAACCCACTCCAAGCACAAGCCTTCTTTTAAGCACATGCAGATTTTCATTCACCTCAGCTTTAAACACTTACCTCCTACCACCACAATGTAACAACCACATATATATATATAGCATACATATACAAGCAGATGTATACCAGCATATCTACTCATCACTTCTCCTTACCCACACAACTCCTGGGACAGCCATGCCTATCTACTCTCCTAGATTGTCTTCCCAGATAAACCATCCAGCCTTGTTCTCCTTGTAATAACTCTACATCCACTTTTTATCCAGATGCCTTTTTTCCCGAGGCAGTCAACTCTCTTATGCCAAGCTCACAGATAATACCTGTCTTTTCTCCTCCTGCCTGCTCAGCTTGGCTGTTCCCTTACAGACATCCATCACATTCATCCATCCTCCTGCATTTCCCTCACGTTCTCTCAGCCTCTCAGTTGTTCCCAAACCTTTATTTTCAAGTTTCATCCTCATATGTAAAGTGCACTTGTACCTTTGTATAGCTGTATTGCAGAAGAGCAAACTTTTGGTCAGGAGACAATATAACTGTGCTTGCCTGGTACTTCTCCTGTCAACAAAGGAAGGGCAAAAGAAACACATTAAGCACTGATTCCTAAGACTACACAGAACAAAATAAGAAATCCAATACCTTTCCCAATGTCTGAATATATTATATTTAAGTCAACATACTAATGTTGTATTTTCCAGGATAACTGAGGATGTTCCATTGCCAGCATTTATACATAGGATGTCCCCATTATCTGTTTTGTGAAGGTACTGATTTCCTAAAGGCACAAGAGAGATGACAATAAAAAGTAAGTAAAAATGCTTATCAGTTACTTCCATTTTCCCTTTATGCTTTTAAGCAGGAAATAAAATTCAAAAATCTAATCAATGCTGTGTTTCCCGATTCTGTAATGAAAGGATGCACAAGAATGTTCACAAAATGTAGTTGTGGGGCTCACAGCGTCCACCTTCTAGCATCTCTTTCCCTTGGGGCACTAGGCATACCCAAAAGGAAAAGCAGCCTTTATCCTTGGCAGCCTGATGCACAGGAAGCTGACACACCTCAGAGGGTAACATGCTTCTACCCTACAGCACAGATGTAAGTATGCCATGAACATGAGCATGTTTCGAAGGGAAACAAGGAATCAACTCTTTGAGCTACACACCGTTCTACAATGGTACTATTAAATAATCTGACTTTTTTTTTCAGAATACAGTAGTCACCTCAGCAGGACGTGACCAAAGATAGTACATTGCTGAAGACAGTACATTTCCTTGACATTTGAGTTGTATGTATAAACCAATTACCTGAAATCCACTCCAAATTATGTGTTTTGTACTTAAAGTCATTGTTCAAGTAATTCTGTAGAGTGTATGTTTTTCCTGAAGGGGTTTCTTCTGAAAGAAACAGACAGAAGAGAGATTTTGATGTTGCAAATTGTTCCATGCCAGCTTCTTAACCTGGCTACTAAGTGGGTATTTGTTGCTGGTTATTAAAGTGTTTTAGCTAACCATCTCTAAAGCAGTAGCAGTGGGAAGGCAATAAAACTTTATTGCAAGGTAAATTCAGCAAGCATAAAGTAAAGGAGTGTCAGCAAGATCACTAAACAAACTCACGGAAATGAAAATACCTTTTTGAAAGAGACAAAAATGACCAGAAGACCTCTGGTTCTCTTGTCTCATTAAAAGTGTACTCCTCATAAGCTGGAAAGAAGTGATCTTTGTGTCTTTCTCCCCATGATCACTCTGGGAAGTTCACTGCAGACCCCCAACTAATAGTTGCAATTGTGAGTCATTTGCTTATCCTTAATCTCAAATTTCAGAAATTATTCAAATTAAAAAAAAACCAAACAACTAAAAATCTGAGAAACAGTAAAATATTCAGGGAAGGTATAATAATAATAAAAAATAACAAACACTTCCTGATAAGATTATGATGAAATAATGGACTAAATATTTATCCCTCTTTTGATGTGTTTTTCACCCAAGTGTCTTAACATTTATTTTAGTCATACAATTTTGACTAGAAATAAAGCCAAGGAACTGGATTAGTCTGAAAAGACCAAGTGAAACTTTTGAATCAGGTTAAGCTAATGAGCTTGGTCATCAGCTTCAGCCCACTGCAGTCAGCTTCTGAATAAAGTACTTCTTTCTTACTGCTTGCAGTCCACAAGGTACTTTTTCCAAAGTATGAAAAGTGATAACAACAACAACAACAACTCAGTCTGTGAGTCTTTGGGTTTTCTTCTGAAAACAAAGACTACAGATTTTAAATTCAGGTCTGCAATTTTCTGAATGCTCTGCCTTTTTTTTTTTTTTTTTTAATGGAAACTTAAAATCTACCTTCATCTATCTGCATCTACCCTTTTACCTACACGGTCCAGAAGGGAAGGAATTTTAATATCAACTGGCTAAATCAAAAGACAAGAATAAAAGCAACCAATAAAAACACTCAAGTACAGATGTGATGACTGATCAATCACGGTGCTAACCTGCCCCTATCAATTCTGAGACCCCAGTCTTTCAGATGCTTTTAAGCAGACTGCCTCCTCTTTCCTTCTGCTGAAGAAAAAAAAGAGAGCAAAGTCGTTGGGGACACACACACAGAGAAAAATACCACACAACAGTTTTTGCAGGTTATCCTTCTGCAGGTTGGATACCTGTGACATCTGGAACATATCTGTATCATCTGGAACATCTGCTATTACAGCATAACTCTTATTTCCAAACAATAAGAAACTGCATCTATACAGCACAGACTGTACAACTACTGCTGCAATAAAATTCAACAGACATAACAAGCAGTGATTTTAGTCTAAAATGCTCAGAAAAGGTAAATAAAAAAGCTTGCTCAATTCCATCTAAAATGTGACTAAAAAACTACTAGGCTGGATTTATAGCTCTTGAAGTTTCTGTGAGAATATTAATTTCTCAGGTTATTTATTTAACTGAATATTTAATTTGATGGATTATGAACAAGTGGGTATTTAATATTCATACACAGTTGCCTAGTTGGGAATATGACTTCTTCCTAATCGAGAAAGTGTCATTTTCATTCAGAGGGGCTTTAGAAAGCAACAAAACTCTCTCTTGGAAAAGGAGAAGCAATTTTAGACAGGTGGCTGATGAACAGGTTTAGGGATTTTTCCAAACTGATGAATGTTTTTCTCCCTGGTGACATACATATTTTGCTAAGGTCTCATTACTAAAAATCAGGCCACTATTAAGATTTGTTGGCTATGTATAAAATTAAAATTTCATTTTCTGTCAACACCTTCCACATAGTATCTGAATATGAAAACACACGCCAAGCTGTAAGGATATAGTCATAGAAGTTCTAGTTGAAGTATTTTCTTAAATCTACAGGATAGATGATTACCAGTATATTCTTACTTATCCACAATGTGCCACTGACCAAAGATACTCAACATACATTGAATTCCAAATTTTGGTTATTATTGTCCAGATTCCATTCGAAAAGAAGGGTCAAACAGGTTTATTTTGACAAAATAAAGTAATTTCTGACATTCAAGGGCATTTTACTGGCTTTGAAGATCGTATACAGGTCATGTTCATATTTTAGCAAAACTGCTTCTTAGGTTCCTAAGAGAGGCTGCAAAGACTGAATTTTCCCATTATTTTTCTTTTCCAACAATTCCACATAGAGACTTATTTTTCTAAACTCCAAATGACTAGCTTCCAATGCTCAGCTCTGGGGCCAGTTCTGTTTAGTAATCTTTATCGATGTTTTGGATGAGTGGATTGAGTGCATCCTCATTAAGTTCACAGACAACACCAAGTTGGGCAGGAGTGCTGCTCTGCTGGAGGGCAGGAGGGCTCTGCAGAAGGATCTGGACAGGCTGGATTGATGGGCCAGGGCCAACTGCCTGAGGTTCAGCAAGTGCCAGGTTCTGCACTTGGGTTACAACAACCCCAGGCAGTGCCACAGGCTGGGGCAGAGTGGCTGGGAAGTGACCTAATGGAAAAGGACCTGGGAATGCTGGTCAACACCAGGCTGAACATGAGCCAGGGTGTGCCCAGATGGCCAAGAAGGCCAATGGCATCCTGGTCTGTATCTGGAATAACGTGGCCAGCAGGAACAGGGCTGATTGTCCCCATGTACTTGGCACAGGTGAGGCCACACTTCGAGTGCTCTGTCCAGTTCTGAGCCCCTCAATTCAAGACAGACATGGAGGTGCTGGAGTGTGTCCAGAAAAGGGCGATGAAGCTGGTGAAGGGTGTGGAGCACAAGTCCTGTGAGGAGAGGCTGAGGGAACTGGGGGTGTTCAGCCTGGAGAAGAGCAGGCTCAGGGAATATGGTATTGCTTTCCACAATCACCCGAGAGAAGGCTGTAGCAGGTAGGGTTTGGGCTCTTCTCCAAGGCAGATAGTGACTGGATAAGAGAAAATAGCCTCAAGCTGTGCCAGAGAAGGTTCAGTTTGGACATCGGGAAGAACTTTTTTCCACTGAAAGGATGGTTAAGCACTGGAAAGCAGTGCCTAGGAAAGTGGTGAAATCATCATCCCTGCAAATGTTCAAGAGATAACTGGATGTGCTATGGTTAAGTTGATAAAGTGGTGCTTGATCAAACGTTGGACTTGATGATCTTGGAGGTTTTTCCCAATCTTAATGATTCCATGATTCATCTTTACCCTGGTCTTACTCCTGGCAGTACATATATATTTCCACTGTCATAATGATATACTGCAAATAGTTGCATCATAATACCTCTGTTGCAACAGTAAAACCATAAGTAAGTTCTTCGCAAAGAAGGCTCTTAACCTTTTATGTAAGTAGTCCTCATACAGAGTTGATAAACAAATCTGTTTGAATTTTGGAATTTCCTATTAATATGCCACCCTCTCTTAAGGGAAAAATTGAGTTGGTTTCTGTAGGTGTGAGGTGTTGACACTGTTTAACCCCAGCTGGCAACTAAGTACCACTCGCTTCCTTCCTCCCCCGCCCTCAGTGGAGATGGGGAGGAGAATCAGGAAAAGATAAACCCATAGGTTGGGATAAGAACAGTTAATGATTGACATAAAACTAAATATAATACTCCTAGTAATAGTAATAATATTTGTAAGGAAAAGGAGAGTGAGAGGAATAAAACCCAAGAAAGACAAGTGATGCAAAATGCATTTGCTCACTACCCAGTGACCAATGCCCAGCCTGTCCAAGCGGCACTCAGCACCTCACAGCCAAACCCCCAGGTTACACGTGGGTGACATTCTGTGTTATGAAATATTCCTTTGCCCAGACTGGGTCAGCTGTCCTGGCCATGCTCCCTCCCAGCCCCTTGTGAACCTGTTATCTGGCAGAGCCTGGGAAATTGGTATCCGTGACTTAAGAGTAAGCACTACTTAGCAACAACCAAAATGGGAGTGGGCTATCAACATTATTCTCATAATGAACCCAAAACAGAGCACTGGACTGGCTACCAGAAGAAAACTAGCAGATTCCCAACCAAAACCAGGACAGGTGTAAAGCAAACAAGAAGTCAACTGTTGTGTAAGGTTTGTGGTATGATATATCACCATACCAAAATTGAACCATGTTTTGAACCAAATTACTTTTGATATATGTATTGGTTATTCCCCAGTGTCAATGCACATTTTTCTAATGATTAGAAAAAAAAAAAA
>VZTR01017676.1:157844-186450 GCA_013400775.1 Chaetops frenatus
GAAAAGATAAACCCATAGGTTGGGATAAGAACAGTTAATGATTGACATAAAACTAAATATAATACTCCTAGTAATAGTAATAATATTTGTAAGGAAAAGGAGAGTGAGAGGAATAAAACCCAAGAAAGACAAGTGATGCAAAATGCATTTGCTCACTACCCAGTGACCAATGCCCAGCCTGTCCAAGCGGCACTCAGCACCTCACAGCCAAACCCCCAGGTTACACGTGGGTGACATTCTGTGTTATGAAATATTCCTTTGCCCAGACTGGGTCAGCTGTCCTGGCCATGCTCCCTCCCAGCCCCTTGTGAACCTGTTATCTGGCAGAGCCTGGGAAATTGGTATCCGTGACTTAAGAGTAAGCACTACTTAGCAACAACCAAAATGGGAGTGGGCTATCAACATTATTCTCATAATGAACCCAAAACAGAGCACTGGACTGGCTACCAGAAGAAAACTAGCAGATTCCCAACCAAAACCAGGACAGGTGTAAAGCAAACACCTTGTGAACCTGTTATCTGGCAGAGCCTGGGAAATTGGTATCCGTGACTTAAGAGTAAGCACTACTTAGCAACAACCAAAATGGGAGTGGGCTATCAACATTATTCTCATAATGAACCCAAAACAGAGCACTGGACTGGCTACCAGAAGAAAACTAGCAGATTCCCAACCAAAACCAGGACAGGTGTAAAGCAAACAAGAAGTCAACTGTTGTGTAAGGTTTGTGGTATGATATATCACCATACCAAAATTGAACCATGTTTTGAACCAAATTACTTTTGATATATGTATTGGTTATTCCCCAGTGTCAATGCACATTTTTCTAATGATTAGAAAAAAAAAAAAAAGTGCAAGAAATGAACTGACTTTAAACCATGGAAAACTATAAAAGCAGTAATATTGGAAGCTTTACTGCATGTTCACCACTACCAAGAGAGATTGGAAAAACCACAAAAAGGGAAAAAAAAAGTACAAGCATGATGTTCACTAATAATAAGGAAGGGATGGAGAAATTATAAAAATCAGAAAAGGAGAATGGTTATTGCCATTTTAAAGTGACAGCAGAACAAGAACGATCTACAATCAAAGCAAGTAATTTAGGAGCAGTGAGAGAGATACAAGGGAACCCCAGCTGATCCAGTGGTCAGAAACTCAGTAGGAGACATTTCAGGTTAGCTTTTCCAAACCTGCTGTTTCCCATTTCTCTTGCAACAGATGTAAAAGAGTACTAACTCTAACTCTTTCCCTCTCCTGTATACTGCAGCCACCAGTTATCATGTGACAGAGCACTGAAGTAGATCTCCAGCAAAAAGGTAAGTAAAAACTACTTTGCTGGCTCAGGCCAAAGGTTCACTTCTTCCAGAATTCTATCCAATACCCAGGAGCTGACACAGGACACTCAGGAGAGACCACAACCAACAAGCGAGTGCTGTGACACCTCCTGGAGCAGTTCATCCAAGAGCCACTCCATGGGC
Organism: Chaetops frenatus; assembly: GCA_013400775.1. Classification (NCBI taxonomy): domain Eukaryota; kingdom Metazoa; phylum Chordata; class Aves; order Passeriformes; family Picathartidae; genus Chaetops; species Chaetops frenatus. The sequence continues at coordinate 159,320 of VZTR01017676.1, forward strand.
TGCAGAGCCTTCTCTGGAGGGATTTAATCATTAACTTGGTAATCATAACTCTGGAATCCCTCTCAAATTTACCCCATCTCATCCAGAGCAAGGAAATAAGAATAGCAGAAGTGTTCTACAGATAGCAATCCACTGCTGATAATGGGGTTTTGTATTATATTACTCAACATTTGAATTAGGGTAGATAACCGAGTTAAAATGACAGTCACAGAAGTCAAGGACATGTAGCAGGAAAACATTCCCATTCCCTATCTTTCCAGACTCACACAGAACACTCAGGCACCTTAAAGTCATTAACTTCCCCAGGACCTGCTGTGCTCTTCCAGCCTCTCCTAGGCACATTTCTATCAAAAGACCACAAAAGCACACACATATTATCATCTAATCACGATGGTGATGATCCTTCTAATTTAGTGAATATCTTGCCCTTGGAAAATTAAACCTGTGGGTGAAGAAACATTTTTTGTGAACAGACAGCTGTATGGGACCCTTGCTCTAAGGTTGTCTATGACTTGCTCATGGCAGCAGAATAATAGTAAATCCTTCTCAGCATTGGCTGCTCATCCTCCCACTCCTGGCCTTCCTGTCCAGCTGTAACAAGACCTGCAGTTAGAGAAGTGGTAAAGGTATATATAGACATGGGATGTTTCAATCTACCTTTCGCACGGAAGGTTATAGAAGAAAAAACCTGGGAGAAGTGTAAGCAAATTGGTGAATCATGAACAAAGAGACCAAATTTTTTTTTAATAAAATACTCATACTTTAAGGGTAACCACTTGTTACTGCAGTCACTTGTTGGATAGCTCCTCAAAGCACAACAATGCTTTAATCAACAGATTAAGTGTGTTTGATGCAAGTAGCCCCATGTGGTTATTAAACATAAAACAAAGCATCAAAATAGGCAGTGGGTCTAAATGAAATGTACAGAATTTTGTACAGAGTTCTGGCAGCAGACCCTCAAGATAAATGGTGAAGGCCTACACCCCAAATTAGGGAACCACTCTGCAGCTTTAAGTCTGCACTATTTGTCCATGCTAAGTGTCTGCAAGAGAAGAAGCAGAAGTTCCCCTTGCCAGGCCTAGAGGCCAGAACTCGGCTGGAGGGGCAAAACTTTCACTGCATTGGAGACCATTTATCAAACTAATTACGTGCTGCATGAATACTAAGCTTATGAGATGCATGCACATTGAGAAGCATGGCAGCTGCAGATCAAAGGTAAGAAATCCAAACTCAAAATTATCTGTTTATATCAATAACTGTCATATTCATTCCCTGCACAATGCCTGAACCATTGGGGTGAAATAACAACTACTTGACTGCAATTATAAGGATTTTTATCAGAGCAGACTTTGATTTCACATAGTCACAGTCACGTGAGCTGCTCCTTCCCAAAGCAATTTTGCCACCCTCATTTTGTGCTCTACCACCTGCATGGGCCAAGAAGCATCCCCAGCTGACTCTCGTATCCTGTGATTGTTCAGAAAAGCCATATAATCAAACTAATTATTAACTGCTCTAACCTATAAATTACTACTTTATGAGTACACCACCTGTACACTCTCAGCTAACAGAAAACATCTGTTGAGCACCCTTCTGTCAAAAATTCCAAAGAACTCTGCAGTTCCCAAATTACAATGGTCACAGTTGTTCAGATGTAAGTGCTGGTCTGATTTGTGAAGAGACAGGAATTCAAGTTTTTGAACTGGGATTACTCCTCAATCCTTAATTTACCCAGAAGGACTTATTGAACTACCTGGGCATGTTCTCTATGCCTTAACTTGAACCAACAGAAAAATGTCTGATACACTGTTCTACTCTTTTACAAACAAAAGGAGGCAAGCCAAGGCTGACAGCCTGGTGGTATTCTGAGTATCACAGAATGGAAATGTCTCTTTGAAGTAAAATGAATTTACTATGTAACTGAATGACTGATCTTGAATTGCAGCCACTTCTAGAGCAGAAGAATTCCTATGCTACAGTTTATGAAAGAAGAAAACCCACTTTATTTACAATAAGACATAGCATTGGCACCAAGATAGACAAGTACTAACTCTTCAGCAGAGTTCAGGCCTGCATACTGAATTCTTTCACTAGGTGTTACGCCTGCACACATCCATCTGATAAGTTATCAAGACCCTTTCTCTTGCTCTTCCCCACTTGTGAAATTCAGAGTATTTTTTGTCACCTCAAAAATCTGCTTTTTTGAGATAAGTGGCAAAAAGCTGCCCAAAAATAAGAGAAAACAGACTCAGCATCCACTGATGGGAGTTTTAGCCTAGAAGGCATGTAACTCAGATATCTGGACTTTGAAAATCCAGTTTTGAATGACTGTGATATTGATATTAATATTAATAGAGCTGTTTAATGTAAATTATGCCACATGAGCACCAGTGACACAAGTTCTGCCTCTTTAACCGGCACAACAAAACGCCCAGAACTTTGTGTGCACAGAAACAATATCTGAACACATCGTCAAGATCAGCATAGACATCATCTCTTTGGGGTGCAACTCCTCGGACCTAGGTCTAGACTAGAAAACCCTGCCCTAGGGTTTGCCGTGCTGATTATACAGATCACGATTGCTCAGGTGTTAAACTGTAAAGACACAAAACGAGAGCAGCTCTGTCCTACCAGCTGAAAGCAATGCATTTTGCTTGATCAGGATTTAATGCTGTTTCACATTAACATCCAGAGCTACGAGGGCAACCTGGAAAGTGCTAACTGGTCAGAGTCCAAAAACACACTCTCAATCTTTCTCTACTTTTCTGACCTCTGTAACTGTGCTGTTTATGTAATTTCACTCAACGGTGTTAACAAAAGTTGTGCAAACAAAGCAAATGAAAGGGAACATAATCTTTTCTCTTCGATACACCCCGGAAAAATGAGTAATGGGCATTTTACTGCTGGTTCGAGAGCTTTTGGCCGCAATAGGAACGGAAAATGCTGGAAACGACAATGTTCCTAATTATTACCAGCGCATACAGGAAAATTAAGAGACTGTTTAATTGTTCCCGCGCCTCCCCACCCTCCCTGGTGAGACGGCCGTACCTCCCAGCTCCCAGCAGCTCCAGCTCTGCGCACCCGGTTCCCTGAGGCACAAACTTTGGGCAGAACTTTCCCCCGCTGCCGCGGGTGAGACCCCCGCCGCCCTCCCCTCGCGGCCGCGCCGCGCCGCGCACTTACTGCGGGTCAGCAGCACCAGGGGCACGGTGATGGCCACGACAACCACGGCGACCCCCAGGATCCCCAGCAGCCACTTCAGGAAGCTCTGCAAGACAAGTCACGTCAGGCTCCGGCGGTGCAGGCCCTGCCCGCGCTGCCGCCCACCCTCCCGTCACCCACCGGCATCGCGGAGCGCAGCGGGGCGCAGCTCCGCCGACCGAGCCCAGCGCGCCCTGCCTCCGCAGCCCCGGCGCTGCCCGCGGGGCTCTCCTCGTGAGCGGCGCCTGGGCGGGGGCTGGGGGCGGCTGCCTTGGCAGCGGCAGGCGCTGGGGGGTGTGCAAGATGCCGGCTTTCTGCTGGCTCTGCGGTTTGAGCGGCTGTTTCTCCGTCAGTTCACAGCCCGGGAGCGCGGTGACACAGCTGTACGCGGCAGAGGAGGGACTTGGGACACCGGCGGGATGTCTGTCGGAAATCTGATAACGGCCCAGAAGAGAAACGCCTTCAAACGCTGGTGGAAAAGCTCCAAATGTTTTGATAACACCAGCGTTTCTTGTAAAGTTTCTGCTCTTTGAACTTTCTCTGACAGTCAAGTCATGAAAAACAACGGGATAAAATTGCAGGAAGGGCTTATATTTATAGTTTATGGCACTGAAGAGAGATGCATAAGTCTGCTAAGTGGGATTTTAAATTAAGACCACAAAATGGAAGTATAGAACAAAAGTTTAAAATTTAGTGCTGAAGATGACCCTTGTTTATTACATAAAACAATTCGCTTTCCAAGGAGAGTTTTGAATATGTTCTGAGAAAGTAGGACAGATTGTTGGAAAAGACAGAACAACCTGTAAATCAAAACTGTAAAGATTTTGGTTGTTTAAAAAGCTGAGTGTTACCTGGTAGTCAGAAAGCTGAGGGAGTTTCTAAATTATTTTAAGAGCTCTAGCCTCCAAGAAGTTATTATAAGTGGTGCTTTTGGTTTTATTCATGTTAGATTTCCCCCTTCTAATCACAGAACACTAGTAGTTACCAGAGACAGATGCAGGTATTTTACAAGTTGAGAAACGTAACAGAAAAAGTATATGATCTGCTGAAGCAAGATTTCAAGTCAAGGGAAATAGCAAATGTTTTTAATCTTGCCTTCAAAGTACTCGTCAAAGCTTTCAGAAAGGTTATGCTGCTTGCTCCTTCATTCTACTTCTGCAGATGAAGCACAGCATTTAATATTTTGCTACTGTTTCTTAAGAAAACTGTATCTGAAAGTGGGTTAATAGCTTTTTGTGATAAAAAGGTCTGCTTTAGTATAATCAAAGTATTTACAAACATTAAAGATATGTTTATACGGGAACTCACAGACTTCATCTAGGTATAAACATGTTCTTGCTCACTATCGTGTACCATTCTCCTTGAAGGTAGCAGTTGGTACTAGTTGTGAATTTACACTGTGCTGGCTCTATCAGTTTACCTTAGGAATGTCATTAATGTGCCCTGACAGTGATTCCAGGTAGCACAGTGTACATTTACTATGCAGCATCCAACGTGCTGCAATTTTACAGCTTGCTGACCACTAATCTCTGAGTACAGATAAGGCACTTCCATATAGTAAAATCACAGTGAAATGACAGTCTTCTACATTACTTTTCAAAGTAGCATCTCATTATATGCTGAAAGATGCATGACCAGTGTTTCAGAATGTCTTTCAGCTGCATTTAAATATCTGTCTGGTATACTGTGCATCTGTTTGTCTTATCAATAATCAAAAAGAAAAACAAAACACCACCACCCCTCACACCAGGGTGAATTTTGCCTTTCCTAGTGAGTAGTAATGAAAACACATATATAAATCAGCCAATCTATGCTTTTTTTCCCCCTTAACATTTAAGTAGTGATCATCACAATGTCTCAAAATACAGCATAGTCAAATTATGTCAGTCTTGTGAAAAAATGCACCTGAATGCTTTGTAACTTTTCATAGCCAAGTTGCAGTTTAGTAATATTTTGAGAGATTATCTGGAAGGTTTTAAAGTTTCCCAGTGGTGAATTCTAAGGAGAAAAACGGAGCAGTACTGTCAAAGCATATGGCTACTGCTGGTTTCTGTGGGAACACAGTTTTAAGTGTCTTTGGAAATCTGGGTTCCTGTGTCTAGATCAAATTGTTAATTACCTACAGTGCTTCTGACTCTGGTTGTGCCAGAGAGACTTACAGGACCCAAATCTGTAGGCAGAACCACCTGAGCAATCCAGCAAAAGTCATTAAAGCAGGATATGTTTTCCATTTCGTTGCAATAGTTCCTAACAGTAATTCGCTGCAACTTGAAAAAAATCTCAAGTTCCTCCTGACTGATCAAAACACCCATGATCCCAACAATTATTGTTATGGTCATGCTTCTGGTTCTTGGTCAGATTGTCTTTTGTGATAGTCTGAGACTTTAAAAAGTTCCTCCAGCTAAATATTTCAAGTTACTTTATACTATGGAGTTCTTTTGTAATCAGATATATAATAGCATCATGCCAAGAAATTAAACAAATGACTTGACAACAGTGGCTGCTACATGATGAAATTTGAGAAGCTATAGCTTCATATTGTATGTTTAACACAGTTGTATTCATAAAGAAGTTACATGATTGCAAAGAGCTAATTACTAGAAAAGAATGAAAATACAGCTTTTGGCCTGAGGTTTCCCAAACAGTTGGGGGACAGATGTGAAGCCTTCCTCAGACTTCTGGCCTCAGTAAAACTCAAGACTTTTTTAGACATCTGTTTATATATTTAAGCCTTTCCTCCAGAAATATTCGGAAGAGTGAAACTGCAAAAATGGAAAACTTAAGCTCTCTGCAGAATTTTAAAAAAGTTGTGACTAAAATGTGTACAGTTTACTTTACAGGTGCAATGATGTATTCCAGATTTCTCAGTGTGCTGCTGTGGGAAACAAAATATGGGCTGGATAAAGCTTTGTGTGGATTCAGTGGCTCCACTGAATAGTGGAGTTTCATTTTTTCTTTGCATTTGAAGCTGAAATGGCATGACAGTTTTGTAACACATCTTTGTATTGGTTCTGTTTGAGAGGATTGTGAAGAGAGTATTGAATGTAAATCAGGAAAGAAAAATCCCTATTTTAGGTGATTATGTCACTGGGACAACGATTTCAATGTGACTAGTAGCAGCTGTCACTCAGTTCTTTCAAGTTTGTGTGTTTTTCTTTAGGAAACTATTTTCCTGGCAACTACAGATTCTTACCACATATCCTCTGAGCACAGCTGAATGGCTAGAGTGTCTCAGGTTTCTGTACTCTTTTTTTTTTTTTTGTTTTGTGCAAGATTCTATTGTGTTTAAATTGTTTAGAGTTGGGATGTTAGAACAGCTTTCTGTTGCTCTCAAGAAGCTGATTGAGATGCCAATTTGGGTATGATCTATTCTGATCTTAAATTACAGAATATTCATTCCCATAGCACCTTGGAAGAATGATATAATATTTTCCCAGAAATTCTAGATTATCAGTGAAAGTTTCAGATGCTTTTAACAAACTTATTCCCATAAAAATTTTATTCCTAGCAAAAATGATAGGTACTAATTCTGATTCAACAATGGTTCTATTTTATACCAAAATCTACTAGATATTTACTAAGGTAATTAATTGGCTTTCTCTTAAATAATTTGCCCTTTAGGACATTTTAATATAGATCCCTGGTGTATTTGTACAATCAAAATAGCAAGGGGAGAAAAGGGGGTTTGGGTAGTCATTGGAAGTAGGAGGTGGCAGCACATAAAAGTGATTCTCAGAGGAAGAATAAAGGAAGGAATATAACATAAACTTTGAAGGAGTTCCGGAGCAGTATCCACACCTACGGAGTATACTGCTCTTAACATTTTTCAAACCTGTCCTCCTGTTCTTAGCCAGAATTTATGCTAATGAAGAATAATTGTCTCTTCAGTCATGTTTCTCCATCTAGTTTCATCTTACATGATTTCTTTTTCAGCTAAAGATAATTCAAAGTTCACACAAAACTCTTTTCTGGGAATCATTGTGGAGAAAATGTGACAAAACAATGCTGAGTTTTTTTTATCATTCCAAACAAACCACTTCTAAGATCTCAGTGACACTAAAATATCAGAATAAAATGAAATGGACTGCAAAGAGGCACACAATATATACACATGAGAAGTCAACAGAAAAGAAGCTTGAAAAAAATTTATTTAAGGCTATCATTTAATATCCTTAAAGCTTAGCCTTTTTATAACAAAGGTTTTAAGAGGGATATTCACTTCTCAGGCATTTGTAACTGCCAGCCCCTTATGAATAACACACATAATTGGTGACTGAATAATTTGTGTGTAGAAGTAAATTTTTTAGAAAAATAATTTTATCCTTAAATATAAATGGGGTTACTTTAGTCCTAATAAATGGAAAATACGAAGTTATCGAACTTTCACAGTCTCAAAGCTGTTAAGAAAACCATCCCTTAGACAATGGGTTTTCCGTATAGAAACCTTTGGCAACACTAAACTATAGTACAATTATTTCCTGGCATGCAAGGTGACATAGCTTTGTTACACCAAATGCAAATGACAGAATACAGATTTCAGATTCTCTTAATAACTGGCAGTTGATGAAATGAAGATCTTAATTTATCCCATTTTATTCTGCATTTTTACTGGTATTCTTCCAGAAGGTCTCTGAGGAGAAAAAAAAGAAAGAAAAAAAAGCAGCAGCAATTAGGAAATATTCTAAGTCTCCCAAGATTTATGAAATATGTGTGGAACATATTTTTTCAGTTTAAGAGTGAGCAGATGTTAGTTCCACAGACCTCTCAGTGCCTCTCTCTAATAACAGATTGAAAACAATTATTCCTAAAGGAAAAGCATTTTAGTAGTTTCTAACAGATTCTTTTCCTAAATTGTTCGTTTCAATGCTGAACTACAAACACAAAAATAGTAACATCTTAATAAAAACTGTATTTTAACTACACCTTCTAAATTTTTTGAGACAATATTTGTTGTTTCAGATTTCCAAAATCAACTAGTCTTTTTGGGCACTTTAATAATGCAAAGGGGGTGCCCAGCATCTTAAAAAATCTGGCCACTAACATGTGTCTTGAGCTGGCATTTAATTTTTTTAAAATGCTTTGTTATTTTTAACAAATAATTCCCAAATATTAACCTGTTTGCAGAGCTCATTTAGAAAATGCAGCTTTGCTTACATACAGGCAAACTAAAGCAGGGTTCCTAAACAGTCACATGTCAGGGACTCAGATTACAGTACTGTTCCCTAATGAAAAGCCACATGTTAAGGCAGTGCTTTATATCATGGTCTTTAAAGAATAATCAATTTGGTGCAAATTTACCAATAAATATTTCTGACTGTATAATGTCCATGCAAAGCAAAGTTTTATTTTTCAGTAATTTATTATGTCTTTACTTCTGGTAACATCTAATGGCAAAACGACTCTGAAGTTAAATAGGAAATTATTAGAGAGGTTCACCATTGATAAAAAATCCAAATAATATTTGATATGAGTTCCATTTAGTCCTGCTTCATCTGTCTGTAACAAAATTTGCATCATGCTACCGATAGATCAATAGCTAAGAGAAAAATTAGTATTTTTCCTAGGTGTGACAAATACATTTTAAACATCAGTATATTAAGAATAGTATAAAATTCAGGCACCTTTGGGTAACTTTTGTGTTAATTAGCCATTTTAGGAACTCTTTGGCAGCCATGTCATCAAGGACTTTGTTGATATCACTCGTGAAAGTGCCATCTGCATGTCTTCGACCCATTTCTTCAGCCACAAGAGCTTTTTCTGGGAAACTTGAAAGGTAAGAAATTATCAACAATGTGCAGATCAAAATAAACAAACCATGTAAAAGGGCCTTATTACAGGATTCTAATAGACTGCGCTTTCCCCGTGATTTTAAGGAGCTAAGGGTTGAGCCTGATGTTATGGTTCAGAGTAGCAGGATGCATGTCAGAACATCTTTTGAGGCATTATTTTCAAAACAGACAGCTGTTCCTTCCAGTGAGCCTAAACTCCTCTCTAGCAGCTTTGAAGAAGCCGTACATGGAAAAATATATCAGTCTGCAATGTCTATGCCATGTAGATTAGGCATCAGTACATTTACTGAGAATTGTTATTTAAGAAATGCCACTACTAAAACATTACACACAAATTTTCATACTTTTTTTCTGTTTTATTTGGACATAAGGCTTATTTATTTACTTAGAATTATATTTTGTAAGAATTTAGGTATTAAGAGAAGCAATTTTTTTTTTCAGGGTTGAAGTTGAAATGACTCACTTAAAGCACCTGTATAAAGTCTTTGTGCTTGTTTGATGTAAAAATCATAGACTTTGCATTTTATACTTGGAATTAGATCTTGATTATTTTTCTATTCTTATTTTTTTTGACTGCTGGCAAGCCAGTGTGTCAAAACCAGAGCTTGATTGAGAAAATTTTCCTCTCTTGTTTCATCCCATCAAATATAGGAAGATTTCAATGGGTTTCATTGAGGTGGGCTGATGCTGAAACACCCTGGGCCCTGGATCCAATGACAGGCAGACTGGTTCATTTCAAGGAAGGCTATGTACAAGTTCATCCACAAAAAGTACTAAATATTGGAAAGAAGAAGCGTTGTCGACAATTAATTTCCCATCTAGGTGTCTAAGTTCCATTGAGGCTGTATTTCTCTGAAATGGATACAGAAATACCCTATTTCCGCTCATGAAAATAAAACATGACAGAAAAAGTGGAAGTCTGGACATAACTAGGAAAGGCCTTCTCTATATAGCTGACCTAATTTATTTAACTCTCTTTTTTTCCAGGAAATTGTCAATATTTACAAAACTTCCTTTTACCTATTTAGTCTTCCTTAACTACAACACACAATCTTGTCTTACAGATTGTATTTTATTATTATTCATTATCATTGCTTTTTTATGCAAGAGACTTACATAGAACCTTACAGCTGGTAGAATATATAATCAGAGGATGAACTGAAATCCCTGCCCCAAAGAGCTTACAGTCTAAAGGCACAAATAAATACAGAACAGTTAAAAGGTGGAGAGTGGCAGCTGCATGGTGTAGCTCCTAACCATGCAGAGTGAGAAATAGATGAGCAGAAGGTGCCTGCAGGAGACTGAAGGCAATGCCATTCTAAGTGTAAGACCATCATGACAAAAGATGTGAAGTCATGAGGGAGTACCTGAAGTGAACAGGATAGAGAAATCTGCAATGAGTATGTGGAGAACAAGATAGAAATGAAAGAAGTCATAGACAGGTAAAACCATTAGTGGAGCATTGTGTCTAGGGAACCTCAAACCATAGCAGAAGAATCAGAGGCATCTTAAAAAGGAAGATAAGTTATAGCAAATGATAGTTGTTATGGCAGTAGCAGCCTGGGGAGACTCTGAGAAGCATGGGAAGAGGAAAAGAAGTTATTAGTTACTGCTGGGAATGATCATCAGCACATGAAGTACACCTGATGACATCGGTAAAAATTTAGTCTTGGAAATATTGCAGAGGAAAAGATGGAATGTAAAAGGGAAGAAAGAGAAGGCAATTTAAGATGACACTGACTTGAATAATCTCAATGATAGCTAAGGAGGCTGTAAGCAATGTTATGTGAAGGGGTAAAGGTGGTAGTTAGAGGAGGAAGATCTGGCTTAGTTTTAGTTGTGTTGACCTTAAATCTAACTTGACCTTTTAGAGTGCAACAGCATACTGAACAGGTTTTAATCTGTATTTGAACTTAATAATGAAAAGTCAATCACCAACAGAATATCTTCTAATACAAAAGAAAGCCATGAAGTACAGCAAGAATGATCAAAAACACATCGAAGTTTCATCAGACATGACTTCTAACCCCAAATTCTAGGCAAAATTTAATAATAGGAATGGATGGATTCTTACTCTCTTCTTCCTCGTCCATTCACTAACCAAGCGATGAACTCTTTGGCAGCTTGGCCTTCCAGGTAAGAGGTGATATCACTGGTGTAGGTGCCTTCAGCATGTCTCTCAAATTCAGCGTGACGCTTGGAGATTGCATTGCTGCAAGAAGAGCAATACTCTAGGAGCAGACTGCATAAGAATTTAACTTTTTACCAATCTTTATTGATTTAGATTTCCCATTTGCTAGGCTAACATTTCTATAAGAGAGAGGGGTTCTTTTTGCACATCAAATTGGTCTTGACATATTTTTTCTTGTTATGTTTCAGTTCTGAAGGTATTGCCTGTACTGTGCAATACAGTTTTGTGCAGAGATTCCTGAGCTGGTTCTGAACAACTCAGTTCAGTTGTGGAAAGCAATTAGAGCTGTATTGGAATGGTCTTTTGCTGGACTAATTAAGTATGAGGAAGAAACTGTATTGTATTATACAGACATGCTTCTTGTTGCCCTTTGTTATATGCTCCTCCTGCCTTCTCCATTATTTCTGAGCCAAACTCTTCAGACTTAATTCCTTTCAAATTTACATTTTGAGCTGTTTTATGAACACCTTTTTAATCATCACTCTGACGAAGTCATAATTTTGGAAAACTTTCAAGCCTGATCAACTCCATCTTATTAAAGACATTTATCTTCTCTCTCCCTGCATCTCATTGTGGTTCTTTCTCTGATATAACACAAAATTATGTTACAGGGGCTCTTGGGAAGGCAAACTGCACTCAAAAGTAGACATACTATGGAATATTTTTGGTGAATAAGTTCCCTAGCATTTCTGTTTCAAAATTTGCTAATTTCTGCCCAAATCTAGCTCTATTATTTTTTCTTCTTGGGATGTCACCATTACTCTTAATTTGTTACCATCTGCACTTTTCATCAGCATGCTAACTAGAGTTGTTTGGAACATTTTTAATGAAATGTTAATTTTTTGGAGATATGCTGTTTCAAAGAAGTGGAAACATTATTACAAATTTGTTATTAATATTGACAGGGTAAACTTAAGGATCTTTGTGATCTGGGTTATCCTTTTTGGATTTTCTGACAAGAGAAATAATTAATATAAGTATTTTAATCTGTTTTGCAAAAACAATTTATTTTTCCTTTATTTATTTAAAATTTCCAATCACTCTAACCCTTTCCTGAAAACACAGTCAAAAACCAGAATCCTTGTCCTACAGCAGGTCTTGTGTTTTACTTTCTGTAATAAGTGGTTTATGTAACGTGGGACTGAGTGCTCAGGGCTGAACGTTGCATCATGTTTAATCAGTTATCTGCAAATTTTCCTGGCCATCTTCCTTTCACTAATCTTCTCACTGGTTTTTTAATCTTCTACATAATGTGTTTGGTGCAGTTTTTTTGTTTGGTTGTTTTTTTTTTTTGTCCTGCAGCCTTTTTCTATATAAAATTTTCTTTTTATTTTATTCTCTGCTCTCCTTGATTACTTGAAATGTGCTTTCCTGAAAAGTATTCTCATCTTGTTGCATTGCTTGCATGCACTGCATATAGCTATAGAACACAGGTACAGGAATAAAAAACAGAGACACATCCTCTTTCCCTGTAGAAAGAAGGTGTGAAATAATGTATTTGATTGATATTTCTTTGATTGTGGTAGCATTGTAAAGAATTCTAGTTGTTTTCTTTCTTGTTTAACTGAAAATGAACTCAAACTGGTTTCAAATAACAAGAGACAAATAGGATACCTTGAGAGCTGGTCAGGGACTTTGTCAGTTTCCTTGTCCTCCTGTACTTGTTGCCTGTAGTGAAATTGCACAATCATTAGATCATCATTACCAGTACACTGCACAGCCTGCATAAGCTTTTATTGGTTATTATTTAAATATTATGATAAAGCCCCACGACTGAGAGAGGAATGTTATATTCATTATATTTCAGACATATGAATTTAAATCAATACAATGTGTAGAAATGGTTACTTTATACATTAAAGACTTCTACAGAGATTTAAAAAAATTCATATAATAGATTTTTGGATTCTTTTTGCATAGATTTTCTCTAGAATACAAGACTGGCACACTTCTACATTATTCTTGCTCTCAGCTTGGTAGCTTGAGTTTAATCAAAGTATATTTGAAAAAAACCATGCCAACTTATAGTGGTGATACTGGTAAACTATCCAGTGGTCAGCAAAACTTATACTTCAGCTGTCTTTTCACAAATGAAACATCAGGATTAGATTATCAATCGTTAGGAAAGTTTCCTTAAGGCCTAATGGCCCACAGTTTTATATTATATTTGTATATCTTATTCATATTGAATTTAATTCATTCACTGAGACAATCTGCCCCAAAGAGGCTGAGATAGTTCTTTTTAGGTGGCACTCTACACTTTGATTTAGCCAAATCCTTTTGACTGATTTTGCATATGTTTCTCATTTCTAATAATATGTTATTGTTCTATTAATGGCTGGACTTGATGATCTTAGAGGTCCTTTCCAACCTAAATGATTTTATGATTGTATATATAAGTTTTTCATCAAGTACTTTAGTTATTTGAGGATTATCCATGGTCTGGGATGGGAGGCTGAAACCAAGAAACTGAATTGGCTAGAATTTTTCTGTATCTGGAAATTTATATCAATGTGACCAAAATGCTTACCCATTTCTTTTAGTGCTCATTAACCATTGCACAAAGTCCTGAGCTCGTCTGGTGTCCAGGTACTTGGTGTAATCACTGGTGAATGTGCCTTGTGAGTGACGTTTCACTTCATTCAGCTGTCTAGATTCATCTACTGGCTCAGAATGGGAAGCTTTGAATGATCTGTGAAAAGTTTAGACCTTGTTAATCAGCAGTGGTTACAGTACAGTCTACAGGTGCATTGATTTTTCTTTTAACAATACTATGTTTTACTCCCACAAATTGAAAGCAAGTGGCATATTGATCACTAGCTGTCTGGTGGAAGGGGTCTGTATAATAGATTGGACACTGCATAATTACACAGTCTTCTTGGATAAAAAAGGTTGCTATTGATTTAATACTCCAAATTTCTGTGCTATGCTTTGCAATATTAAAAAAAACCTGTCAATTTCAATGGTAGATTCTGTATTGCATAAAGCTTTCTTTAAGTCATAGTATGTTTGGCTTCAAAGTGTAAGAAAACAAACTTCAGGCCAAGTATTTGTAAAAGTTTGGTCTAAAGAATTTACCTTGATTTCTCCTCTGTATCCTGAAGAGGATTTTGCCAGCTGCCTTGAACTATCATTAAAAGGAGACCAGCAACAAAATAAATGCTTTTCATTTTCATTGCCTGTCAAAACAGAAATAAGGCAACAAAGAAAAATGTTATAATGTTTACATATATCTGAATCAATAATACCGAAAAGAGACATTCTTAATGCTGATCTAAACTTGAAGATATATATAAAGAGCCTGCTAGGATGGGTTCCATGTCCTGTGGATGACATTTTAGGGCCTTGGGTAGGCATTCAAAAGATGTAGTCTCTTTTCCAGTCTTTAGGCTCTAGTCTGTATTCTAGACTGCAGGGAGAGCTGAGAGAAACTGCATCCTCACTGTCTTTTGCAAATGTCTGTTCTATCCTTTACTCTGTGTTCTGCTGATGGAAAGCACTTGATCTGTAATACTGTTCTGTTGCAAAACTGGGGGTAGTGTTGTGACTGTGATTTTCTTTCCCAGATCATTCACTAGAGAAAAAACAAAGCAAATCTTTGTTAAGAATACTGTCCCATTCTTTTTTCTCACAGAAGTTGCAATGAGGTCACATCAGCAAAATGTCACTGGAAATAATTTCATCATGTACTTGGGCTGATATTTGAAAAAATTTGAAAAAGCCCTTCTGCCATCCATGGCATTTTCCTATGGAAGTTTATGGTACAGTCTGAAAAACAAAGTGGGATAAGACACACGAGTGTCTTGAAGTAAAGTGGTAGCAAAGTAAGTCCCAATCAAAAAACACCCTCACACTAAATGTAATCTGTGCCCTACTCCTGTGGCTCCTCTGCAGGAGTTACAAAAGTTCATTGGTTTATAAAATAAGGCAGTCTGAGTGAAAATATGTATCTTCCCTATTGTAATGTCTTGTCACAATAGGCTGAATTTAAATATACTATGGGCTGGAGGAAGTCTTAGAAAATTGTGAAGGAATATGTGTAGTGAAGGTGCAGATTAGTGCATTTTGGCATTGAGATTTGGCTCTGCACTGAGCAATGCAAATGAGGGGGCTGTATAAACACCTCTGAAAAGGTAATCTCCTGCATCAAAACTCTTACTGCTGTAGGACTACTACTCTGCCCCAGCAGGCTGCCCCTTCATAGCAGATTTTTTTTTGAAACCTGTTTCTTCCATCTGTTTTAAAATAACTTATATTTGGAGATTCAAAGCTTGACTGTTGGCAGGCATTTTACCAATGGTTAGGAAGAATCTATTTGACTAGTACTCTGTGAGGCTTGGTTTTTAAGTGAATCTTACTGAATAATATGAATATTTTACTAGAATACCTCAGTATCAGTATCAAAATACTTGAGGCAATCAAGATCTTAATAAAATATTGATCAAACTCAGAAAAAAATATTAACGATAAGATTTCCTGGTGGATTTTACTATTAAGCAATGGAGTCGGTTTCCCTCTCTCAACCAGAAGCCATTGCCAGTGTTGCTCATTTTTTCGTCAGTGTCTGGAGACTTGTTTCTGCTGTGTGCAATCTCCTGGTATGTGAGATTTGACCCCTTCTCTCAAACATACCCTCCTATAGTGCCAACATATACCACAGTGGTCATGTAGTTAGTCTTATTAAAGCCCTAACTATAGTACTGAACTCTGTTTTCACTGTTTCATTTGGAGCTGTAATTTGGTGGTGCAACACTGACATCCAATGTCTATCTCAAAGAATGCATAATTTTGCATTTCATAGGCTTCTAGTGATGGAACAAAAGCTCTGCCTGTTCTTTGGGAAATGACTCTGTTGTAGTAGTTTCAAAATGGTTCGATTGACCCCTATGGTAGCTGATATGACTGTAAATGAATTATCCTGCAGTTGGACACCAGATAAAGTCTGGCTATTACACTGTATATAAGTAAATTTGCCCTGCTTAATAATCCCGTTTTACAGCTGACTGTAGCTTTATGAAACTGCGATCCAGATTAGCCATGAACCAAGTCACTGAGGTGGAATGAAATATCCAACACCAAAAGCTCTTATATAAAACTTATTTAAAAATAATTTTAAGTCACTGTAGTCAGTAAAGAGATATTTGGTGATTTCAATTTATCTTGGCTCTAACTCTAATGTCTCAGGCCTATCAGATGTGAACAATCCCACTGGCTCCTTTATTTCTTAAGTGTTAAGATTAAAGTTAAATGCATATTCAGCTGCTTTCTAAATTTTTCAGAATCAAAATTGGGAGATTATTAAAAAGAAAGATGTACAAATGCAGTCTTTGAAATTTATAAAATTTTCAAGCAAGAGAATCTTTATTAATAAAATAAGCTTTTCCAAAAACTATTAACCTTCTGTCAAACATGTTCTTTAAAAAATTTAGAATCAGTTTGGTTTGTTCAACATTTAGTACTTGCTATTGGTAAATCAAACTAGCAACAGCAGTTCTTGACAAGTTAAACAGGCTACAGTTTTAAAAGAAGAAATTGTAATTTTATTCTTGGTAACATAGACATGTTTTATAGAGAAAAAGAGATGATCAGAAAAATAGTATTTTCCTAGTTTATGCTAGCTAATCAATTAGTTTCCCAATTGAAAGAAAGGATTTATTTGCTCTAAGTGATTCAGGTCACCAGTAGATATTGCTAAAACCCATGGAATCTTATTGTCAAGGGGCAGGAAAACTAAAGCTAATCTTACACAGGAAAGTTTTATTCCTATGCATATTAGACTAATGAAAAAAATTTCATATCTTTCTGATTGAAAATGAAAAATTTTGGACATCTCAGTTTGAACCACCAGAAATACATAACAAATATGCCTCTCAAATCTTGATCAGATATTTATTTGAATATTATTTCCTTGACCAACTGGATTTTTCTAGTTTTCTAATATATTCTATGACGGATGTCTTTTGTACCTATGTACAATTTTAACTAACTTATTGTCACTGAGTTTTCAAAAAACTCTTTCAAAAGTCACATTTGTACCTATTTCCAGTTTAAAAATAGAAATTATGAAGTTACAGTAGTAAAACAAGTAAACATTTTCATATGACCGTGCATAAGTGAATAAAATAGATTTCTATTGACATGAAACTGCCTGCAAATAGCAATAATTTCTAGAAATAAATAAATAAATTACTTTTTCAGGTAGATGTATTTTATATCTAATTTACCTACTATGCTATAATGACTTGTGGAAAGTTCTGTAAAATCCAACAGTTTTAGTCTAAGGAATTCCACAGTAGGATCGAAGACTAAATTAAATTTTATACAATGAACACAATAACTATTGAAATGCTTTATTTTACTTCTGTGCTATAAAATTTCCTTTTCTGATCTTTCAGTGATATGCAAATAATAGTTTCTTGAGATGAACTAACCTAAAAGTGGGGCAGTGGAGTGACAGTCTGTAGGGTGACAGAGTGACAATCTGTCTTGGACAGTTTTAAATCAGTGTCTACATAAATCCTCTGAATTTGTTTCCATGCTTCTAACTTAATCCTCATTGATTCATATTTAGGCAGTATCTATAAGGAGTGAATAATTTTAAACTCACATTAATTAAATATCTCTACAGAAGACACTAAAGGAGATAAAAATATAAAAATCATTATTGTGTATCATTTACATTCTTACGACAATGCTTGTCTTTCCTGTTCTCATGATTAATGTTTCTTCTTTCAATTAATTTTGTAACACAAACTGTTGATTTCCCTTTTTTGGATCATTCTGTATTGAAGTAATCAATACATTAAAAGATTTAAATGATGATTTCATTAACTCCAAATATCAGTGAGTATAACCTCAGAAGAAAACATCAATGTACTGAAAGATCTGCACCTCCACTGCAAACTTTGAGCAACACAATGCAGATTATGCACTCGGCTTTCTCAAATAAATAACTGGTAGTTCATATAAATCTTACCTTATTATACTTTGAGGTGATACGTGGCAGTTGCAGAAAGAGCTACTCTCTCTTCTGCAACTATGGCAAGCCTTGAGGATCCTGAGCTCTGCCTAGCTGCCTCTTTTGCACAGACTTATATATATTCTGTTCAGCTCTAGTAAGCATTACAGGAGTGCATCATTGCTGACAGTTTCCTTATTCAACTTCAAAAAAAGTCATCGTATTTGCTATTCATTTCATTTGATAATTTTACAAGCAATTTCACACATTCACTCTGCTTACTTTATGACATCAATGCTAACATGGATTTGCAAAAGAAGTGAGGTAGCAATGTCCAAAGTAGTAAATATCAAACAGAAGGGCATTAACATGACAAACAGTGGGCAAAAGGTACCTAGGATCAAGGCAGCAATTTCTCCAATTTCTGATTTGCCACATTTAATATTTAGAATCCTGATTCTATCAGCATCAATAGCATTGTTTCACTTATCAATTTTAAATCAGAGTTTATAAATTTAATCCATTGTTAAAAATAAGAACAACTTTCCCAAAGCCCTTGAATGATTCTTCAAGTAATCTTGTGCTAATATAATGGGTATGAAGAGATGTGAAATACTGCAGTGATGGCTACCCACTATGCAATGCCTAGCACAGGTGAAACTTAAAAAAATGTTTTGATTAGCCTTAGATGTAAAATTCCAAATTGGTAAATGCTACTGTAAGAAAATTCATACTCACTTGAGAACTATATGCCAAACAAACACTATAAATCTAGTTTCACACAGTGGCCTATAGATTTCTGCAAGACAAAAACCGATAAATTTGCCCACATTTCCTTTCCCTAAAAGGAAAAAAATTAAACAAAATAGATTTGAGATTTGTACTAGTGCCTGTTCTATTCCTGTTCTATTGTTGTTCAATGGAGATAATTTCATAGCTCTGGTGGGGCAGCAGTGCCAAAGAAAGCCATGTCCATCCATCCTGTGACAACACAGAGATTGAGACAGGTAGGGGAGTTAGTCAGGTAGGAGGAAGGTTCTGGAATCACAGCAGACATCGCACTGAATGTTAATGACAGCCTGTGCTCCAGTCTGGAAAGGCTCACGGGCTGGTTGGTGGCACAAGGCACATACATATTACTATAAACCTTATTTCCTCTAATGCTGCTCCTCAAAGCCAACAAAGAATGTGCTTCAGAGAGATAATTTTCTGCTGAAAAAAGCCAGATTGGGATAGCCCATAAGATACAATTGAGGTATGAGGTAGGGCATAAACTTAATAACCGTATTAGAGTGGCAAACAAAATTCACTGGATCCCCTAGAGCACTATCCTAAATACCTGTGGTACCATGGTAGGGGTTCAGGGAAACATTAAGTCTCAATACACGGTCCACATTATCAAATTTAATTTTTGTTAACTATAATTTTTCTATTCTATTGGATCAATCTACTGAGATTCATGGTTTATTTGTTTTTCATTTTTAGCCCTCGGGGTGGGTCACCCGGCGTTCCCCGCGGAGGCCGCCAGCGCGTCCTGCAGTACCCGGGCAAAGCAGCAGATGGGGATCAAAGGGCCCTCTCCACCGCTTCTGCCCCAGGAAGACACGCACACGCTTTACATAGATGGCTACAATCGTCTCTCTACACGCTGAGTTAAAGATACTTTGGAAAGAGGCAATACGGAGTGTGAGACAATATCGTCTCCTCCAGGAAACAGACAGTTTTTCTCTTTTTGTTTAGCTCAGTTTATTTTCTTGTGTCATATAATGTCCCTTGTTTACAGTAGGATGATTCCAGAAAAAAAAAAAAAAAAAAAAAAGAAAGAGAACCTCAGTGCACCTCGTTGGGCAGGTTGTCACAGAGCTGTATCATCTAGCAGGTCATCTAGCATCTAGAAGGTTACTGGTTATTTGTTTTTCAAGTGGTACACAGAAAATAAATTGTACAGGAATGAAGTGAACTGCCATCAAGGACTATGCAACCTTCAGTTGCCATAGCTGAGTCTACAGTATATATTTCAGGAGCACAGCAAACAAGAGTTACCAAACAAAAGAGGAAAATTATAGCAAGAGTATGAAACATGCACTTGTACTCAGGTGTGTTCCTCTAACATTTTAATATACACCGGTTAGTTGGCACCTCTTGGCAAAAATCAAAGGCAACCTCACTCTCTTCTATATCATTGTTCTCAAATGAGACAATACTTTGAGTCAGACTGAGACAGAAGCTGAAAGTGGCCTGCCTTTGGGGAATTTTCATGTTTCTCATGATTCAGTTGGAGTTGTTGTGTTCATTGTATCTGGAGTGTATCAAAGTTTCCTGTACCATCATCTGATTAAAATGGTCAAGATTTGAACATTTTAGTGAATTAGGAACTTGCTGTCTTTTGACACTAAAAAATAAAAAAAAGTACTCATCAAATGCTTTCAAAAAGTGACCTCCCCAAATTCTTCTGTGTATTTCTTCATTACATACTTATTACTATTTTGTTATTATCCATTACATGTCTAAAGGGAGGAGGATGTATCTTGGGGTATGACTACAGGCCCACACCCTTTACTTTCTTATACTATACAGAAAGCATTCTCTCCTAACCTTGTCAGCTGTGAGTTCAGAGGGCTGGGCTCTGCAGCCCCTTTTGTTTGGCTGCCTTTGTTATAGGATGATCACAAAGAGCATTCCCCTTCTGAGAATGGGAACCAATATAGGAGGAACATATGTGTAAGCTCATGCACAGATAAACACCATGTTACATCCATAAATGTGTGCTCATAGATAACACACACAGTGTGTGCCTATGTGTGTATACAGCTCCACGGCCACCCTTTGGGGAGCAAGAATGACTTTCTGAAATGCAGGGTTAGTTTACAGTCTCTAAGCCTTTCCACAGCATGCAGATCCATGCTCTCTGCCAGGGGTGCTGAGGGGTTTGTACCCCAGGAGCCACAGGCATTGTAACTGTGCTGTAGCCCACACTGCTCACACAAGTTGGAATCGCTCCACTGCAAGTCAATGGAGCTGCATCAATTTGTGCAAGCGGAAGAGCTGGCCAAATATGTACTAGTTATTTTACGTTCTGAGAAGACAATGTTCATAATTGAAAGTAATACCAAATGCTCTTAGCAAATACTGTAAATTATTCAGATTAAATATAGAGCCTTCAAATGACTCTATAAAATGTTCTAAACAGCTGTGCCTTGTAATTGGAACTGACTGGCAAACTGGAAAGTATTGAATGCAGTCTGAATTGGACTTGATATCTGAATAAAATGAGTATAACCCTAACCATATTCTACAGCCTGACTGGTTTTCTGCTAAATTTCTCTTCAGGCCTTTTCTTCCTTGCAGTTGCAGTAATCCTAAGTGAAAATAATCATGTAGGTCTGCGTTTGAAGTATAAGGATTGCAGGCTCTTTCATGTGTACAGCTCACATAGCACGAATGAGGTAGATGATGAAAACAGGTTTGGAGTGCAATCAGTGACTTTCTATTATTTCAGCTCCTAGAATAAAGCAATTTTTACTTTTCAGCTCTTGTTTTAATATATAAAAGCTAGAAAGGTTTCATAATGTAAACTGACTTGTAAAAAACTGTATTTGTGGCTATATATCAAAGGCCTGTCTACAAAATTCAGAACAACTACATCCTATCTTCAGAGGCTTGGATACCTTATTTATATGACAGGTATTTGAAGATTCAAGTTTCATTGTCTGAAGTGGCATGTTTGAGTATCTGAAGTGTGAGAGTGTTATCCAGAAGAGAAAAGAACAGAAAGCACTCAGCAGTTTTTGAAAGCCAGATCCTCTAAAACATATGCAAGTGGGAAGCAAAACTTTGAGGACGTTCATTCTTGTTATAAGAGCTTAGCTTAATTCAAATTGTATCCTAGTGTTGGCTCTCCCATACCATATTCTACATTTGCAGTATAGTTATATATACTTTTTAATCACATACTTGGTTGTCTTTGCCTTGGTTCCTCAGGACAAGCTCTTTCAACTTGAACTATTGAAGATCTGTTACAAAAGGGCCTATTTTGTAGCCTCTTTAGGCTCTTCTATCTGAAGTGGAATGGGGCAAATAACTGTCCAGTGAATGCTTGTAATATGGCTTGTGTTTGTAGACTAGGCAGAATGGAATATGTTCTCTTTCTAGAGAAGAAAAGGCTTGGGAGAATCTCACTGTGTATAAATATCTGAAGGGATGGTCCAAAGAAGACTGAGCCAGCCTCTTTCCAGTAGTGCCCAATGACAGAACCAGAGGCAACAAGCACAAACTGAAACATAGAATGTTCTGTCTGAGCATAAGGAAATATTTTTTTATTATGAGCGTGACCAAGCACAGGCAGCGGTGGCCCAGAAAGGTTGAAGACTGTCCAGATGGCTTTTAGATATTTAAGAGGTAGCCCTGTATGAACAGGGAAGTGGGATAAGTAGACCTCCAAAGTTCCCTTCCAACCCCAACTGTTCTGTGATTCTGTTAGAGTGCGAGGGTAGGCTTGCAGAGCTCTGCACCATTTCTAGTGATTGTCGTGTTACCTGTTATAAGCATGGGCCAGGCAACAATCTGATGTTGATGTATTTTTAAGAGGTTTTTTTTGACACTCACAGCATCCTAGGACATTTTCTCCCAGGTCATCAAAACACATGGTTGCTCAGTCATAAAGCTTTCAGGTTAGACATTATTTCAGCAACTCAGTGTAAATGTCACACTGTGCTGGAGACATTTTCCCATTCTTTGGCAAGAACATTGTGTAAGGCAAAGAAATTAACAGCATGAAAAACAATGAAGGAAAAATGATGTCAGCAAACTGCACTTATTTAAATTTTTTTTTTATCCTCACCACTGCTATCTACAAGCCAAAGTAGATGGTGGACATTTTAGAAGATGTGTACTCTGATTGCCTTAGGAAGCGAACAGAACGCAGGGCAGATAAAGAATGAAATAGCTAATGCACCCCTTGAGAAAGAGGTACCTTCTGTTATTTTAATTGGCAGATTTTCCTGAAATGTCCCTTATTTCAAATACTTCCAAAAGCTTCAGACAACAGACCTGTGGGCAGGGTGTGAACAACACAGTGCATCATTTTATTACTTACAGTACTGGCAAAGGGCCAATCTATCTGCCCAAATTTCCAGAACTTCGAGGATTTTCAAAAGGATAAATAAAATAAAGGTGCAGAAATTGAAAGTGATCCTAATATATTGATATTTATGTGAGACTGATACCGCGCTTTTTTGGAAATTACTTCCAGTTCTTATTGACATATTCAGGTATCTTAAACCCTTAAGCATCTGGGATAAGAGCTGGATTTTTCTCTCTTTCACCACAACATCACAATGATTTTCATGGTGTTGTATCAATATAACAATTTGAGAGTTAAACCTCAGTATTCCAACTGAATTGTATTCCTTATTTGTAAGATAACCACATTTCTGAGATTACTGTTGTGTGCAGCAAATGCACATAGGACCATATAATCAACATTTAATTAGGCCCACTTCATGTTATATTTGCTCAATGTTAACTTTCTTACAGCTATAATTTTTTCCTTTAGCCATTATAGCAGTTGAATTTTAATTACATTACCAACAAAAAGCTCATTAACATCACGTAATTGGCAGCGTTTCCAAAAAACCTGAACTAATTGAGTATTTTCTGAAGAGTTCCCATCAAAGTATAATTTAACCATTACAAACAGCTTGGCAACTACATTTACATAAAGATGTATCTAAGGAATGTTCTCATGTGTGGAAAATCAGATTTGATATTGCCATTACCAAACGAAGGAAGCTGTTACATAGCAAATCACTTCCACATTTTAATTATTTTGGCCAAACCCCATGCTTTTGTCAAGAAAGTCAAGTGAAACCCCTTTCTTTTCCACAAAGAAACAGTAACTGGTCTCTGATGGAGAGTTATGAAGCAGCTTGCTTTGTGGGAAGGCAGAACAATCTATTTCAGGTTATTTTGTTCTCTCAACAGCTAATAGCAGAGATGAGATACTGTGTCAGAAAGAGCACAGTTCTCATGCAGTAGACTAATTCAGAATTTTTTAAACACATGACCATGGAATTGTTTAATCTACAATGAATCTCCAATTATCTTGTTAATATTCTTATATTATGATAGGACTGATTTAATTACTAGTGAAAAGAATACAAGTACTCCAATCATTATTAGCTTCTAGCATTTTTAAAATGCTAAAATAGTTTCACTGGAAACAAAACAAAGAAAGCCTGCACAGTCCTTTGATCCTTCCCCTCCAGTCTGGGATGAGTGACACTGAGATCAATTTGAATGCTGAGGTGATGATTAGAAATTAAAAACAGGTCAATATGGCTCACATACTTTGAATACATGTAAAAAACCACTGATATATGATAATTATCATGAATGTCCTGCTTTCATGTTTAAACCTGAACACAGAGTTTTGCAGAATCAAGGTTTCAAATATGAGTTGAATAAAATTTGAACACATTCAGTACTCTCAATAAGTACCCAAACATCAGTGTTAAATACTATATGTTCCTATCCCTGCTTGGATTCTTTACAAGAAGTTGGAAATAAATTTTGAGAAACTGGTTCTTGTTAGGATGCTAATTAGGTACATGCACTGCTTCCTTTGTCCTTTCCCGTTTTACAGTTCTAGTTAACAAATGCAATCATATTAATCTGACAGCGTGCATTTGCAATGAACCACCTTTCTTGGACTGCAGAATGTAAGTTTAAGCAAGTTGGCAATAGATGCACAAGACCTTTTACATTCTGATTTTATTTTTCCTGTCAAACATGTATCAAATGTGTCAAAACAATTGTTACCATAACATTTGCTAATATACAATATCAAAAGTGGATGTAAACATCAAGTTTAAAATTCCAAAGTTCCTGTGATCAATTCACCTGAAAACTATACAACTTGGGCACTGCTGTCATTTCATTCTCCCAGAGATGTCTCAAATGCCTTAGCTTGCTCTGAGTAGCCTTCTTATTCTGACAAAGAAAAACATTGTTTGAGGAAGTGGGTCATATGTGTGTAGAGATGCTTGCTGGAAAGGCCGGGAATTCCATGGTTCTGATCAGTATACCACTGAAAAAAAAAAAACCAAAACATAAACCTCTTATGTTTTCAATTCTGCAAGAGTTATACAATACAAAAAATGTATTTTATTGCTATACACAATAAAGTGGATGGCTCAAGAAACAAGAGGAACTTGACAATTTTTTTTTATTCAGTTCCCAATGCATTACTATTCTTGTGGAAAAAGGTTCTAAGTGTTATTTAAGAGTAAGCATTACTGCCTCAGTACTTACAAACCAGTTTTATCAAGTCAGGCCAAAGAGCCTTGAGATGCCATTAGGGATGAAATACCCTTGATCTGCTGCATGGCCTGGGCAGTAGGGGTAAGAGCCTTGCTTAGGAATAAATATTGGTCTCTAAGCAACAAAATTTCAGCTAAATGTTGTTTGAGTTCTATTCAAAACATCCTTCATTACAGGAGGGTCATGAACTTTGTGAGTGGTGTACTGGAAATAATACACACATATGAATTATGCTCTCTCAGAAATATCTGCCATTCCACTGTAGCTGAACCAGAGTGAGTACAGTTGCATACAATATTCCAGATACTTAACAAAGAACCCAGATTTGCTAAATATCAGTGAAGAAAATGTGTAATTCACAAAAGGGCCTACAAAACCCTGTGATCCGTTTTTGAGGAGTTCATGCCCCTGTGAAACCTGACTTGGGCAGAAGGCCAGTATGTTTGATAGCAGGCAAACACTTTGGTTATTAGCCCTGAGAAAAATGGTTTGGAAACACAGGTTAGCATATAATTCAGAACTACATTTCCCCTGTTTATTTCTCCTTTATATACTGCAATCTTTTGCCTATGTGTTTCTCTCTTTGCCTGTACCTGCTATCCCATGCAAGTTTTTCAGAGAACTTTTTTTTTGCTGATTCTGGATATATATTTGGATACCTTACACCCTTTTTGCTTGTTTCACTTCTTGCCTGTGGCAGACAAATCCAATTCAAGATAGAATCTACCACAACCAGTGACAGTTTGGCTCCAGAAGCCAGCTCTTTCATCTTCCTCTTTTACCAGGTGTCAAAAACACTCATAAGGAGGCTGGAATCTTATTCTTCTCCCTGGCTCATTTCAAAAGCCTCCAAGTTATTCCTGACAAGAGGAAAATCCTGCTAACATCCAAAGGGCAAGAAACAAAAAAGGAGCAGGCAAATCCTTTGGGGAATAAATTGAGAAGCTGTTTATGAGGAATAACAAATGCACTAACAATAGACAAATTTTAAAGCATTAAAGTTGAACAGGATTGTTAGAAACACTGCCACATGTCAGATAAGCTTACTGATAAAGTTATGAACCACTTTGCAAAATGAAAAATAGTGTCTTATTTACCATTGCCTGGAAATCCACCTGTGCATTAACCAGAGCTTTTGCAATTTGTGCTGAGTTCTGAAAATGTACATTATCTAAAAAGGAAAAAAAGAGATTGTTTGTTGAAATGTGTTAATACCACAAAGCATAAATTATAGTGCATTTAGCTGTGTCCACTAATTATCAAGAGATACATTTGACATTACTAAGAATGAGTAAGCATCTTATGATAGGTCATATGGAAATCTACCAAAGATCTAAGTCCTGACCCAATCAAAGATAGACACTTTATGTTTTTCAAACAAAGTGATTCTGGCTCTGTGTTTGTTCTGCCATTTGCAAACCTCACCATCTGCTGTTCCATGGATGAGAAGATATTCTACGTTTTGGAAATTCTTTGCTCTTGCCATCACAGTTGAATTCTGTTGAGAGGAAAAAGAACAGTTCAGCAACTTCAATTTAAACCACTCATTCATAGTGCTGAAAGGCTTTTATTACCTAGTAGAAAAACAATCAAGCAGTTGAACTGACATGACAGCAGTGACTTCATATCAATCTGAGGTTACAAGAGAAGCCATGTATATGGCTGTGTATAC